>LR738713.1:311171501-311232949 GCA_902687465.1 Secale cereale | reverse complement strand
ACGGAATGCGTTTCACGTAAGAATATATGAATAGAAAACAAAGGGCTTACAAGGTTAGCGGCAAGAAGTTCACGTGCTCCTCCGGCTGAAGGTCAAGATCTATAGTGCGAGACGTCTGACCTTCAATTACATGTAAAAAACATAAAAATAGAGCATAGAAGCTCAAAATTGGAAGAAAAAAAAGTGAGCATTTCTTGAAGACAAAAAAATATGGATGCGAAGTTCATATTCTCCGCCGTGGATATAACGAAGAAGTTCGATGTTTTTAAATACCTCCAATTTTCACATTTCTAAAAATACACAATGAACTTCAAATAAAAAAGGTGGAGCGGTTCAATAGCTATAAAAAAACTCAGAAATTTTCGCGTATCATAGAGAAGTTCACGTACTACAAGATGTGCATTTGTGTGAAAAAAAGAGTATGGAAAAGCACAGGGTAAAAGTTTTGTTTCTAGAAGTTCAAGTACTCGGTCCGAGAAAAATTCAAAATTCTTGTGAGAGAGGTTGAACAAAAATACGTGACAGAAGTTCAAGATGAAAACAGCGAGAAGTTCAACTACTACACGGAATTTGTTTCACGTAAGAATATATGAATAGAAAACAAAGAGCTTACAAGGTTTGCGGCAAGAAGTTCACGTGCTCCTCCTGCTGAAGGTCAATATCTATAGCGCGAGACGTCCGACGTTTAATTACATGTAAAAAACAAAAAATAGAGCATAGAAGCTCAAAATTTGAAGAAAAAAAGTGAGCACTTCTTGAAGACAAAAAAATATGGATGCGAAGTTCATATTCTCTGCCGCGGATATAACGAAGAAGTTCGATGTTTTTAAAAACCTCCAATTTTCACATTTCTAAAAATACACAATGAAGTTCAAATAAAAAAGGTGGAGCGGTTCAATAGCTATAAAAACTCATATATTTTCGCGTAACCGAGAGAAGTTCACGTACTACACGATGTGCATTTGTGTGAAAAAAGAGAATGGAAAAGCAAAGGGTAAAAGTTTTGTTTCTACAAGTTCAAGTACTCGGTTCGAGAAAAATTAAAAATTCTCATGAGAGATGTTGAACAAAAATACATGACAGAAGTTCAAGATGAAAACATCGAGAAGTTCAAGTACTACACTCAATGTGTTTCACGTAAGAATATATGAATAGAAAACAAAGAGCTTACAAGGTTTGCGGCAAGAAGTTTTCGTGCTCCTCCGGCTGAAGGTCAAGATCTATAGTGCGGGACGTCCGACCTTCAATTACATGTAAAAAACAAAACAATAGAGCATAGAAGCTCTAAATTTGAAGAAAAAAAGTGAGCATTTCTTGAAGACAAAAAAATATGGATGCGAAGTTCATATTCTCTGCCGCGGATATAACAAAGAAGTTTGATGTTTTGAAAAACTACAATTTTCACATTTCTAAAAATACACAATGAAGTTCAAATAAAAAAGGTGGAGCGGTTCAATAGCTATAAAAAACTCATATATTTTCGCATGACCGAGAGAATTTCACGAACTACACGATGTGCATTTGTGTGAAAAAAAGAGAATGGAAAGGCAAAGGGTAAAAGTTTTGTTTCTAGAAGTTCAAGGACTCGGTCCGAGAAAAATTCAAAATTCTTGTGACAGAGGTTGAACAAAAATAGGTGACAGAAGTTCAAGATGAAAACAGCGAGAAGTTCAACTACTACACGAATGCGTTTCACGTAAGAATATATGAATAGAAAACAAAGAGCTTACAAGGTTTGCGGCAAGAAGTTCACGTGCTCCTCCGGCTGAAGGTCAAGATCTATAGTGCGAGACGTCTGACCTTCAATTACATGTAAAAAACAAAAAAATAGAGCATAGAAGCTCAAAATTGGAAGAAAAAAGTGAGCATTTCTTGAAGACAAAAAAATATGGACGCGGAGTCCATATTCTCTGCCACGGATATAACGAAGAAGTTCGATGTTTTTAAAAACCTCCAATTTTCACATTTCTAAAAATACACAATGAAGTTCAAATAAAAAAGGTGGAGCGGTTCAATAGCTATAAAAAACTCAGATATTTTCGCGTATTCGAGAGAAGTTCACATACTACACGATGTGCATTTGTGTGAAAAAAAGAGAATGGAAAAGCAAAGGGTTAAAGTTTTGTTTCTAGAAGTTCAAGTACTCGGTCCGAGAAAAATTCAAAATTCTTGTGAGAGAGGTTGAACAAAAATACGTGACAGAAGTTCAAGATGAAAACAGTGAGAAGTTCAACTACTACACGGAATGCGTTTCACGTAAGAATATATGAATAGAAAACAAAGGGCTTACAAGGTTAGCGGCAAGAAGTTCACGTGCTCCTCCGGCTGAAGGTCAAGATCTATAGTGCGAGACGTCTGACCTTCAATTACATGTAAAAAACATAAAAATAGAGCATAGAAGCTCAAAATTGGAAGAAAAAAAAGTGAGCATTTCTTGAAGACAAAAAAATATGGATGCGAAGTTCATATTCTCCGCCGTGGATATAACGAAGAAGTTCGATGTTTTTAAATACCTCCAATTTTCACATTTCTAAAAATACACAATGAACTTCAAATAAAAAAGGTGGAGCGGTTCAATAGCTATAAAAAAACTCAGAAATTTTCGCGTATCATAGAGAAGTTCACGTACTACAAGATGTGCATTTGTGTGAAAAAAAGAGTATGGAAAAGCACAGGGTAAAAGTTTTGTTTCTAGAAGTTCAAGTACTCGGTCCGAGAAAAATTCAAAATTCTTGTGAGAGAGGTTGAACAAAAATACGTGACAGAAGTTCAAGATGAAAACAACGAGAAGTTCAACTACTACACGGAATTTGTTTCACGTAAGAATATATGAATAGAAAACAAAGAGCTTACAAGGTTTGCGGCAAGAAGTTCACGTGCTCCTCCTGCTGAAGGTCAATATCTATAGCGCGAGACGTCCGATGTTTAATTACATGTAAAAAACAAAAAATAGAGCATAGAAGCTCAAAATTTGAAGAAAAAAAGTGAGCACTTCTTGAAGACAAAAAAATATGGATGCGAAGTTCATATTCTCTGCCGCGGATATAACGAAGAAGTTCGATGTTTTTAAAAACCTCCAATTTTCACATTTCTAAAAATACACAATGAAGTTCAAATAAAAAAGGTGGAGCGGTTCAATAGCTATAAAAACTCATATATTTTCGCGTAACCGAGAGAAGTTCACGTACTACACGATGTGCATTTGTGTGAAAAAAGAGAATGGAAAAGCAAAGGGTAAAAGTTTTGTTTCTACAAGTTCAAGTACTCGGTTCGAGAAAAATTAAAAATTCTCATGAGAGATGTTGAACAAAAATACGTGACAGAAGTTCAAGATGAAAACATCGAGAAGTTCAAGTACTACACTCAATGTGTTTCACGTAAGAATATATGAATAGAAAACAAAGAGCTTACAAGGTTTGCGGCAAGAAGTTCTCGTGCTCCTCCGGCTGAAGGTCAAGTTCTATAGTGCGGGACGTCCGACCTTCAATTACATGTAAAAAAAAACAATAGAGCATAGAAGCTCTAAATTTGAAGAAAAAAAGTGAGCATTTCTTGAAGACAAAAAAATATGGATGCGAAGTTCATATTCTCTGCCGCGGATATAACAAAGAAGTTCGATGTTTTGAAAAACTACAATTTTCACATTTCTAAAAATACACAATGAAGTTCAAATAAAAAAGGTGGAGCGGTTCAATAGCTATAAAAAACTCATATATTTTCGCATAACCGAGAGAAGTTCACGTACTACACGATGTGCATTTGTGTGAAAAAAAGAGAATGGAAAGGCAAAGGGTAAAAGTTTTGTTTCTAGAAGTTCAAGGACTCGGTCCGAGAAAAATTCAAAATTCTTGTGACAGAGGTTGAACAAAAATACGTGACAGAAGTTCAAGATGAAAACAGCGAGAAGTTCAACTACTACACGGAATGCGTTTCACGTAAGAATATATGAATAGAAAACAAAGAGCTTACAAGGTTTGCGGCAAGAAGTTCACGTGCTCCTCCGGCTGAAGGTCAAGATCTATAGTGCGAGACGTCTGACCTTCAATTACATGTAAAAAACAAAAAAATAGAGCATAGAAGCTCAAAATTGGAAGAAAAAAGTGAGCATTTCTTGAAGACAAAAAAATATGGACGCGGAGTCCATATTCTCTGCCGCGGATATAACGAAGAAGTTCGATGTTTTTAAAAACCTCCAATTTTCACATTTCTAAAAATACACAATGAAGTTCAAATAAAAAAGGTGGAGCGGTTCAATAGCTATAAAAAACTCAGATATTTTCTCGTATTCGAGAGAAGTTCACGTACTACACGATGTGCATTTGTGTGAAAAAAAGAGAATGGAAAAGCAAAGGGTTAAAGTTTTGTTTCTAGAAGTTCAAGTACTCGGTCCGAGAAAAATTCAAAATTCTTGTGAGAGAGGTTGAACAAAAATACGTGATAGAAGTTCAAGATAAAAACAGCGAGAAGTTCAACTACTACACGGAATGCGTTTCACGTAAGAATATATGAATAGAAAACAAAGGGCTTACAAGGTTAGCGGCAAGAAGTTCACGTGCTCCTCCGGCTGAAGGTCAAGATCTATAGTGCGAGACGTCTGACCTTCAATTACATGTAAAAAACAAAAAAAATAGAGCATAGAAGCTCAAAATTGGAAGAAAAAAAAAGTCAGCATTTCTTGAAGACAAAAAAATATGGATGCGAAGTTCATATTCTCCGCTGTGGATATAACGAAGAAGTTCGATGTTTTTAAAAACCTCCAATTGTCACATTTCTAAAAATACACAATGAACTTCAAATAAAAAAGGTGGAGCGGTTCAATAGCTATAAAAAAACTTAGAAATTTTCGCGTATCATAGAGAAGTTCATGTACTACACGATGTGCATTTGTGTGAAAAAAAGAGTATGGAAAAGCAAAGGGTAAAAGTTTTGTTTCTAGAAGTTCAAGTACTCGGTCCGAGAAAAATTCAAAATTCTTGTGAGAGAGGTTGAACAAAAATATGTGACAGAAGTTCAAGATGAAAACAGCGAGAAGTTCAACTACTACACGGAATGCGTTTCACGTAAGAATATATGAATAGAAATCAAAGAGCTTACAAGGTTTGCGGCAAGGAGTTCACGTGCTCCTCCGGCTGAAGGTCAATATCTATAGTGCGAGACGTCCGACGTTCAATTACATGTAAAAAACAAAAAATAGAGCGTAGAAGCTCAAAATTTGAAGAAAAAAAGTGAGCATTTCTTGAAGACAAAAAAAATATGGATGCGAAGTTCATATTCTCTGCGGCGGATATAACGAAGAAGTTCGATGTTTTTAAAAACCTCCAATTTTCACATTTCTAAAAATACACAATGAAGTTCAAATAAAAAAGGTGGAGCGGTTCAACAGCTATAAAAAACTCAGATATTTTCGCATATCCGAGAGAAGTTCACGTACTACACGATGTGCATTTGTGTGAAAAAAAAGAGAATGAAAAAGCAAAGGGTAAAAGTTTTGTTTCTAGAAGTTCAAGTACTCGGTCCAAGAAAAATTCAAAATTCTTGTGAGAGATGTTGAAGAAAATTACGTGACAGAAGTTCAAGATGAAAACAGCAAGAAGTTCAACTACTACACGGAATGCGTTTCACGTAAGAATATATGAATAGAAAACAAAGAGCTTACAAGGTTAGCGGCAAGAAGTTCACGTGCTCCTCTGGCTGAAGGTCAAGATCTATAGTGCGAGATGTCCGACCTTCAATTACATGTAAAAAACAAAGAATAGAGCATAGAATCTCAAAATTTGAAGAAAAAATGTGAGCATGTCTTGAAGACAAAAAAGATATGGATGCGAAGTTCATATTCTCTGCCGCGGATATAACGAAGAAGTTCGATGTTTTTAAAAAACTCCAATTTTCATATTTCTAAAAATACACAATGAAGTTCAAATAAAAAAGGTGGAGCGGTTCAATAGCTATAAAAAACTCAGATATTTTCGCATAACCGAGAGAAGTTCACGTACTACACGATGTGCATTTGTGTGAAAAAAAGAGAATGGAAAAGCAAAGGGTAAAGGTTTTGTTTCTAGAAGTTCAATTACTCGGTCCGAGAAAAATTCAAAATTCTTGTGAGAGAGGTTGAACAAAAATACGTGAAAGAAGTTCAAGATGAAAACAACGAGAAGTTCAACTACTACACGGAATGCGTTTCACGTCAGAATATATGAATAGAAAACAAAGAGCTTACAAGGTTTGCGGCAAGAAGTTCACGTGCTCCTTTGGCTGAAGGTCAAGATCTATAGTGCGAGACGTCCGACCTTCAATTACATGTAAAAAACAAAAAAATAGAGCATAGAATTTCAAAATTTGAAGAAAAAAAGTGAGAATTTCTTGAAGACAAAAAAATATGGATGTGAAGTTCATATTCTCTGCCGCGGATATGACGAAGAAGTTCGATGTTTTTAAAAACCTCCAGTTTTCACATTTCTAAAAATACACAATGAAGTTCAAATAAAAAAGGTGGAGCGGTTCAATAGCTATAAAAAACTAAGATATTTTCGCGTATTCGAGAGAAGTTCACGTACTACACGATGTGCATTTGTGTGAAAAAAAGATAATGGAAAAGCAAAGGGTAAAAGTTTTGTTTCTAGAAGTTCAAGTACTCGGTCCGAGAAAAATTCAAAATTCTTGTGAGAGAGGTTGAACAAAAATACGTGACAGAAGTTCAAGATGAAAACAGCGAGAAGTTCAACTACTACACGGAATGCGTTTCACGTAAGAATATTTGAATAGAAAACCAAGAGCTTACAAGGTTTGCGGCAAGAAGTTCACGTGCTCCTCCGGCTGAAGGTCAAGATCTATAGTGCGAGACGTCCGACCTTCAATTACATGTAAAAAAACAAAAAATAGAGCATAGAAGCTCAAAATTGGAAGAAAAAAAGTGAGCATTTCTTGAAGACAAAAAAATATGGATGCGAAGTTCATATTCTCCGCCGTGGATATAACGAAGAAGTTCGATGTTTTTAAAAACCTCCAATTTTCACATTTCTAAAAATACACAATGAAGTTCAAATAAAAAAGGTGGAGTGGTTCAACAGCTATAAAAAACTCAGATATTTTCGCGTAACCGAGAGAAGTTCACATACTACACGATTTGCATTTGTGTGAAAAAAAGAGAATGGAAAAGCAAAGGGTAAAAGTTTTGTTTCTAGAAGTTCAAGTACTCGGTCCGAGAAAAATTCAAAATTCTTGTGAGAGAGGTTGAACAAAAATACGTGACAGAAGTTCAAGATGAAAACAGCGAGAAGTTCAACTACTACACGGAATTCGTTTCACGTAAGAATATATGAATAGAAAACAAAGAGCTTACATGGTTAGCGGCAAGAAGTTCACGTGCTTCTCCGGCTGAAGGTCAAGATCTATAGTGCGAGACGTCTGATCTTCAATTACATGTAAAAAACAAAAAAATACAGCATAGAAGCTCAAAATTGGAAGAAAAAAGTGAGCATTTCTTGAAGACAAAAAAATATGGACGCGGAGTCCATATTCTCTGCCGCGGATATAACGAAGAAGTTCGATGTTTTTAAAAACCTCCAATTTTCAAATTTCTAAAAATACACAATGAAGTTCAAATAAAAAAGGTGGAGCGGTTCAATAGCTATAAAAAAACTCAGATATTTTCGCGTATTGGAGAGAAGTTCACGTACTACACGATGTGCATTTGTGTGAAAAAAAGAGAATGGAAAAGCAAAGGGTAAAAGTTTTGTTTCTAGAAGTTCAAGTACTCAGTCCGAGAAAAATTCAAAATTCTTGTGAGAGAGGTTGAACAAAAATACGTGACAGAAGTTCAAGATGAAAACAGCGAGAAGTTCAACTACTACACGGAAAGCGTTTCACGTAAGAATATATGAATAGAAAACAAAGAGCTTACAAGGTTAGCGGCAAGAAGTTCACGTGCTCCTCCGGCTGAAGGTCAAGATCTATAGTGCGAGACGTCTGACCTTCAATTACATGTAAAAAACAAAAAATAGAGCATAGAAGCTCAAAATTGGAAGAAAAAAAAAGTGAGCATTTCTTGAAGAGAAAAAAATATGGATGCGAAGTTCATATTCTCCGCCGTGGATATAACGAAGAAGTTCGATGTTTTTAAAAACTTCCTATTGTCACATTTCTAAAAATACACAATGAACTTCAAATAAAAAAGGTGGAGCGGTTCAATAGCTATAAAAAAACTCAGAAACTTTCGCGTATCATAGATAAGTTCACGTACTACACGATGTGCATTTGTGTGAAAAAAAGAGTATGGAAAAGCAAAGGGTAAAAGTTTTGTTTCAAGAAGTTCAAGTACTCAGTCCGAGAAAAATTCAAAATTCTTGTGAGAGAGGTTGAACAAAAATACGTGACAGAAGTTCAAGATAAAAACAGCGAGAAGTTCAACTACTACACGGAATGCGTTTCACGTAAGAATATATGAATAGAAAACAAAGAGCTTAGAAGGTTTGCGGCAAGAAGTTCACGTGCTCCTCCGGCTGAAGGTCAATATCTATAGTGCGAGACGCCGACGTTCAATTACATTTAAAAAACAAAAAATAGAGCATAGAAGCTCAAAATTTGAAGGAAAAAAAGCGAGCATTTCTTGAAGACAAAAAAATATGGATGCGAAGTTCATATTCTCTGCCGCGGATATAACGAAGAAGTTCGATGTTTTTAAAAACTCCAATTTTCACATTTCTAAAAATACACAATGAAGTTCAAATAAAAAAGGTGGAGCGGTTCAATAGCTATAAAAAACTCAGATATTTTCGCATAACCGAGAGAAGTTCACGTACTACACAATGTGCATTTGTGTGAAAAAAAGAGAATGGAAAAGCAAAGGGTAAAAGTTTTGTTTCTAGAAGTTCAAGTACTCGGTCCGAGAAAAATTCAAAATTCTTGTGAGAGATGTTAAACAAAAATACGTGACAGAAGTTCAAGATGAATACAGCGAGAAGTTCAACTACTACACGGAATGCGTTTCACATAAGAATATATGAATAGAAAACAAAGAGCTTACAAGGTTTGCGGCAAGAAGTTCACGTGCTCCTCCGGCTGAAGGTCAAGATCTATAGTGCGAGACGTCCGACCTTCAATTACATGTAAAATACAAAAAATAGAGCGTAGAAGCTCAAAATTTGAAGAAAAAAAGTGAGCATTTGTTGAAGACAAAAAATATATGGATGCGAAGTTCATATTCTCTGCCGCGGATATGACGAAGAAGTTCGATGTTTTTAAAAACCTCCAATTTTCACATTTCTAAAAATACACAATGAAGTTCAAATAAAAAAGGTGGAGCGGTTCAATAGCTATAAAAAACTCAGATATTTTCGCGTATCCGAGAGAAGTTCACGTACTACACGATGTGCATTTGTGTGAAAAAAAAGAGAATGAAAAAGCAAAGGGTAAAAGTTTTGTTTCTAGAAGTTCAAGTACTCGGTCCAAGAAAAATTCAAAATTCTTGTGAGAAATGTTGAAGAAAATTACGTGACAGAAGTTCAAGATGAAAACAGCAAGAAGTTCAACTACTACACGGAATGCGTTTCACGTAAGAATATATGGATATAAAACAAAGAGCTTACAAGGTTAGCGGCAAGAAGTTCACGTGCTCCTCTGGCTGAAGGTCAAGACCTATAGTGCGAGACGTCCGACCTTTAATTACATGTAAAAAACAAAAAATAGAGCATAGAAGCTCTAAATTTGAAGAAAAAAAGTGAGCATGTCTTGAAGACAAAAAATATATGGATGCTAAGTTCATATTCTCTGCCGCGGATATAACGAAGAAGTTCGATGTTTTTAAAAACCTCCAATTTTCATATTTCTAAAAATACACAATGAAGTTCAAATAAAAAAGGTGGAGCGGTTCAATAGCTATAAAAAACTCAGATATTTTCGCATAACCGAGAGAAGTTCACGTACTACACGATGTGCATTTGTGTGAAAAAAAGAGAATGGAAAAGCAAAGGGTAAAAGTTTTGTTTCTAGAAGTTCAAGTACTCGGTCCGAGAAAAATTCAAAATTCTTGTGAGAGAGGTTGAACAAAAATACGTGACAGAAGTTCAAGATGAAAACATCGAGAAGTTCAACTACTACACGGAATGCGTTTCACGTAAGAATATATGAATAGAAAACAAAGAGCTTACAAGGTTAGCGGCAAGAAGTTCACGTGCTCCTCCGGCTGAAGGTCAAGATCTATAGTGCGAGACGTCTGAACTTCAATTACATGTAAAAAACAAAAAAAATAGAGCATAGAAGCTCAAAATTGGAAGAAAAAAGTGAGCATTTGTTGAAGACAAAAAAATATGGACGCGGAGTCCATATTCTCTGCCGCGGATATAACGAAGAAGTTCGATGTTTTTAAAAACCTCCAATTTTCACATTTCTAAAAATACACAATGAAGTTCAAATAAAAAAGGTGGGAGCGGTTCAATAGCTATAAAAAACTCAGATATTTTCGCGTATTCGAGAGAAGTTCACGTACTACACGATGTGCATTTGTGTGAAAAAAAGAGAATGGAAAAGCAAAGGGTAAAAGTTTTGTTTCTAGAAGTTCAAGTACTCGGTCCGAGAAAAATTCAAAATTCTTGTGAGAGAGGTTGAACAAAAATACGTGACAGAAGTTCAAGATGAAAACAGCGAGAAGTTCAACTACTACACGGAATGCGTTTCACGTAAGAATATATGAATAGAAAACAAAGAGCTTACAAGGTTAGCGGCAAGAAGTTCACATGCTCCTCCGGCTGAAGGTCAAGATCTATAGTGCGAGACGTCTGACCTTCAATTACATGTAAAAAAAAAAATAGAGCATAGAAGCTCAAAATTGGAAGAAAAAAAAGTGAGCATTTCTTGAAGACAAAAAAATATGGATGCGAAGTTCATATTCTCCGCCGTGGATATAACGAAGAAGTTTGATGTTTTTAAAAACCTCCAATTGTCACATTTCTAAAAATACACAATGAACTTCAAATAAAAAAGGTGGAGCGGTTCAATAGCTATAAAAAAACTCAGAAATTTTCGCGTATCATAGAGAAGTTCACGTACTACACGATGTGCATTTGTGTGAAAAAAAGAGAATGGAAAAGCAAAGGGTAAAAGTTTTGTTTCTAGAAGTTCAAGTACTCAGTCCGAGAAAAATTCAAAATTCTGGTGAGAGAGGTTGAACAAAAATACGTGACAGAAGTTCAAGATGAAAACAGCGAGAAGTTCAACTACTACACGGAATGCGTTTCACGTAAGAATATATGAATAGAAAACAAAGAGCTTACAAGGTTAGCGGCAAGAAGTTCACGTGCTCCTCCGGCTGAAGGTCAAGATCTATAGTGCGAGACGTCTGACCTTCAATTACATGTAAAAAACAAAAAATAGAGCATAGAAGCTCAAAATTTGAAGAAAAAAAGTGAGCATTTCTTGAAGACAAAAAAATATGGATGCGAAGTTCATATTCTCTGCCGCGGATATAACGAAGAAGTTCGATGTTTTTAAAAACTCCAATTTTCACATTTCTAAAAATACACAATGAAGTTCAAATAAAAAAGGTGGAGCGGTTCAATAGCTATAAAAAACTCAGATATTTTCGCATAACCGAGAGAAGTTCACGTACTACACAATGTGCATTTGTGTGAAAAAAAGAGAATGGAAAAGCAAAGGGTAAAAGTTTTGTTTCTAGAAGTTCAAGTACTCGGTCCGAGAAAAATTCAAAATTCTTGTGAGAGATGTTAAACAAAAATACGTGACAGAAGTTCAAGATGAAAACAGCGAGAAGTTCAACTACTACACGGAATGCGTTTCACGTAAGAATATATGAATAGAAAACAAAGAGCTTACAAGGTTTGCGGCAAGAAGTTCACGTGCTCCTCCGGCTGAAGGTCAAGATCTATAGTGCGAGACGTCCGACCTTCAATACATGTAAAAAACAAAAAATAGAGCGTAGAAGCTCAAAATTTGAAGAAAAAAAGTGAGCATTTCTTGAAGACAAAAAAAATATGGATGCGAAGTTCATATTCTCTGCCGCGGATATAACGAAGAAGTTCGATGTTTTTAAAAACCTCCAATTTTCACATTTCTAAAAATACACAATGAAGTTCAAATAAAAAAGGTGGAGCGGTTCAATAGCTATAAAAAACTCAGATATTTTCGCATAACCGAGAGAAGTTCACGTACTACACAATGTGCATTTGTGTGAAAAAAAGAGAATGGAAAAGCAAAGGGTAAAAGTTTTGTTTCTAGAAGTTCAAGTACTCGGTCCGAGAAAAATTCAAAATTCTTGTGAGAGAGGTTGAACAAAAATACGTGACAGAAGTTCAAGATGAAAACAGCGAGAAGTTCAACTACTACACGGAATGCGTTTCACGTAAGAATATATGAATAGAAAACAAAGAGCTTACAAGGTTAGCGGCAAGAAGTTCACGTGCTCCTCCGGCTGAAGGTCAAGATCTATAGTGCGAGACGTCTGACCTTCAATTACATGTAAAAAACAAAAAAAAAATAGAGCATAGAAGCTCAAAATTGGAAGAAAAAAAAGTGAGCATTTCTTGAAGACAAAAAAATATGGATGCGAAGTTCATATTCTCCGCCGTGGATATAACGAGGAAGTTTGATGTTTATAAAAACCTCCAATTGTCACATTTCTAAAAATACACAATGAACTTCAAATAAAAAAGGTGGAGCGGTTCAATAGCTATAAAAAAACTCAGAAATTTTCGCGTATCATAGAGAAGTTCACGTACTACACGATGTGCATTTGTGTGAAAAAAAGAGTATGGAAAAGCAAAGGGTAAAAGTTTTGTTTCTAGAAGTTTAAATACTCAGTCCGAGAAAAATTCAAAATTCTTGTGACAGAGGTTGAACAAAACTACGTGACAGAAGTTCAAGATGAAAACAGCGAGAAGTTCAACTACTACACGGAATGCGTTTCACGTAAGAATATATGAATAGAAAACAAAGAGCTTACAAGGTTTGCGGCAAGAAGTTCACGTGCTCCTCCGGCTGAAGGTCAATATCTATAGTGCGAGACGTCCGACGTTCAATTACATGTAAAAAACAAAAAATAGAGCATAGAAGCTCAAAATTTGAAGAAAAAAAGTGAGCATTTCTTGAAGACAAAAAAATATGGATGCGAAGTTCATATTCTCTGCCGCGGATATAACGAAGAAGTTCGATGTTTTTAAAAACTCCAATTTTCACATTTCTAAAAATACACAATGAAGTTCAAATAAAAAAGGTGGAGCGGTTCAATAGCTATAAAAAACTCAGATATTTTCGCATAACCGAGAGAAGTTCACGTACTACACAATGTGCATTTGTGTGAAAAAAAGAGAATGGAAAAGCAAAGGGTAAAATTTTTGTTTCTAGAAGTTCAAGTACTCGGTCCGAGAAAAATTCAAAATTCTTGTGAGAGATGTTAAACAAAAATACGTGATAGAAGTTCAAGATGAAAACAGCGAGAAGTTCAACTACTACACGGAATGCGTTTCACATAAGAATATATGAATAGAAAACAAAGAGCTTATAAGGTTTGCGGCAAGAAGTTCACGTGCTCCTCCGGCTGAAGGTCAAGATCTATAGTGCGAGACGTCCGACCTTCAATTACATGTAAAAAACAAAAAATAGAGCGTAGAAGCTCAAAATTTGAAGAAAAAAAGTGAGCATTTCTTGAACACAAAAAAAATATGGATGCGAAGTTCATATTCTCTGCCGCGGATATAACGAAGAAGTTCGATGTTTTTAAAAACCTCCAATTTTCACATTTCTAAAAATACACAATGAAGTTCAAATAAAAAAGGTGGAGCGGTTCAACAGCTATAAAAAACTCAGATATTTTCGCGTATCCGAGAGAAGTTCACGTACTACACGATGTGCATTTGTGTGAAAAAAAGAGAATGGAAAAGCAAAGGGTAAAAGTTTTGTTTCTAGAAGTTCAAGTACTCGGTCCAAGAAAAATTGAAAATTCTTGTGAGAGAGGTTGAAGAAAATTACGTGACAGAAGTTCAAGATGAAAACAGCAAGAAGTTCAACTACTACACGGAATGCGTTTCACGTAAGAATATACGAATAGAAAACAAAGAGCTTACAAGGTTAGCGGCAAGAAGTTCACGTGCTCCTCTGGCTGAAGGACAAGATCTATAGTGCGAGACGTCCGACCTTCAATTACATGTAAAAAACAAAAAATAGAGCATAGAAGCTCAAAATTTGAAGAAAAAAAGTGAGCATTTCTTGAAGACAAAAAAGATATGGATGCGAAGTTCATATTCTCTGCCGCGGATATAACGAAGAAGTTCGATGTTTTTAAAAACCTCCATTTTTCATATTTCTAAAAATACACAATGAAGTTCAAATAAAAAAGGTGGAGCGGTTCAATAGCTATAAAAACTCATATATTTTCGCGTAACCGAGAGAAGTTCACGTACTACACGATGTGCATTTGTGTGAAAAAAGAGAATGGAAAAGCAAAGGGTAAAAGTTTTGTTTCTAGAAGTTCAAGTACTCGGTTCGAGAAAAATTAAAAATTCTCATGAGAGATGTTGAACAAAAATACATGACAGAAGTTCAAGATGAAAACATCGAGAAGTTCAAGTACTACACTCAATGTGTTTCACGTAAGAATATATGAATAGAAAACAAAGAGCTTACAAGGTTTGCGGCAAGAAGTTCTCGTGCTCCTCCGGCTGAAGGTCAAGATCTATAGTGCGGGACGTCCGACCTTCAATTACATGTAAAAAACAAAAAAATAGAGCATAGAAGCTCAAAATTTGAAGAAAAAAAGTGAGCATTTCTTGAAGACAAAAAAATATGGATGCGAAGTTCATATTCTCTGCCGCGGATATAACAAAGAAGTTCGATGTTTTGAAAAACTCCAATTTTCACATTTCTAAAAATACACAATGAAGTTCAAATAAAAAAGGTGGAGCGGTTCAATAGCTATAAAAAACTCAGATATTTTCGCATAACCGAGAGAAGTTCACGTACTACACGATGTGCATTTGTGTGAAAAAAAGAGTATGGAAAAGCAAAGGGTAAAAGTTTTGTTTCTAGAAGTTTAAATACTCAGTCCGAGAAAAATTCAAAATTCTTGTGACAGAGGTTGAACAAAACTACGTGACAGAAGTTCAAGATGAAAACAGAGAGAAGTTCAACTACTACACGGAATGCGTTTCACGTAAGAATATATGAATAGAAAACAAAGAGCTTACAAGGTTAGCGGCAAGAAGTTCACGTGCTCCTCCGGCTGAAGGTCAAGATCTATAGTGTGAGACGTCTGACCTTCAATTACATGTAAAAAACCAAAAAATAGAGCATATAAGCTCAACATTGTAAGAAAAAAGTGAGCATTTCTTGAGGACAAAAAAGTTTGGATGCGAAGTCCATATTCTCTGCCGCGGATATAACGAAGAAGTTCGATGTTTTTAAAAACCTCCAATTTTCACATTTCTAAAAATACACAATGAAGTTCAATTAAAAAAGGTGGAGCGGTTCAATAGTGTCGGGGAAACTGATCGCCCACGAACACCTATGGGACCGGAGCCCCTTCTCGGTACGGCAGGAGGCGGAGGATGCACAAAGAGCGGATCGAGGCAAGCACACGAGCAGTTTACCCAGGTTCGGGCCGCACGGATGCGTAAAACCCTACTCCTGCTTTGGCTTGTTATTGAGTTCTTGGCTCGGGAGCGAGGAGAGCAACAGTACCCTCTAACCGCTAACTAGACCGAGCGTGGAGAATGATCGATGTTCGGAACCTCCTCTACGTTGCGCATGGGCCTCCTTTTATAGGTCAAAGGGGTCACCGACAAGTGGCAACACAGATGGGGGTAAAAATGTAAAAAGAGTGGTAGTTGGAATAGTGTTTGTATAGTGCTCTATACCTAACTCTGACGGCAGGGGACAAGGGCATTGAATGCCCGTCGCCGTCGCCCCAAATAGTGCAAAAAGTGGCCGTCAGGGGCGCCACCGTTCGCCACGACGGTAGCATCGTCATCGCAGCTTGCCACCGTGTTCCCCTGGCTGCACAGCCTTCCGCCACGTGTGCCTGGGAGGGTCCCAGGGCGACACGTGGGTGGATGAGCTGGAGCGTGGGTACTGAGTGGAAGCTTGCCGCGGCAAGTGCCTTGCCGCGGTCGATATCTTGTCGCGCCTAGGAGCTTGTCGCTCACCGGGCCTTGCCGGGACGCGTGGCGCGTCACGACAAGTTCTCTTGAAGTGCCTTTTGTTGGCCTTCCCGGCAAGCTCCTCTTGCCAGGGTTTTGTACCTTGAGTGGTTTTGTGCCTTGAGCGGCTATCCCGGCAAGCTCCTCTTGCCGGGGTCTCGTTTCTTTGACTTGAATACTTTGTTCTTGAATGGCCCCAAGGGGACCTCGGAGGATCTTGGCGGTCGCTTGGCAAGCCTTGCCGCGGGACGCTGCAACTGCCCGTGCACAAGTTCGGTATACTAAGGTACCCCTACTTTAGTACACAGACAGGAGCTCCCGGGCCTGGGCCAGACACGGTGCCGAGCGCTATTGGGCCAGGCCCAAAATAGTGCACGGGCACGCGCGGCCTGCGGCATGCCGTATCCAACTCCGTATCCATCGCGCCCTCCCTTAACGGCACGCGTCAATCGCGGCGTCGTGGGAGAGATCGTGGCCTGTTTCTTTAATGGGAAATGTGGAACGTCCCCCTCCTCCCCCTTAAAAGCAGGGGAAACAGGGGCAGTTCTTTCCGTTCGCCCGTTGCTTCTTCAATCCTCAGAAACCCCCGCCGCTCCCCTCCTTCCCGAAGGCCGAAAGAGAGCAGCGCTCCGCCCTCCGTCGCCACCAGCATCACCAGCGCCGTCGACCTCCCCCACCGTCCCCGCCATGGCTCCGAAAGGCGAGAAGGGGAAGTCCGCGAAGTCCGCCGAGGCGCTGCGGCTAGCAGCAATGCGGAAGAAGATGGCGGTCTTCCGGCCAAGGCTTGACGCGGAGGAGCTGAAGGAATCCTTCTACCTCTTCTGGTCGAGGGAGACGAAGGCGCATCTGCACACCAAGGTACTCCCCGCCGTAGCCTGCGAGATGTTCCCGAACGGCTACGCCTTCTTTGCCCTGTTCTTCTACTGCGGGCTCTGCCCGCCATATTCCGAGTTCTTCTGCGATATCATGAACACCTACGGGTTTCACCTCCTCGACTTCACCCCCAATGCCGTCTTGACCATGGCCGTTTTCGCACATCTGTGCGAAAACTTTGTCAGAGTCTACCCCAATGTAGCTCTTTTCCGCCATTACTTCACGCCTCGAGTCGAGGCAGGGTCGCCTTTGTCCGGCGGTGTCTCCTGGATCTCGAGGACGCACAAGAAGGAAGCCTATCTGGAGGGGGAGCTCCGCGGCAAGTGGGATGAATGGAGGGCCAACTGGTGTTGGATCGTAGAGGACGACCCGCAGCCATTCACTTCCCGGCGCCAAGCCGCAGTAGTGCGCAACAACGACTAGAGCGATTTGGCCCCGGAGGATAGCAGATTGAAGATTGCCACTACCCGAATCCTTCGCCTCAGGCACGCCAAGCTCACCGTGGACGCAGTTGGAGCAGACTTTCTCCGCCGCCGAATCGCCCCCTTACAGGAGAGGAAGAGGGCCGCCTGGGAGTTCGAGAACGCGGCAGATATCATGAGGCTGCGCCCGGGCCTTAACTATAATTTCACTGTCCTGGAGCTCAACGCTATGCTCCAGGTGTTGTTCAAGTTTGACTCCGCCCATCCCGAGTGGTTCTCGTTGCCAGCGGGCGTAGTTCCACTGTGCAACAACTCGTCGCACAGCGCCATCCGTGCAGTGATGCCGCTGTGCGATTCCCATGGGATCGACCCCACTTGGCAAGAGCCTTCCGACAAAGCTGTGCAGACGTTCTTCGACAACTTGGTGGAGCAGCCAGTCAAGTCCGACGAGAAGAAAGGCCTCACCCGCGACACCACTGACCAAGAGATGGCGTATATTGCCACCAGACTGGAAGAGGCAGCGGCAGCCGCGGCCGCGGGTGAGTTTGGGTACACTGTGGAGGAGGCGGAGGCAGCGGAGGCGACAAGCCTTGCCGAGGAGGAAGAGCTTCGCAAGGTGGGAAAGCTTGCCAGGCAAATCGCCGGGACAAGCGAGCCCACCGAGCAGGGCGTCAAGTCGAGCGGGCCCGCCGAGCAGGATGCCAGGTCAAGTGAGCCTGCCGAGGACTCGAGTGGCTCACTGGAGATCGGCTCCTCCTCCTCGTCCTTGGGCAGCTCGCCACCACCAGCAAGTCCTCCAGCTCCAAGAAGACGCCTCCGCAAGGCCGCAGACGTGACGGGGCGGCAAACGGGCCAACAGCCGCAGCGCCGCGCGACACGCGTCACCGCGGCAAGCAAGGCCGCCACGGGAGCTCCTCGCGCCTCTGCAGCGGCTGGAGGGGGATCTTCCCGGACTGGCGCCTCTGCTCCTGCCGCCCCTCGTGCCTCGGCGGCAACCGGAGCGGGGTCTTCCCAGACCACCGCCCCTGCTCCCGCCAAGCGGCCAAGGGAGCCTACTCCCCCGGCTCCTCGTGCCGGGACGCGCGAGCCAGATTTCGATTTCTCTGCGCTCAGCTCCGGCGAAGAGGAAGGAGAGTAAGTCTTCGCAATTCTTATTTTTCTTTGATTTTCTGTTGCTTTGTCTTGCATCTCTTTCGCCTAACTCTGAACCTGCCCTTTTCAGAACTCTGGCCCAGAGGGCAGCGAAGAGGGCCAAGGTCCCGGTGATTGTCATCGATGATGAGCCCGCCGCGACAGCAGGGGGTGCGCTTGAGACGAGCTTGCCGGACCCGGCAGCTGTTCTTCGGAGCAGCCCCCAGCGCAGCCCCCAGCGTAAGTGTAGTTCATCTTCCGCTGTTAGGCGCGCGTGGGTGCTACTTCTATCCTTGCTGATACCTTGTTTGTTAATTCGTGTAGGAGCAGAGCAGCAGCACCAGGAGCGCCAGGAGGTCGTCCCCGACGAGTCGCACGCCTCGACCACACCGCCAAGGGGGGGCTCCCCGGCAAGGGAGAACACTCTGCCAAGGGCGAGCACCCCGCCAAGGGCGAGCACTCCGCCGGCGGGAGCTACCACCACGCCGCCGAGGGAGAGCTCCCCGGCAAGGAACCCCACTGAGAAGGAGGCCCGCGCAGGTAAACCCTTGGACTTTTCTTCTTTCAAATCTTCTTTTTGGATATTTACTTGACTGTTTTTCTTTCCTTTTCTTTTCCTTCGCCAGACCCGTCCGCAGCCGAGCCCATGGAAACGGAGGTCGTCGCCGACGACGCCGCCGTTGCTGAGGAAACGGTTGGCGCGGACGATCCCGCTGGTGCAGAGGCCGCCAAAGCTGCCGCCGCGGCAGCGGGCGAAGAGGCTGGCGATCGCACTGACGGCACTGGGGCCGCGGGAGCGCCAGGGGCTACGCCGACCGCCGAGCCCTCCGCCGCCGCCGCAGCCCCCAGCTCCGACGAGCCCGAGCCGAGCGCCTATCTGAAGGCCGGCGACGACATCCTCATCCAGCTCCCGTGGGCGTCCATGTCCAGGACGGCAGTCGAGGGAGAGGTCTTCGACGGGGAGGTCCTTGCCGCCGCCGGACTGAAGCTCGTCGACGCGCCGACTAGCAGCAGCGAGCCCGAGGAGGAGCGGCTGCTGCGCAAGCTTCTGTCTTTGGACCGCCCCCAGCAGGCCAAGCTGGAGTCCCGAGAGACTCTGGCCGCCAAGGCGGGTGCTGACTTGGAGAAGCGCGCAGAAGAGCTCTGAGCCATCAACCAAGCAGCTCTCCGATCCTTGGCGGAGAAGCGGGAGCAGCTTGCCGAGGCGCATCAGGCCTTCATCCTTGAGAAGGCAGAAGCGGAGGAGCAACAAAGGCTTGCCGCCGAGGAGCTATCCAGGCGAGAAGGCGAGCTGACGCAGCGGAAGGTCGACCTCGACAGCCACGAGGATGAGCTTGCCATGCGCGAGCGATCGCTTGGCGGAGCTTTGCAGGAGGCAAAGGATGCTGCCGCAGCTGCTGAAACCTCCAAGAAAGAGTTGGAGACGAGGGTGGCGCACCTGGAGGCCAACCTGAAGATGAGCGGCGAGGAGGTTGCCGCACTCAAGCTCGAGAGGGAGAAATACGCACACAGCCACTCCGAGCTGCAGGTCCGCCTCTCCGAGAAGGGCAAGGAGCTCGCCGTCACCAAGGACTCCATCGTCGACCTCGAGCTGAAGCTGGCCACCCTAACCCAGACGCTGGACGGTGCTAGGGAGCGGGAGGCGACCCTGAAGGAGGAGATCAGGGCCGAGAAGGCGTTGCTGGACAGCGCTGCCATCTCCCAGAACAATTTTAGGCAGACCGTCGAGCTCTGGACGGAAGGCCTTGTCAACGCCGCCGCGGACATTGACAAGGAGCTGACGGAGCTGGGGGCGGAGCACCTCGGATACTCCACCGACGAGGGTCTCCCCCATAGTGCCAAGATAACTTTGTTCTTCAGGGATATGGCGATGGCCCTCCAGCAACTCCGGGAGAAGATCCCGAAGCAGCTGGTGGACGAGTCGCGCAGGCTCTGCGCGGGGGCCTTGCAGAAGGTGTTGGTGAAGGTGGCCTACCGCAATCCAGGCCTCAACCTCACCAACGTCCTCAGGACTCTGCCGCCCGACGCCGACCAGGAGGCGCTCAAGGCCCTTGTCGCTCCCATCATGGACAAGGTGGGCGGGATCAAGAGAGTCGAGGGCGACCGCACAGACTAGGCTGCTTACTTTCTTCTTTTCCTTGTCGTTGTTAACCATATGAAAACAGTCTATTAGAGCTGCGACAAGTTGTTTTGTAATATAACTCTATCTTAGGTGGTTAATGCAACGTTATTTCCTTTACTTGACTTCCTTTGCTTTGTATGTTTTTACCCTACGCTTTTAGGGAACTTGTCGGCGTAGGCACCTTTGTCGCGGGCGCTGAGTGCGGAACTTCAGCAGCCCGCGGGCGGTGTTGCTACCGACAAGAAACCTTGTCGCAACTAGCTGCAGCGCACTTAAATTGTTGAGCGGGCTCGAAAACAAAGTAAGGGCGCGACACTAGTCGCAGCACACTTAAGCTGTTGAGCAAACTCGAAACAAAGTAAGGGCGCAACTAGCTACGAGTTGGTTCCTCCGCGCACAGGTTTTCCATACAAAGTGCGGTCGTTCAAGGAAGATAACTTAAAAATTTAAAATTTTGGTTGCTCAAACTTTGTTAACTTAGCTTTTGTGTTGTCTGTTTCCCGACAAGGCAATGTTTTCTTGAACTTGTTTCCCGGCAAGGCCAAACTTTCTTGAACGGCACTCGGTCCATACCACCATCTCCTCCTTCCCCACTGGCAAACTTGTGTGCGAGGGAACCTTGCTTTTCCTTGAGAAGAGAAGAAAGAAGAGAAAATGCAGATATGGAGCTTTCTGGCTCGTTATTGCTTACCGGGATTTGGTGCTGCACAACGTGTCAGATAGTATATGCAAGAAAAATAGATAGCATGAAATGACAAGATGTGCGGGGCACATAAACTTTACTGATGCACGGGGTCTGCGCCCGGCTTTGTACAAAGGATTACATGCAACAGCGGCAAGACTTGTACAAAAGGTGGTTGCCGGAGCGGATCACGGCAACTGCGCCTTATGGGTAAAACTTACGAAGATGCTCGATGTTCCAGGAGTTGCTCACCGGCAAGCCATCTTCGGTCTCAAGGCAGACAGCGCCGGGCCTAGTGACTCGTTTCACCCGATAAGGGCCTTCCCACTTCGGCGTCAACCTTTTGGAATTCTTGGCGGACTGAACGCGCCGAAGAATAAGGTCGCCTTCCTCGAGACTTCTGGCGTTAACTTTGCGGCTATGGTAGCGGCGCAAAGCTTGCTGATAGCGAGCAGCTCGCACAGCGGCCTGAAGACGGTCCTCCTCAAGGAGCAGCGCGTCATCTTGTCGCAGCGGCTCTTGCTCGAGCTCATCATAAGCGAGCACTCGAGGCGACCCATATACGAGTTTCGTGGGGAGAACTGCCTCTGCTCCATAGACTAGAGGAAAGGGTGTCTGTCCAGTGGCTCGATTTGGCGTCGTCCTGATCGACCAAAGAACCACTGGCAGCTCCTCGATCCAGTTTCCTCCACACTTGTGCAGCCTGTCGAAAGTTCTGGTCTTGAGTCCGCGCAGCACTTCAGCGTTTGCCCTCTCCGCTTGACCGTTGCTTCTCGGGTGAGCAACAGAAGCGAAGCAGACCTTGGCGCCAAGATCTTGGACGTATTGCATGAAGGTGCGACTGGTGAATTGTGTGCCGTTGTCGGTGATGATCCTGTTAGGGATCTCGAAACGGCAAACAACCGACCTGAAGAACTTGACTGCTTACTGTGCGGTCACCTTTCTCACTGGTTCCACTTTCGGCCAGTTTGTGAACTTGTCAATGGCGACGTACAAGAACTCAAAGCTCCCGGCTGCGCGGGGAAAAGGTCCGAGGATGTCGAGCCCCCAGACCGAAAATTGCCAGGACAAAGGGATCGTCTGGAGAGCTTGAGCTGGCTGGTGTATCTGCTTGGAATGGAACTGGCATGCTTCACACTTGGTTACTTGTGTAGTTGCATCTTGGAGGGCTGTCGGCAAAAAGAAACCTTGCCGGAATGCTTTGCCGACAAGTGCTCTTGCGCCAATGTGGTGACCACATATGCCTCCATGTATCTCTGCCAACAGCTTCTGTCCATCTTCCCGGGGAATACACTTCAATTTCACATCGTTGAGTCTTCTTCTACACAGTGTGTTGTCAACAAACTGGTACATACTCGACTGCCGGGCTACTTTTTCCGCTTCTTCTTGCTCTTCGGGAAGTTCTCCCGTTTGGAGAAAACGGACGATCTGCTGCGCCCATGCTGGAGCACGTGTCTCGACAACAAGGACTAAAGGCACATCTGCTGCTGCGGGAACATCCGCTTCTACGGCGAGAACTTGTGTCTCAGCCGGAGCTTGATGTTCCCCGGCAAGCTTGCCGGAGCAAAGCTTGTCGGGAGCGTCTGCTTCAACTGTACAAACCCTAGGGTTTGCAGGAGCAGACTGCTCCTCAGCATTTTCGGTGTTGATCTTGGGGACTTTCTTGGCGGCGGCTTCTGGAAGCTCTGCCGGAAGGTAGTCTCCAGAGACCAACTTCCTCTTCTTGTTCTGCCCAGTTGATGGTGTTACAGATGGTTGAGTCAGCTTGAGCACAAAGATTCCTGGTTCCACAGGCAACTTTAGTGCGGCACACTTTGACAGGCCATCTGCGATGTCGTTCTGAGCTCTCGGAATGTGCTCCATCTGTAGGCCTTCAAAGTGTTCTTCAAGCTTTCTCACTTCGTCGACGTAAGTTTCCATCAACGGACTCTGGTAGTTCTTGTTTACTTGGCGGACGACAAGCTGCGAGTCCCCCCTCACAATCAGCTTCTTAATCCCAAGGTCTGCCGCGATCCTGAGACCGGCAAGCAAACCCTCATACTCTGCAGTATTGTTTGTCGCTTGCTCCTTGGGAAAGTGCATCTGGACCACGTACTTGAGGTGCTCCCCGGTGGGCGCGACAAGTAGCACACCGGCACCGGCGCCTTGCAGCGAGAAGGCACCATCAAAGTACATTATCCATTCTTTGCTTGCTTCCTTGACGGGGATGCTCGTCTCTGGAATCTCTTCGTCTGGCGTTGCCGTCCACTCTGCTATGAATTCTGCCAATGCTCTGCTTTGGATAGTCGAAGTGCTTTCAAACTTGAGGCCAAAGCTTGACAGTTCTAGCGCCCACTCGACAATCCTGCCTGTCGCTTCTGGATTTTGCAATATCCTCTTCAATGGAAAGCGAGTGACCACCGTTATTTCGTGTGCTTGGAAGTAATGGCGCAGCTTCCTCGGGGCCATGAGAAGGCCGAAAAGCAGTTTCTGCACACCAGAGTACCTTGACCTAGCCCCATGTAGAAGGGAGCTGACAAAGTAGACTGGGCGCTGCACCATCTTCTTTCGTATCTCCTCTTGCATCTGCGCAGATCCACCCTTGTCGGGACCAGAGCTTGCCGGAGAAGCTCCTTGCTTGTCACTGGACGTGCTTGCCGCGGCTGCTGACTCATCGTCTGCCCCCCTCTCCGCTACTAACGCAGCACTAACCACTTGATTGGTTGCCGCTAGATACAGCAACAACTTCTCTTGTGGTTTAGGTGCGACAAGTATGGGAGTGGAGGACAGGTACCTCTTCAAGTCTTGTAGCGCTGCCTCTACTTCTGAAGTCCATTTCATTGGATCTGCCTTTTTCAAAATTTTGAAAAACGGCAGGGCGCGTTCAGCAGACTTAGAGATAAACCTGCTGAGAGCAGCCACGCAGCCGGCAAGTCTTCGCACATCCTTGACGCGCTTTGGTGCTTCGATTTGCTCGATGGCCTCGATCTTGTCGGGATTGGCTTCAATCCCCCTCTGAGACACGAAGAACCCGAGAAGCTTGCCGGAGGGGACTCCAAACACGCATTTCTCGGGGTTGAGCTTGAGTTGGATCTTGCGCAGATTTGCAAAAGTTTCATCTCAATCTTGGATTAGAGTATCCCTGTTCTTGCTCTTGACCACTATATCATCCATGTAAGCTTCCACATTTCTGTGTATCTGTGGCTCAAAAGCAGTGTGGACTACTCTTGCGAACGTTGAACCAGCATTCTTCAATCCGAAAGGCATGCGTATGAAGCAATAAGTGCCACATGGAGTAATGAATGCGGTCTTCTCCTCATCTTCTTCAGCCATAAAGATCTGGTGGTATCCTGAATATGCATCAAGAAACGAAAGCAAATCGCATCCGGCGGTGTAGTGAACAATCTGGTCAATGCGCGGCAAGGGAAATGGATCTTTGGGACAAGCTTTATTCACATCGGTGAAGCTATACAAAGCCTCCACTTCCCATTCGCTTTACGCATGACAACAGGATTGGCCAACCACGTGGGATGGAGCACACCTCTGACAAGGCCTGCCGCTTCCAGCTTCTTGATTTCTTCTGCGATAAACTCTTGGCGCTCCACTGCTTGTTTCCTAAATTTTTGCTTGACGGGCCACGCGTGAGGACAAACGGCAAGCTTGTGCTCAATCACTTTCCTGGGAACACCGGGGATGTCAGACGGTTGCCATGCAAACACGTTGACGTTCGCCCGCAGGAAAGCAACGAGCGCGCTTTCCTATTTAGGATCAAGCATGGCACTGATGGTGAAAGTACCACCAGTGCCGTCCTCCTCGGCGGACACCTTCTTGGTTGCTGGCGGAGCTGCCATCACCTTCTTACACTTGCCGGTGGAGCTCGATGGTGCGTCCTCAACAGCAGCGCAGCACTCCGAAGAGGTGCGTTTGCCGGAGTGGGCCCCAGAGCTCTTGCTGGACTTGGTCTTGTTCTTCCCTCCGGGAGCTTCAGCGGCAAGTGTCTCGCTATCTGTTGCGGCTGCTGCATCCCGGTAAATCTTGTCGGCACAGAAAAGGGCATCCTTCTTGTCGCCAGGGACAGAGATGATGCTTATCGGGCCTGGCATCTTGAGCACGTTGTAGGCGTAGTGAGAGGCTGCCATGAACTTGGCGAGCGCTGGACGGCCAAGTATTCCATTGTAAGGCAATGGAATATTGGCGACGTCGAAAGTGATCCTCTCAGTCCTGAAGTTCAGCTCTCCGCCAAATGTCACTGGCAGTGTGATCTTCCCCTTCGGCTTGCTCCTTCCCGGGTTGATCCCTTGGAATGTGCCGGTTTCTTCGAGCTCGCTGTCGGGGATCTGGAGTTTCTGGATCACAGTGGAGGAGATCAAAATAAGCCGGCCCCGCCGTCAACTAACATCTTGGTGACCTTGAGGTTGCGGATGGTTGGTGAAACCAACATCGGCAAGCACCCGACGGCAGTTGTGCGATCAGGGTGGTCCTCAATATCGAAGATGATAGGCGTGCTGGACCACTTCAGAAGTTTGCGCGACTCGACGGGTGGTTCTGCCGCATTGACTTCACGCACCCATTGCTTGAGTTGGCGGTGTGAAGTATGCAGAGAAGCACCTCCGTCAATGCACAAAACTTCTATGGCTTTTTGAAACTCCTGCTCACTGTTCTCCCCATCATCCATGTCTTCATCGTCGTCTTCGTCTTCGTCCTTGTCGCGGCCGCGGGGAGGTCTATCTCCTTGCCGCTGCTTGGCCTTGCCGCGGCGTCCTCCCCGGCCGTTGAATGGCCGCTTCTTGCCGGACCCTCCATCACCTCCCTGGGCCTTCTCCTTGTCGCGTCGCTCGTACTCAGCCTTTTGCTGCTCGACGAGGTACTCGACTTTCTTGCAGTTCTGGAGATCATGGCCCTTGGCGCGGTGGATCTTGCAGTATTTCTTGTCGGAGCCGTCCTGCTTGTCGGCGGCTGCCACAGTCTGGCAGTTGGTGCACGCGGCAGCCTCCTTGCCGGAGCTACCAGCCTGGGCTTTCTTGGCGCCAGCCTCTTTGCCGGACTGCTCAACGACTAGCACTTCCTTGTTCTTCTTCTTCCTGTTGCCCCGCCGCCGGCTTTTTTTTGCCGGGGCGGCATCCTCGCTGTCAGATCCCCCTGCTCCTGTATCCTCTCCGGGGAGTTTCCTCCCCTCCTCAGCACGCGCGCACTTGTCGGCCAGGGCGTACAGCTCGCTGACGTCCCTGATCTTGCACATCGCCATCTCCTCCCTCATCCGGCGGTTACGCACATTCTGATGGAATGCGCAAATAACCGCGGCAGGGTGGACGTCCGGGATGTTGTGCTGGACACGGCTGAACCTCTGGATATACTTATGCAGGGGCTCTCCTTCCTTCTGGGCGGGTATGTGGAGGTCACTCTCCTGGCCATGGGGCTTGTGGCCACCTGTGAAGGCGCCAACAAACTGATGGCACAGGTCAGCCCAGGAAGAAATGGAGTTCTCTGGCAAGTGCATGAGCCAAGATCTGACGTTTGGCTTGAGCACCAGCGGGAAGTAATTGGCGAGTATCTTCTCGTCTCGTCCCCCGGCAGCCTACACCGCGATGGTGTAGATGCTGAGGAACTCTGACGGATGTGTCTTGCCGTCGTACTTCTCCGGTACGTCGGGCTTGAAGTTCTTCATGCTGGGCCACTGGACTTGCCGCAGCTCACGAGTGAACGCAGGGCAACCTACCGCGTACGGCAGGTCGCCTGGTCCCCCTGGCGCTTGCATGTCAACAGCGGGCCCAGCGCGCTGGTCTGATTGACGCCGCGCTTCTCTCCGGCGCTCGATGCTGGTTCGAGCGTCCTCTTGTTGTCGATCGTTGAGAACTTGGCGCTGATCGTGGCGAGCTCACGGATCTGATGACGCAGTGGAATCGTCGTCGACATTGATCCGGCGGGTCGGCGATCTTGGCCTTCGTGGCGGGGAGTGCATGGTGGTTGCACCCCCAGCAGTCTTGTCGCCATCGGCCCGCGCCTGGCTGACTTGCCGCGGCCGCGACGCGCTTGGCTGCTGCGGGGTGTCGCCGTTGGCGAAGGCGATGAGACTTTGGATGGTGGCCCTCCAGTCGTCGGCCTTGTCTGCCGCTGGAGGGAAGTCGAGGAGCAGTTGAGCTCGTGCAAGAGCTTCTGCTGGAGTGGCGGGTAACGGTGGTGAGCGGTGCGAGGAGCGGGATATGCTCGGACTTCAAACTACATTAGAAGGAGTAGCGTCCCGTCCCGGCGACCGTGCCTTGCTCGTGCCAGCATGTTGAAGTGCATGCTGGCCTTGAGCGTCCCGAGATCCGCCAGCTTGGCCTTGGCCCAGCAAGCGTATGGTACCTTGAGTACCACGTCGCTGTCGGTCTCGTGCTTCCTGAGATGGACGCGGTGCGTGTACGGACGCCGAGGCCTTGGAGTGCGCCCGGTCGTCCGTCTTGTCCTTGGACTTGGCGGCGCCGTGAGTTTGCTCGCCGACGTCCGTTCTTCCGCCGGCGTCTACCCCACCAGCCGTTGGCTCCGGCGGTGGCGGGATCGATGCGGACGGGCCTGCTGCCTCCGAAGCCTTCTTCTTCGGCGGCATGTCGATGAAGATGTTGAAGATTTCGCTCGCGTGAACGCCGGATCAGGTTCACAGAACCTCGACGCCCCCCTGCCTGGCGCGCCAAAGATGTCGGGGAAACTGATCGCCCACGAACACCTATGGGACCGGAGCCCCTTCTCGATACGGCAGGAGGCGGAGGATGCACAAAGAGCGAATCGAGGCAAGCACGCGAGCAGTTTACCCAGGTTTGGGCCGCACGGATGCGTAAAACCCTACTCCTGCTTTGGTTTGTTATTGAGTTCTTGGCTCGGGAGCGAGGAGAGCAACAGTACCCTCTAACCGCTAACTAGACCGAGCGTGGAGAATGATCGATGTTCGGAACCTCCTCTACGTTGCGCATGGGCCTCCTTTTATAGGTCAAAGGGGTCACCGACAAGTGGCAACACAGATGGGGGTAAAAATGTAAAAAGAGTGGTAGTTGGAACAGTGTTTGTATAGTGCTCTATACCTAACTCTGGCGGCAGGGGACAAGGGCATTGAATGCCCGTCGCCGTCGCCCCAAATAGTGCAAAAAGTGGCAGTCAGGGGCGCCACCGTTCGCCACGACGGTTGCCTCGTCAACGCAGCTTGCCACCGTGTTCCCCTGGCTGCACAGCCTTCCGCCACGTGCGCCTGGGAGGGTCCCAGGGCGACACCTGGGTGGATGACCTGGAGTGTGGGTACTGAGTGGAAGCTTGCCGCGGCAAGTGCCTTGCCGCGGTCGCTATCTTGTCGCGCCTGGGAGCTTGTCGCTCACCGGGCCTTGCCGGGACGCGTGGCGCGTCGCGGCAAGTTCTCTTGAAGTGCCTTTAGTTGGCCTTCCCGACAAGCTCCTCTTGCCAGGGTCTTGTACCTTGAGTGGTTTTGTGCCTTGAGCGGCTATCCTGGCAAGCTCCTCTTGCCGGGGTCTCGTTTCTTTGACTTGAAAACTTTGTTCTTGAATGGTCCCAAGGGGACCTCGGAGGATCTTGGCGGTCGCTTGGCAAGCCGCGGGACGCTGCAACTGCCCGTGCACAAGTTCGGGATACTAAGGTACCCCTACTTTAGTACACCGACAAATAGCTATAAAAAACTCAGATATTTTCGCGTATTCGAGAGAAGTTCACGTACTACACGATGTGCATTTGTGTGAAAAAAAGAGAATGGAAAAGCAAAGGGTAAAAGTTTTGTTTCTAGAAGTTCAAGTACTCGGTCCGAGAAAAATTCAAAATTCTTATGAGAGAGGTTGAACGAAAATACGTGACAGAAGTTCAAGATGAAAACAGCGAGAACTTCAACTACTACACGGAATGCGTTTCTCGTAAGAATATATGAATAGAAAACAAAGAGCTTACAAGGTTAGCGGCAAGAAGTTCACGTGCTCCTCCAGCTGAAGGTCAAGATCTATAGTGCGAGATGTCCGACCTTCAGTTACATGTAAAAAACAAAAAATAGAGCATAGAAGCTCAAAATTTGAAGAAAAAAAGTGAGCATTTCTTGAAGACAAAAAATATGGATGCGAAGTTCATATTCTCCACCGTGGATATAACGAAGAAGTTCGACGTTTTTAAAAAACTCCAATTTTCACATTTCTAAAGATACACAATGAAGTTCAAATAAAAAAGGTGGAGCGGTTCAATTGATATAAAAAACTCAGATATTTTCGCATAACCAAGAGAAGTTCACGTACTACACGATGTGCATTTGTGTGAAAAAAGAGAATGGGAAAGCAAAGGGTAAAAGTTTTGTTTCTAGAAGTTCAAGGACTCGGTCCGAGAAAAATTCAAAATTCTTGTGACAGAGGTTGAACAAAAATACGTGACAGAAGTTCAAGATGAAAACAGCGAGAAGTTCAACTACTACACGGAATGCGTTTCACGTAAGAATATATGAATAGAAAACAAAGAGCTTACAAGGTTTGCGGCAAGAAGTTCACGTGCTCCTCCGGCTGAAGGTCAAGATCTATAGTGCGAGACGTCCGACCTTCAATTACATGTAAAAAACAAAAAAAATAGTGCATAGAAGCTCAAAATTTGAAGAAAAAAAGTGAGCATTTCTTGAAGACAAAAAAATATGGATGCGAAGTTCATATTCTCTGCAGCGGATATGACGAAGAAGTTCGATGTTTTTAAAAAACTCCAATTTTCACATTTCTAAAAATACACAATGAAGTTCAAATAAAAAAGGTGGAGCGGTTCAATAGATATAAAAAACTCATATATTGTCGCATAACCGAGAGAAGTTCACGTACTACACGATGTGCATTTGTGCGAAAAAAAGAGAATGGAAAGGCAAAGGGTAAAAGTTTTGTTTCTAGAAGTTCAAGGACTCGGTCCGAGAAAATTCAAAATTCTTGTGACAGAGGTTGAACAAAAATACGTGACAGAAGTTCAAGATGAAAACAGCGAGAAGTTCAACTACTACACGGAATGCGTTTCACGTAAGAATATATGAATAGAAAACAAAGAGCTTACAAGGTTGCGGCAAGAAGTTCACGTGCTCCTCCGGCTGAAGGTCAAGATCTATAGTGCGAGATGTCCGACCTTCAATTACATGTAAGAAACAAAAAAAATTGTGCATAGAAGCTCAAAATTTGAAGAAAAAAAGTGAGCATTTCTTGAAGACAAAAAAATATGGATGCGAAGTTCATATTCTCTGCAGCGGATATAACGAAGAAGTTCGATGTTTTTAAAAAACTCCAATTTTCACATTTCTAAAAATACACAATGAAGTTCAAATAAAAAAGGTGGAGCGGTTCAATATATATAAAAAACTCATATATTTTCGCATAACCGAGAGAAGTTCACCTACTACACGATGTGCATTTGTGTGAAAAAAGAGAATGGAAAAGCAAAGGGTAAAAGTTTTGTTTCTAGAAGTTCAAGGACTCGGTCCGAGAAAAATTCAAAATTCTTGTGACAGAGGTTGAACATAAATACGTAACAGAAGTTCAAGATGAAAACAACGAGAAGTTCAACTACTACACGGAATGCGTTTCACGTAAGAATATATGAATAGAAAACAAAGAGCTTACAAGGTTTGCGGCAAGAAGTTCACGTGATCCTCCGGCTGAAGGTCAAGATCTATAGTGGGAGACGTCCGACCTTCAATTACATGTAAAAAAACAAAAAAAATAGTGCATAGAAGCTCAAAATTTGAAGAAAAAAAGTGAGCATTTCTTGAAGACAAAAAAATATGGATGCAAAGTTCATATTCTCTGCCGCGGATATAACGAAGAAGTTCGATGTTTTTAAAAACCTCCAATTTTCACATTTCTAAAAATACACAATGAAGTTCAAATAAAAAATGTGGAGCGGTTCAATAACTATAAAAAGCTCATATATTTTTGCGTAACCGAGAGAAGTTCACGTACTACACGATGTGCATTTGTGTGAAAAAAAGAGAATGGAAAAGCAAAGGGCAAAAGTTTTGTTTCTAGAAGTTCAAGTACTTAGTCCGAGAAAAATTCAAAATTCTTGTGAGAGAGGTTGAACAAAAATACGTGACAGAAGTTCAAGATGAAAATAGCGAGAAGTTCAACTACTTCACGGAATGCGTATCACGTAAGAATATATGAATAGAAAACAAAGAGCTTACAAGGTTTGCGGCAAGAAGTTCACGTGCTCCTCCGGCTGAAGGTCAAGATCTATAGTGGGAGACGTCCGACCTTCAATTACATGTAAAAAACAAAAAATAGAGCATAGAAGCTCAAAATTTGAAGAAAAAAAGTGAGCATTCCTTGAAGACAAAAAAAATATGGATGCGAAGTTCATATTCTCTGCCGCGGATATAACGAAGAAGTTCGATGTTTTTAAAAACCTCCAATTTTTACATTTCTAAAAATACACAATGAAGTTCAAATAAAAAAGGTGGAGCGGTTCAATAGCTATAAAAAACTCATATATTTTTGCGTAACCGAGAGAAGTTCACGTACTACACGATGTGCATTTGTGTGAAAAAAAGAGAATGGAAAAGCAAAGGGTAAAAGTTTTGTTTCTAGAAGTTCAAGTACTTGGTCCGAGAAAAATTCAAAATTCTTGTGAGAGAGGTTGAACAAAAATACGTGACAGAAGTTCAAGATGAAAACAACGAGAAGTTCAACTACTACACAGAATGCGTTTCACGTAACAATATATGAATAGAAAACAAAGAGCTTACAAGGTTTGCGGCAAGAAGTTCACGTGCTCCTCCTGCTGAAGGTCAAGATCTATAGTGCGAGACGTCCGACCTTTAATTACATGTAAAAAACAAAAAAATAGTGCATAGAAGCTCAAAATTTGAAGAAAAAAAGTGAGTATTTCTTGAAGACAAAAAAATATGGATGCGAAGTTCATATTCTCTGCCGCGGATATATAGAAGAAGTTCGATGTTTTTAAAAAACTCCAATTTTCACATTTCTAAAAATACACAATGAAGTTCAAATAAAAAGGTGGAGCGGTTCAATAGATATAAAAAACTCATATATTTTCGCATAACCGAGAGAAGTTCACATACTACACGATGTGCATTTGTGTGAAAAAAAGAGAATGGAAAGGCAAAGGGTAAAAGTTTTGTTTCTAGAAGTTCAAGGACTCGGTCCGAGAAAAATTCAAAATTCTTTTGACAGAGGTTGAACAAAAATACGTGACAGAAGTTCAAGATGAAAACAGCGAGAAGTTCAACTACTACACGGAATGCGTTTCACGTAAGAATATATGAATAGAAAACAAAGAGCTTACAAGGTTTGTGGCAAGAAGTTCACGTGCTCCCCCGGCTGAAGGTCAAGATCTATAGTGCGAGACGTCCAACCTTCAATTACATGTAAAAAACAAAAAATAGAGCATAGAAGCTCAAAATTTGAAGAAAAAAAGTGAGCATTTCTTGAAGACAAAAAAATATGGATGCGAAGTTCATATTCTCTGCCGCGGATATAACGAAGAAGTTCGATGTTTTTAAAATCCTCCAATTTTCACATTTCTAAAAATACACAATGAAGTTCAAATAAAAAAGGTGGAGCGGTTCAATAGCTATAAAAAACTCATATATTTTCGCGTAACCGAGAGAAGTTCACGTACTACACGATGTGCATTTGTGTGAAAAAAAGAGAATGGAAAAGCAAAGGGTAAAAGTTTTGTTTCTAGAAGTTCAAGTACTCGGTCCGAGAAAAATCCAAAATTCTTGTGAGAGAGGTTGAACAAAAATACGTGACAGAAGTTCAAGATGAAAACAACGAGAAGTTCAACTACTACACGGATTGCGTTTCACGTAAGAATATATGAATAGAAAACAAATAGCTTACAAGGTTTGCGGCAAGAAGTTCACGTGCTCCTCCTGCTGAAGGTCAAGATCTATAGTGCGAGACGTCCGACCTTCAATTACATGTACAAAACAAAAAAATAGTGCATAGAAGCTCAAAATTTGAAGAAAAAAAGTGAGCATTTCTTGAAGGCAAAAAAATATGGATGCGAAGTTCATATTCTCTGCTGCAGATATAACGAAGAAGTTCGATGTTTTTAAAAAACTCCAATTTTCACATTTCTAATAATACACAATGAAGTTCAAATAAAAAAGGTGGAGTGGTTCAATAGATCTAAAAAACTCATATATTTTAGCATAACCGAGAGAAGTTCACGTACTACGCGATGTGCATTTGTGTGAAAAAAAGAGAATGGAAAAGCAAAGGGTAAAAGTTTTGTTTCTAGAAGTTCAAGGACTCGGTCCGAGAAAAATTCAAAATTCTTGTGAGAGAGGTTGAACAAAAATACGTGACAGAAGTTCAAGATGAAAACAGCGAGAAGTTCAACTACTACACGGAATGCGTTTCACGTAAGAATATATGAATAGATAAAAAAGAGCTTACAAGGTTTGCGGCAAGAAGTTCACGTGCTCCTCCTGCTGAAGGTCAAGATCTATAGTGCGAGACGTCCGACCTTCAATTACATGTAAATAAATAAAAATAATGCATAGAAGCTCAAAATTTGAAGAAAAAAAGTGAGCATTTCTTGAAGAGAAAAAAATATGGATGCGAAGTTCATATTCTCTGCCGCGGATATAACGAAGAAGTTCGATGTTTTTAAAAAACTCCAATTTTCACATTTCTAAAAATACACAATGAAGTTCAAATAAAAAAGGTGGAGCGGTTCAATTGATATAAAAAACTCATATATTTTCGCATAACCGAGAGAAGTCCACGTACTACACGATGTGCATTTGTGTGAAAAAAAGAGAATGGAAAGGCAAAGGGTAAAAGTTTTGTTTCTAGAAGTTCAAGGACTCGGTCCGAGAAAAATTCAAAATTCTTGTGACAGAGGTTGAACAAAAATATGTGACAGAAGTTCAAGATGAAAACAGCGAGAAGTTCAACTACTACACGGAATGCGTTTCACGTAAGAATATATGAATAGAAAACAAAGAGCTTACAAGGTTTGTGGCAAGAAGATCACGTGCTCCTCCGGCTGAAGGTCAAGATCTATAGTGCGAGACGTCCGACCTTCAATTACATGTAAAAAACAAAAAAAATAGTGCATAGAAGCTCAAAATTTGAAGAAAAAAAGTGAGCATTTCTTGAAGACAAAAAAATATGGATGCGAAGTTCATATTCTCTGCAGCGGATATAACGAAGAAGTTCGATGTTTTTAAAAAACTCCAATTTTCACATTTCTAAAAATACACAATGAAGTTCAAATAAAAAAGGTGGAGCGGTTCAATAGATATAAAAAACTCATATATTGTCGCATAACCGAGAGAAGTTCACGTACTACACGATGTGCATTTGTGCGAAAAAAAGAGAATGGAAAGGCAAAGGGTAAAAGTTTTGTTTCTAGAAGTTCAAGGACTCGGTCCGAGAAAATTCAAAATTCTTGTGACAGAGGTTGAACAAAAATACGTGACAGAAGTTCAAGATGAAAACAGCGAGAAGTTCAACTACTACACGGAATGCGTTTCACGTAAGAATATATGAATAGAAAACAAAGAGCTTACAAGGTTGCGGCAAGAAGTTCACGTGCTCCTCCGGCTGAAGGTCAAGATCTATAGTGCGAGATGTCCGACCTTCAATTACATGTAAGAAACAAAAAAAATTGTGCATAGAAGCTCAAAATTTGAAGAAAAAAAGTGAGCATTTCTTGAAGACAAAAAAATATGGATGCGAAGTTCATATTCTCTGCAGCGGATATAACGAAGAAGTTCGATGTTTTTAAAAAACTCCAATTTTCACATTTCTAAAAATACACAATGAAGTTCTAATAAAAAAGGTGGAGCGGTTCAATATATATAAAAAACTCATATATTTTCGCATAACCGAGAGAAGTTCACCTACTACACGATGTGCATTTGTGTGAAAAAAGAGAATGGAAAAGCAAAGGGTAAAAGTTTTGTTTCTAGAAGTTCAAGTACTCGGTCCGAGAAAAATTCAAAATTCTTGTGACAGAGGTTGAACATAAATACGTAACAGAAGTTCAAGATGAAAACAACGAGAAGTTCAACTACTACACGGAATGCGTTTCACGTAAGAATATATGAATAGAAAACAAAGAGCTTACAAGGTTTGCGGCAAGAAGTTCACGTGATCCTCCGGCTGAAGGTCAAGATCTATAGTGGGAGACGTCCGACCTTCAATTACATGTAAAAAAACAAAAAAAATAGTGCATAGAAGCTCAAAATTTGAAGAAAAAAAGTGAGCATTTCTTGAAGACAAAAAAATATGGATGCAAAGTTCATATTCTCTGCCGCGGATATAACGAAGAAGTTCGATGTTTTTAAATACCTCCAATTTTCACATTTCTAAAAATACACAATGAAGTTCAAATAAAAAATGTGGAGCGGTTCAATAACTATAAAAAGCTCATATATTTTTGCGTAACCGAGAGAAGTTCACGTACTACACGATGTGCATTTGTGTGAAAAAAAGAGAATGGAAAAGCAAAGGGCAAAAGTTTTGTTTCTAGAAGTTCAAGTACTTAGTCCGAGAAAAATTCAAAATTCTTGTGAGAGAGGTTGAACAAAAATACGTGACAGAAGTTCAAGATGAAAATAGCGAGAAGTTCAACTACTTCACGGAATGCGTATCACGTAAGAATATATGAATAGAAAACAAAGAGCTTACAAGGTTTGCGGCAAGAAGTTCACGTGCTCCTCCGGCTGAAGGTCAAGATCTATAGTGGGAGACGTCCGACCTTCAATTACATGTAAAAAACAAAAAATAGAGCATAGAAGCTCAAAATTTGAAGAAAAAAAGTGAGCATTCCTTGAAGACAAAAAAAATATGGATGCGAAGTTCATATTCTCTGCCGCGGATATAACGAAGAAGTTCGATGTTTTTAAAAACCTCCAATTTTTACATTTCTAAAAATACACAATGAAGTTCAAATAAAAAAGGTGGAGCGGTTCAATAGCTATAAAAAACTCATATATTTTTGCGTAACCGAGAGAAGTTCACGTACTACACGATGTGCATTTGTGTGAAAAAAAGAGAATGGAAAAGCAAAGGGTAAAAGTTTTGTTTCTAGAAGTTCAAGTACTTGGTCCGAGAAAAATTCAAAATTCTTGTGAGAGAGGTTGAACAAAAATACGTGACAGAAGTTCAAGATGAAAACAACGAGAAGTTCAACTACTACACAGAATGCGTTTCACGTAACAATATATGAATAGAAAACAAAGAGCTTACAAGGTTTGCGGCAAGAAGTTCACGTGCTCCTCCTGCTGAAGGTCAAGATCTATAGTGCGAGACGTCCGACCTTTAATTACATGTAAAAAACAAAAAAATAGTGCATAGAAGCTCAAAATTTGAAGAAAAAAAGTGAGTATTTCTTGAAGACAAAAAAATATGGATGCGAAGTTCATATTCTCTGCCGCGGATATATAGAAGAAGTTCGATGTTTTTAAAAAACTCCAATTTTCACATTTCTAAAAATACACAATGAAGTTCAAATAAAAAGGTGGAGCGGTTCAATAGATATAAAAAACTCATATATTTTCGCATAACCGAGAGAAGTTCACATACTACACGATGTGCATTTGTGTGAAAAAAAGAGAATGGAAAGGCAAAGGGTAAAAGTTTTGTTTCTAGAAGTTCAAGGACTCGGTCCGAGAAAAATTCAAAATTCTTTTGACAGAGGTTGAACAAAAATACGTGACAGAAGTTCAAGATGAAAACAGCGAGAAGTTCAACTACTACACGGAATGCGTTTCACGTAAGAATATATGAATAGAAAACAAAGAGCTTACAAGGTTTGCGGCAAGAAGTTCACGTGCTCCCCCGGCTGAAGGTCAAGATCTATAGTGCGAGACGTCCAACCTTCAATTACATGTAAAAAACAAAAAATAGAGCATAGAAGCTCAAAATTTGAAGAAAAAAAGTGAGCATTTCTTGAAGACAAAAAAATATGGATGCGAAGTTCATATTCTCTGCCGCGGATATAACGAAGAAGTTTGATGTTTGTAAAAACCTCCAATTTTCACATTTCTAAAAATACACAATGAAGTTCAAATAAAAAAGGTGGAGCGGTTCAATAGATATAAAAAACTCATATATTTTCGCGTAACCGAGAGAAGTTCACGTACTACACGACGTGCATTTGTGTGAAAAAAAGAGAATGGAAAAGCAAAGGGTAAAAGTTTTGTTTCTAGAAGTTCAAGTACTCGGTCCGAGAAAAATTCAAAATTCTTGTGAGAGAGGTTGAACAAAAATACGTGACAGAAGTTCAAGATGAAAACAGCGAGAAGTTCAACTACTACACGGAATGCGTTTCACGTAAGAATATATGAATAGAAAACAAAGAGCTTACAAGGTTTGCGGCAAGAAGTTCACGTGCTCCTCCTGCTGAAGGTCAAGATCTATAGTGCGAGACGTCCGACCTTCAATTACATGTATAAAACAAAAAAATAGTGCATAGAAGCTCAAAATTTGAAGAAAAAAAGTGAGCATTTCTTGAAGACAAAAAAATATGGATGCGAAGTTCATATTCTCTGCCGCGGATATAACGAAGAAATTCGATGTTTTAAAAACCTCCAATTTTCACATTTCTAAAAATACACAATGAAGTTCAAATAAAAAAGGTGGAGCGGTTCAATAGCTATAAAAAACTCATATATTTTCGCGTAACCGAGAGAAGTTCACGTACTACACGATGTGCATTTGTGTGAAAAAAAGAGAATGGAAAAGCAAAGGGTAAAAGTTTTGTTTCTAGAAGTTCAAGGACTTGGTCCGAGAAAAATTCAAAATTCTTGTGACAGAGGTTGAACAAAAATACGTGACAGAAGTTCAAGATGAAAACAGCGAGAAGTTCAACTACTACACGGAATGCGTTTCACGTAAGAATATATGAATAGAAAACAAAGAGCTTACAAGGTTTGCGGCAAGAAGTTCACGTGCTCCTCCGGGTGAAGGTCAAGATCTATAGTGCAAGATGTCCGACCTTCAATTACATGTAAAAAACAAAAAATAGAGCATAGAAGCTCAAAATTTGAAGAAAAAAAGTGAGCATTTCTTGAAGACAAAAAAAATATGGATGCAAATTCATATTCTCTGCCGCGGATATAACGAAGAAGTTCGATGTTTTAAAAACGTCCAATTTTCTCATTTCTAAAAATACACAATGAAGTTCAAATAAAAAAGGTGGAGCGGTTCAATAGCTATAAAAAAACTCAGATATTTTCGCGTAACCGAGAGAAGTTCACGTACTACACGATGTGCATTTGTGTGAAAAAAAGAGAGTGGAAAAGCAAAGGGTTAAAGTTTTGTTTCTAGAAGTTCAATTACTCGGTCCGAGAAAAATTCAAAATTCTTGTGAGAGAGGTTGAACAAAAATACGTGACAGAAGTTCAAGATGAAAACAGCGAGAAGTTCAACTACTACACGGAATGCGTTTCACGTAAGAATATATGAATAGAAAACAAAGAGCTTACAAGGTTTACGGCAAGAAGTTCACGTGCTCCTCCGGCTGAAGGTCAAGATCTATAGTGCGAGACGTCCGACCTTTAATTACATGTAAAAAACAAAAAATAGAGCATAGAAGCTCAAAATTTGAAGAAAAAAAGTGAGCATTTCTTGAAGACAAAAAAAATATGGATGCGAATTTCATATTCTCTGCCGCGGATATAACGAAGAAGTTTGGTGTTTTTAAAAACCTCCAATTTTCACATTTCTAAAAATACTCAATGAAGTTCAAATAAAAAAGGTGGAGCGGTTCAATAGCTATAAAACACTCATATATTTTCGCGTAACCGAGAGAAGTTCACGTACTACACGATGTGCATTTGTGTGAAAAAAGAGAATGGAAAGGCAAAGGGTAAAAGTTTTGTTTCTAGAAGTTCAAGGACTCGGTCCGAGAAAAATTCAAAATTCTTGTGACAGAGGTTGAACAAAAATACGTGACAGAAGTTCAAGATGAAAACAGCGAGAAGTTCAACTACTACACGGAATGCGTTTCACGTAAGAATATATGAATAGAAAACAAAGAGCTTACAAGGTCTGCGGCAAGAAGTTCACGTGCTCCTCGGGCTGAAGGTCAAGATCTATAGTGCGAGACGTCTGACCTTCAATTACATGTAAAAAAACAAAAAAAAATAGAGCATAGAAGCTCAAAATTTGAAGAAAAAAAGTGAGCATTTCTTGAGGACAAAAAAATATGGATGCGAAGTTCATATTCTCTGCCGCGGATATAACGAAGAAGTTCGATGTTTTTAAAAAACTCCAATTTTCACATTTCTAAAAATACACAATGAAGTTCAAATAAAAAAGGTGGAGCGGTTCAATAGATATAAAAAACTCATATATTTTCGCATAACCGAGAGAAGTTCACGTACTACACGATGTGCATTTGTGTGAAAAAAAGAGAATGGAAAAGCAAAGGTTAAAAGTTTTTTTTCTAGAAGTTCAAGGACTCGATCCGAGAAAAATTCAAAATTCTTGTGAGAGAGGTTGAACAAAAATACGTGACATAAGTTCAAGATGAAAACATCAAGAAGTTCAACTACTACACGGAATGTGTTTCACGTAAGAATATATGAATAGAAAACAAAGAGCTTACAACGTTTGCGGCAAGAAGTTCACGTGCTCCTCCTGCTGAAGGTCAAGATCTATAGTGCGAGACGTCCGACCTTCAATTACATGTAAAAAAATAGTGCATAGAAGCTCAAAATTTGAAGAAAAAAAGTGAGCATTTCTTGAAGACAAAAAAATATGGATGCGAAGTTCATATTCTCTGCCGCGGATATAACAAACAAGTTCGATGTTTTTAAAAAACTCCAATTTTCACATTTTTAAAAATACACAATGAATTTCAAATAAAAAAGGTGGAGCGGTTCAATAGATATTAAAAACTCATATATTTTTGCAAAACCGAGAGAAGTTCACGTACTACACGATGTGCATTTGTGTGAAAAAAAGAGAATGGAAAGGCAAAGGGTAAAAGTTTTGTTTCTAGAAGTTCAAGGACTCGGTCCGAGAAAAAATCAAAATTCTTGTGACAGAGGTTGTACAAAAATACGTGACAGAAGTTCAAGATGAAAACAGCGAGAAGTTCAACTACTACACGGAATGCGTTTCACGTAAGAATATATGAATAGACAACAAAGAGCTTACAAGGTTTGCGACAAGAAGTTCACGTGCTCCTCCGGCTGAAGGTCAAGATCTATAGTGCGAGACGTCCGACCTTCAATTACATGTAAAAAACAAAAAATAGAGCATAGTAGCTCAAAATTTGAAGAAAAAAAGTCAGCATTTCTTGAAGACAAAAAAAATATGGATGCGAAGTTCATATTCTCTACCGCGGATATAACGAAGAAGTTCGATGTTTTTAAAACCACCAATTTTCACATTTCTAAAAATACACAATGAAGTTCAAATAAAAAAGGTGGAGCGGTTCAATAGCTATAAAAACTCAGATATTTTCGCGTAACCAAGAGAAGTTCACGTACTACACTATGTGCATTGGTGTGAAAAAAAGAGAGTGGAAAAGCAAAGGGTTAAGTTTTTTTCTAGAAGTTCAAGTACTCGGTCCGAGAAAAATTCAAAATTCTTGTGAGAGAGGTTGAACAAAAATACGTGACAGAAGTTCAAGATGAAAACAGCGAGAAGTTCAACTACTACACGGAATGCGTTTCACGTAAGAATATATGAATAGAAAACAAAGAGCTTACAAGGTTTACGGCAAGAAGTTCACGTGCTCCTCCGGCTGAAGGTCAAGATCTATAGTGCGAGACGTCCGACCTTCAATTACATGTAAAAAACAAAAAATAGAGCATAAAAGCTCAAAATTTGAAGAAAACAAGTGAGCATTTCTTGAAGACAAAAAAATATGGATGCGAAGTTCATATTCTCTGCCGCGGATATAACGAAGAAGTTCGATGTTTTTAAAAACCTCCAATTTTCACATTTCTAAAAATACACAATGAAGTTCAAATAAAAAAGGTGGAGCGGTTCAATAGCTATAAAAAACTCATATATTTTCGCATAACCGAGAGAAGTTCACGTACTACACGATGTGCATTTGTGTGAAAAAAAGAGAATGGAAAGGCAAAGGGTAAAAGTTTTGTTTCTAGAAGTTCAAGGACTTGGTCCGAGAAAAATTCAAAATTCTTGTGACAGAGGTTGAACAAAAATACGTGACAGAAGTTCAAGATGAAAACAGCGAGAAGTTCAACTTCTACACGGAATGCGTTTCACGTAAGAATATATGAACAGAAAACAAAGAGCTTACAAGGTTTGCGGCAAGAAGTTCACGTGCTCCTCGGGCTGAAGGTCAAGATCTAGAGTGCGAGACGTCTGACCTTCAATTACATGTAAAAAACAAAAAAATAGAGCATAGAAGCTCATAATTTGAAGAAAAAAAGTGAGCATTTCTTGAGGACAAAAAAATATGGATGCGAAGTTCATATTCTCTGCCGCGGATATAACGAAGAAGTTCGATGTTTTTAAAAAACTCCAATTTTCACATTTCTAAAAATAGACAATGAAGTTCAAATAAAAAAGGTGGAGCGGTTCAATAGATATTAAAAACTCATATATTTTCGCATAACCGAGAGAAGTTCACGTACTACACGATGTGCATTTGTGTGAAAAAAAGAGAATGGAAAGGCAAAGGGTAAAAGTTTTGTTTCTAGAAGTTCAAGGACTCGCTCCGAGAAAAAATCAAAATTCTTGTGACAGAGGTTGAACCAAAATACGTGACAGAAGTTCAAGATGAAAACAGCGAGAAGTTCAACTACTACACGGAATGCGTTTCACGTAAGAATATATGAATAGAAAACAAAGAGCTTACAAGGTTTGCGGCAAGAAGTTCACGTGCTCCTCGGGCTGAAGGTCAAGATCTATAGTGCGAGACGTCTGACCTTCAATTACATGTAAAAAAAAAAAAATAGAGCATAGAAGCTCAAAATTTGAAGAAATAAAGTGAGCATTTCTTGAGGACAAAAAAATATGGATGCGAAGTTCATATTCTCTGCCGCGGATATAACGAAGAAGTTCGATGATTTTAAAAAACTCCAATTTTCACATTTCTAAAAATACACAATGAAGTTCAAATAAAAAAGGTGGAGCGGTTCAATAGATATTAAAAACTCATATATTTGCGCATAACCGAGAGAAGTTCACGTACTACACGATGTGCATTTGTGTGAAAAAAAGAGAATGGAAAGGCAAAGGGTAAAAGTTTTGTTTCTAGAAGTTCAAGGACTCGGTCCGAGAAAAAATCAAAATTCTTGTGACAGAGGTTGAACAAAAATACGTGACAGAAGTTCAAGATGAAAACAGCGAGAAGTTCAACTACTACACGGAATGCGTTTCACGTAAGAATATATGAATAGAAAACAAAGAGCTTACAAGGTTTGCGGCAAGAAGTTCACGTGCTCTCGGGCTGAAGGTCAAGATCTATAGTGCGAGACGTGTGACCTTCAATTACATGTAAAAAACAAAAAAAAATAGAGCATAGAAGCTCAAAATTTGAAGAAATAAAGTGAGCATTTCTTGAGGACAAAAAAATATGGATGTGAAGTTCATATTCTCTGCCGCGGATATAACGAAGAAGTTCGATGTTTTTAAAAAACTCCAATTTTCACATTTCTAAAAATACACAATGAAGTTCAAATAAAAAAGGTGGAGCGGTTCAATAGATATAAAAAACTCATATATTTTCGCATAACCGAGAGAAGTTCACGTACTACACGATGTGCATTTGTGTGAAAAAAACAGAATGGAAAAGCAAAGGGTAAAAGTTTTGTTTATAGAAGTTCAAGGACTCGGTCCGAGAAAAATTCAAAATTCTTGTGAGAGAGGTTGAACAAAAATACGTGACAGAAGTTCAAGATGAAAACAGCGAGAAGTTCAACTACTACACGGAATGCGTTTCACGTAAGAATATATGAATAGAAAACAAAGAGCTTACAACGTTTGCGACAAGAAGTTCATGTGCTCCTCCTGCTGAAGGTCAAGATCTATAGTGCGAGACATCCGACCTTCAATTACATGTAAAAAAAATAGTGCATAGAAGCTCAAAATTTAAAGAAAAAAAGTGAGCATTTCTTGAGGACAAAAAAATATGGATGCGAAGTTCATATTCTCCGCCGCGGATATAACGAAGAAGTTCGATGTTTTTAAAAAACTCCAATTTTCACATTTCTAAGAATACACAATGAAGTTCAAATAAAAAAGGTGGAGCGGTTCAATAGATATTAAAAACTCATATATTTTCGCATAACCGAGAGAAGTTCACGTACTACACGATGTGCATTTGTGTGAAAAAAAGAGAATGGAAAGGCAAAGGGTAAAAGTTTTGTTTCTAGAAGTTCAAGGACTCGGTCCGAGAAAAAATCAAAATTCTTTTGACAGAGGTTGAACCAAAATACGTGACAGAAGTTCAAGATGAAAACAACGAGAAGTTCAACTACTACACGGAATGCGTTTCACGTAAGAATATATGAATAGAAAACAAAGAGCTTACAAGGTTTGCGGCAAGAAGTTCACGTGCTCCTCGGGCTGAAGGTCAAGATCTATAGTTCGAGACGTCTGACCTTCAATTACATGTAAAAAACAAAAAAATAGAGCATAGAAGCTCAAAATTTGAAGAAATAAAGTGAGCATTTCTTGAGGACAAAAAAATATGGATGCGAAGTTCATGTTCTCTGCCGCGGATATAACGAAGAAGTTCGATGTTTTTAAAAAACTCCAATTTTCACATTTTTAAAAATACACAATGAAGTTCAAATAAAAAAGGTGGAGCGGTTCAATAGATATAAAAAACTCATATATTTTCGCATAACCGAGAGAAGTTCACGTACTACACGATGTGCATTTGTGTGAAAAAAAGAGAATGGAAAGGCAAAGGGTAAAAGTTTTGTTTCTAGAAGTTCAAGGACTCGGTCCGAGAAAAAATCAAAATTCTTGTGACAGAGGTTGAACAAAAATACGTGACAGAAGTTCAAGATGAAAACAGCGAGAAGTTCAACTACTACACGGAATGCGTTTCACGTAAGAATATATGAATAGAAAACAAAGAGCTTACAAGGTTTACGGCAAGAAGTTCACGTGCTCCTCCGGCTGAAGGTCAAGATCTATAGTGCGAGACGTCCGACCTTCAATTACATGTAAAAAACAAAAAATAGAGCATAGAAGCTCAAAATTTAAAGAAAAAAAGTGAGCATTTCTTGAGGACAAAAAAATATGGATGCGAAGTTCATATTCTCTGCCGCGGATATAACGAAGAAGTTCGATGTTTTTAAAAAACTCCAATTTTCACATTTCTAAGAATACACAATGAAGTTCAAATAAAAAAGGTGGAGCGGTTCAATAGATATTAAAAACTCATATATTTTCGCATAACCGAGAGAAGTTCACGTACTACACGATGTGCATTTGTGTGAAAAAAAGAGAATGGAAAGGCAAAGGGTAAAAGTTTTGTTTCTAGAAGTTCAAGGACTCGGTCCGAGAAAAAATCAAAATTCTTTTGACAGAGGTTGAACCAAAATACGTGACAGAAGTTCAAGATGAAAACAGCGAGAAGTTCAACTACTACACGGAATGCGTTTCACGTAAGAATATATGAATAGAAAACAAATAGCTTACAAGGTTTGCGGCAAGAAGTTCACGTGCTCCTCGGGCTGAAGGTCAAGATCTATAGTTCGAGACGTCTGACCTTCAATTACATGTAAAAAACAAAAAAATAGAGCATAGAAGCTCAAAATTTGAAGAAATAAAGTGAGCATTTCTTGAGGACAAAAAAATATGGATGCGAAGTTCATGTTCTCTGCCGCGGATATAACGAAGAAGTTCGATGTTTTTAAAAAACTCCAATTTTCACATTTCTAAAAATACACAATGAAGTTCAAATAAAAAAGGTGGAGCGGTTCAATAGATATAAAAAACTCATATATTTTCGCATAACCGAGAGAAGTTCACGTACTACACGATGTGCATTTGTGTGAAAAAAAGAGAATGGAAAGGCAAAGGGTAAAAGTTTTGTTTCTAGAAGTTCAAGGACTCGGTCCGAGAAAAAATCAAAATTCTTGTGACAGAGGTTGAACAAAAATACGTGACAGAAGTTCAAGATGAAAACAGCGAGAAGTTCAACTACTACACGGAATGCGTTTCACGTAAGAATATATGAATAGAAAACAAAGAGCTTACAAGGTTTACGGCAAGAAGTTCACGTGCTCCTCCGGCTGAAGGTCAAGATCTATAGTGCGAGACGTCCGACCTTCAATTACATGTAAAAAACAAAAAATAGAGCATAGAAGCTCAAAATTTAAAGAAAAAAAGTGAGCATTTCTTGAGGACAAAAAAATATGGATGCGAAGTTCATATTCTCTGCCGCGGATATAACGAAGAAGTTCGATGTTTTTAAAAAACTCCAATTTTCACATTTCTAAGAATACACAATGAAGTTCAAATAAAAAAGGTGGAGCGGTTCAATAGATATTAAAAACTCATATATTTTCGCATAACCGAGAGAAGTTCACGTACTACACGATGTGCATTTGTGTGAAAAAAAGAGAATGGAAAGGCAAAGGGTAAAAGTTTTGTTTCTAGAAGTTCAAGGACTCGGTCCGAGAAAAAATCAAAATTCTTGTGACAGAGGTTGAACCAAAATACGTGACAGAAGTTCAAGATGAAAACAGCGAGAAGTTCAACTACTACACGGAATGCGTTTCACGTAAGAATATATGAATAGAAAACAAAGAGCTTACAAGGTTTGCGGCAAGAAGTTCACGTGCTCCTCGGGCTGAAGGTCAAGATCTATAGTTCGAGACGTCTGACCTTCAATTACATGTAAAAAACAAAAAAATAGAGCATAGAAGCTCAAAATTTGAAGAAATAAAGTGAGCATTTCTTGAGGACAAAAAAATATGGATGCGAAGTTCATGTTCTCTGCCGCGGATATAACGAAGAAGTTCGATGTTTTTAAAAAACTCCAATTTTCACATTTCTAAAAATACACAATGAAGTTCAAATAAAAAAGGTGGAGCGGTTCAATAGATATAAAAAACTCATATATTTTCGCATAACCGAGAGAAGTTCACGTACTACACGATGTGCATTTGTGTGAAAAAAACAGAATGGAAAAGCAAAGGGTAAAAGTTTTGTTTATAGAAGTTCAAGGACTCGGTCCGAGAAAAATTCAAAATTCTTGTGAGAGAGGTTGAACAAAAATACGTGACAGAAGTTCAAGATGAAAACAGCGAGAAGTTCAACTACTACACGGAATGCGTTTCACGTAAGAATATATGAATAGAAAACAAAGAGCTTACAACGTTTGCGACAAGAAGTTCATGTGCTCCTCCTGCTGAAGGTCAAGATCTATAGTGCGAGACGTCCGACCTTCAATTACATGTAAAAAAAAATAGTGCATAGAAGCTCAAAATTTAAAGAAAAAAAGTGAGCATTTCTTGAGGACAAAAAAATATGGATGCGAAGTTCATATTCTCTGCCGCGGATATAACGAAGAAGTTCGATGTTTTTAAAAAACTCCAATTTTCACATTTCTAAAAATACACAATGAAGTTCAAATAAAAAAGGTGGAGCGGTTCAATAGATATTAAAAACTCATATATTTTTGCATAACCGAGAGAAGTTCACGTACTACACGATGTGCATTTGTGTGAAAAAAAGAGAATGGAAAGGCAAAGGGTAAAAGTTTTGTTTCTAGAAGTTCAAGGACTCGGTCCGAGAAAAAATCAAAATTCTTGTGACAGAGGTTGAACCAAAATACGTGACAGAAGTTCAAGATGAAAACTGCGAGAAGTTCAACTACTACACGGAATGCGTTTCACGTAAGAATATATGAATAGAAAACAAAGAGCTTACAAGGTTTGCGGCAAGAAGTTCACGTGCTCCTCGGGCTGAAGGTCAAGATCTATAGTGCGAGACGTCTGACCTTCAATTACATGTAAAAACAAAAAAAATAGAGCATAGAAGCTCAAAATTTGAAGAAATAAAGTGAGCATTTCTTGAGGACAAAAAAATATGGATGCGAAGTTCATATTCTCTGCCGCGGATATAACGAAGAAGTTCGATGTTTTTAAAAAACTCCAATTTTCACATTTCTAAAAATACACAATGAAGTTCAAATAAAAAAGGTGGAGCGGTTCAATAGATATTAAAAACTCATATATTTGCGCATAACCGAGAGAAGTGCACGTACTACATGATGTGCATTTGTGTGAAAAAAAGAGAATGGAAAGGCAAAGGGTAAAAGTTTTGTTTCTAGAAGTTCAAGGACTCGGTCCGAGAAAAAATCAAAATACTTGTGACAGAGGTTGAACAAAAATACGTGACAGAAGTTCAAGATGAAAACAGCGAGAAGTTCAACTACTACACGGAATGCGTTTCACGTAAGAATATATGAATAGAAAACAAAGAGCTTACAAGGTTTGCGGCTAGAAGTTCACGTGCTCTCGGGCTGAAGGTCAAGATCTATAGTGCGAGACGTCTGACCTTCAATTACATGTAAAAAACAAAAAAAAAATAGAGCATAGAAGCTCAAAATTTGAAGAAAAAAAGTGAGCATTTCTTGAGGACAAAAAAATATGGATGTGAAGTTCATATTCTCTGCCGCGGATATAACGAAGAAGTTCGATGTTTTTAAAAAACTCCAATTTTCACATTTCTAAAAATACACAATGAAGTTCAAATAAAAAAGGTGGAGCGGTTCAATACATATAAAAAACTCATATATTTTCGCATAACCGAGAGAAGTTCACGTACTACACGATGTGCATTTGTGTGAAAAAAACAGAATGGAAAAGCAAAGGGTAAAAGTTTTGTTTATAGAAGTTCAAGGACTCGGTCCGAGAAAAATTCAAAATTCTTGTGAGAGAGGTTGAACAAAAATACGTGACAGAAGTTCAAGATGAAAACAGCGAGAAGTTCAACTACTACACGGAATGCGTTTCACGTAAGAATATATGAATAGAAAACAAAGAGCTTACAACGTTTGCGACAAGAAGTTCACGTGCTCCTCCTGCTGAAGGTCAAGATCTATAGTGCGAGACGTCCGACCTTCAATTACATGTAAAAAAATAGTGCATAGAAGCTCAAAATTTAAAGAAAAAAAGTGAGCATTTCTTGAGGACAAAAAAATATGGATGCGAAGTTCATATTCTCTGCCGCGGATATAACGAAGAAGTTCGATGTTTTTAAAAAACTCCAATTTTCACATTTCTAAAAATACACAATGAAGTTCAAATAAAAAAGGTGGAGCGGTTCAATAGATATTAAAAACTCATATATTTTCGCATAACCGAGAGAAGTTCACGTACTACACGATGTGCATTTGTGTGAAAAAAAGAGAATGGAAAGGCAAAGGGTAAAAGTTTTGTTTCTAGAAGTTCAAGGACTCGGTCCGAGAAAAAATCAAAATTCTTGTGACAGAGGTTGATCAAAAATACGTGACAGAAGTTCAAGATGAAAACAGCGAGAAGTTCAACTACTACACGGAATGCGTTTCACGTAAGAATATATGAATAGAAAACAAAGAGCTTACAAGGTTTGCGGCAAGAAGTTCACGTGCTCCTCGGGCTGAAGGTCAAGATCTATAGTGCGAGACGTCTGACCTTCAATTACATGTAAAAAACAAAAAAATAGAGCATAGAAGCTCAAAATTTGAAGAAAAAAAGTGAGCATTTCTTGAGGACAAAAAAATATGGATGCGAAGTTCATATTCTCTGCCGCGGATATAACGAAGAAGTTCGATGTTTTTAAAAAACTCCAATTTTCACATTTCTAAAAACACACAATGAAGTTCAAATAAAAAAGGTGGAGCGGTTCAATAGATATAAAAAACTCATATATTTTCGCATAACCGAGAGAAGTTCACATACTACACGATGTGCATTTGTGTGAAAAAAAGAGAATGGAAAAGCAAAGGGTAAAAGTTTTGTTTCTGGAAATTCAAGGACTCGGTCCGAGAAAAATTCAAAATTCTTGTGAGAGATGTTGAACAAAAATACGTGACAGAAGTTTAAGATGAAAACAGCGAGAAGTTTAACTACTACACGGAATGCGTTTCACGTAAGAATATATGAATAGAAAACAAAGAGCTTACAACGTTTGCGGCAAGAAGTTCACGTGCTCCTCCTGCTGAAGGTCAAGATCTATAGTGCGAGACGTCCGACCTTCAATTACATGTAAAAAAAATAGTGCATAGAAGCTCAAAATTTAAAGAAAAAAAGTGAGCATTTCTTGAGGACAAAAAAATATGGATGCGAAGTTCATATTCTCTGCCGCGGATATAACGAAGAAGTTCGATGTTTTTAAAAAACTCCAATTTTCACATTTCTAAAAATACACAATGAAGTTCAAATAAAAAAGGTGGAGCGGTTCAATAGATATTAAAAACTCATATATTTTCGCATAACCGAGAGAAGTTCACGTACTACACGATGTGCATTTGTGTGAAAAAAAGAGAATGGAAAAGCAAAGGGTAAAAGTTTTGTTTCTAGAAGTTCAAGGACTCGGTCCGAGAAAAATTCAAAATTCTTGTGAGAGAGGTTGAACAAAAATACGTGACAGAAGTTCAAGATGAAAACATCGAGAAGTTCAACTACTACACGGAATGCGGTTCACGTAAGAATATATGAATAGAAAACAAAGAGCTTACAAGGTTTGCGGCAAGAAGTTCACGTGCTCCTCGGGCTGAAGGTCAAGATCTATAGTGCGAGACGTCTGACCTTCAATTACATGTAAAAAACAAAAAAATAGAGCATAGAAGCTTAAAATTTGAAGAAAAAAAGTGAGCATTTCTTGAGGGCAAAAAAATATGGATGCGAAGTTCATATTCTCTGTCGCGGATATAACGAAGAAGTTCGATGTTTTTAAAAAACTCCAATTTTCACATTTCTAAAAATACACAATGAAGTTCAAATAAAAAAGGTGGAGCGGTTCAATAGATATTAAAAACTCATATATTTGCGCATAACCGAGAGAAGTTCACGTACTACACGATGTGCATTTGTGTCAAAAAAAAGGGAATGGAAAGGCAAAGGGTAAAAGTTTTGTTTCTAGAAGTTCAAGGACTCGGTCCGAGAAAAAAATCAAAATTCTTGTGACAGAGGTTGAACAAAAATACGTGACAGAAGTTCAAGATGAAAACAGCGAGAAGTTCAACTACTACACGGAATGCGTTTCACGTAAGAATATATGAATAGAAAACAAAGAGCTTACAAGGTTTGCGGCAAGAAGTTCACGTGCTCCTCGGGCTGAAGGTCAAGATCTATAGTGCGAGACGTCTGACCTTCAATTACATGTAAAAAAAATAGAGCATAGAAGGTCAAAATTTGAAGAAAAAAAGTGAGCATTTCTTGAGGACAAAAAAATATGGATGTGAAGTTCATATTCTCTGCCGCGGATATAACGAAGAAGTTCGATGTTTTTAAAAAACTCCAATTTTCACATTTCTAAAAATACACATTGAAGTTCAAATAAAAAAGGTGGAGTTGTTCAATAGATATAAAAAACTCATATATTTTCGCATAACCGAGAGAAGTTCACGTACTACACGATGTGCATTTGTGTGAAAAAAAGAGAATGGAAAAGCAAAGGGTAAAAGTTTTGTTTCTAGAAGTTCAAGGACTCGGTCCGAGAAAAATTCAAAATTCTTGTGAGAGAGGTTGAACAAAAATACGTGACAGAAGTTCAAGGTGAAAACAGCGAGAAGTTCAACTACTACACGGAATGCGTTTCACGTAACAATATATGAATAGAAAACAAAGAGCTTACAACGTTTGCGACAAGAAGTTCACGTGCTCCTCCTGCTGAAGGTCAAGATCTATAGTGCGAGACGTCCGACCTTCAATTACATGTAAAAAAATAGTGCATAGAAGCTCAAAATTTAAATAAAAAAAGTGAGCATTTCTTGAGGACAAAAAAATATGGATGCGAAGTTCATATTCTCTACCGCGGATATAACGAAGAAGTTCGATGTTTTTAAAAAACTCCAATTTTCACATTTCTAAAAATACACAATGAAGTTTAAATAAAAAAGGTGGAGCGGTTCAATAGATATTAAAAACTCATATATTTTCGCATAACCGAGAGAAGTTCACGTACTACACGATGTGCATTTGTGTGAAAAAAAGAGAATGGAAAGCCAAAGGGTAAAAGTTTTGTTTCTAGAAGTTCAAGGACTCGGTCCGAGAAAAAATCAAAATTCTTGTGACAGAGGTTGAACCAAAATACGTGACAGAAGTTCAAGATGAAAACAGCGAGAAGTTCAACTACTACACGGAATGCGTTTCACGTAAGAATATATGAATAGAAAACAAAGAGCTTACAAGGTTTGCGGCAAGAAGTTCACGTGCTCCTCGGGCTGAAGGTCAAGATCTATAGTGCGAGACGTCTGACCTTCAATTACATGTAAAAAACAAAAAAATAGAGCATAGAAGCTCAAAATTTGAAGAAATAAAGTGAGCATTTCTTGAGGACAAAAAAATATGGATGCGAAGTTCATATTCTCTGCCGCGGATATAACGAAGAAGTTCGATGTTTTTAAAAAACTCCAATTTTCACATTTCTAAAAATACACAATGAAGTTCAAATAAAAAAGGTGGAGCGGTTCAATAGATATTAAAAACTCATATATTTGCGCATAACCGAGAGAAGTTCACGTACTACACGATGTGCATTTGTGTGAAAAAAAGAGAATGGAAAGGCAAAGGGTAAAAGTTTTATTTCTAGAAGTTCAAGGACTCGATCCGAGAAAAAATCAAAATTCTTGTGACAGAGGTTGAACAAAAATACGTGACAGAAGTTAAAGATGAAAACAGCGAGAAGTTCAACTACTACACGGAATGCGTTTCACGTAAGAATATATGAATAGAAAACAAAGAGCTTACAACGTTTGCGGCAAGAAGTTCACGTGCTCCTCGGGCTGAAGGTCAAGATCTATAGTGCGAGACGTCTGACCTTCAATTACATGTAAAAAACAAAAAAATAGAGCATAGAAGCTCAAAATTTGAAGAAAAAAAGTGAGCATTTCTTGAAGACAAAAAAAATATGGATGCGAAGTTCATATTCTCTGCCGCGGATATAACGAAGAAGTTCGATGTTTTTAAAAACCTCCAATTTTCACATTTCTAAAAATACACAATGAAGTTCAAATAAAAAAGGTGGAGCGGTTCAATAGCTATAACAAACTCATATATTTTCGCATAACCGAGAGAAGTTCACGTACTACACGATGTGCATTTGTGTGAAAAAAAGAGAATGGAAAGGCAAAGGGTAAAAGTTTTGTTTCTAGAAGTTCAAGGACTCGGTCCGAGAAAAATTCAAAATTCTTGTGACAGAGGTTGAACAAAAATACGTGACAGAAGTTCAAGATGAAAACAGCGAGAAGTTCAACTACTACACGGAATGCGTTTCACGTAAGAATATATGAATAGAAAACAAAGAGCTTACAAGGTTTGCGGCAAGAAGTTCACGTGCTCCTCGGGCTGAAGGTCAAGATCTATAGGGCGAGACGTCTGACCTTCAATTACATGTAAAAAACAAAAAAATAGAGCATAGATGCTCAAAATTTGAAGAAAAAAAGAGAGCATTTCTTGAGAACAAAAAAATATGGATGCGAAGTTCATATTCTCTGCCGCGGATATAACGAAGAAGTTCGATGTTTTTAAAAAACTCAAATTTTCACATTTCTAAAAATACACAATGAAGTTCAAATAAAAAAGGTGGAGCGGTTCAATAGATATAAAAAACTCATATATTTTCGCATAACCGAGAGAAGTTCACGTACTACACGATGTGCATTTGTGTGAAAAAAAGAGAATGGAAAAGCAAAGGGTAAAAGTTTTGTGTCTAGAAGTTCAAGGACTCGGTCCGAGAAAAATTCAAAATTCTTGTGAGAGAGGTTGAACAAAAATACGTGACAGAAGTTCAAGATGAAAACAGTGAGAAGTTCAACTACTACACGGAATGCGTTTCACGTAAGAATATATGAATAGAAAACAAAGAGCTTACAATGTTTGCGGCAAGAAGTTCACGTGCTCCTCCTGCTGAAGGTCAAGATCTATAGTGCGAGACGTCCGACCTTCAATTACATGTAAAAAAAATAGTGCATAGAAGCTCAAAATTTCAAGAAAAAAAGTGAGCATTTCTTGAAGACAAAAAAATATGGATGCGAAGTTCACATTCTCTGTCGCGGATATAACAAAGAAGTTCGATGTTTTTAAAAAAACTCCAATTTTCACATTTCTAAAAATACACAATGAAGTTCAAATAAAAAAGGTGGAGCGGTTCAATAGATATTAAAAACTCATATATTTTCGCATAACCGAGAGAAGTTCACGTACTACACGATGTGCATTTGTGTGAAAAAAAGAGAATGGAAAGGCAAAGGGTAAAGTTTTGTTTCTAGAAGTTCAAGGACTCGGTGTCGGTGTACTAAGGTAGGGGTACCTCAGTACCCCAACTTGTGCACGGGCAGTTGCGGCTTCCCGCGACAGGGTTTACTGCGTGCTCGCCGGAGACCTTCCTGCTCCCTATTAAACCATTCAAAAACAAAGTATACAAGACATAAGACCGAGATCCCGGCAAGAGGAGCTTGCCGGGAAGGCCGTACCAGGCTCGAGACCGCCCCGCTAACGCAAGACCCTGGCAAGAGGAGCTTGCCAGGAAGACTAGAAGACAACGCCACGGCGCTATACGCGCCCCGGCAAGGGGCCCGGGGAGCGGCGAGCTCTCGGGCCCGGCAAGATCAAGGCCCCGGCAAGGTGCTTGCCGAGAAGGCTGCGCTGTGTGCCCGCGCTCCAGCTCGTCGGCCCACGCGTCGCCCTGGGGCCTATCCAGGGACGCGTGGCGGATGGCTGTGCAGCCTGGGGTGCACGGTGGCACTCCACGGTGATGAATCCATCGCCGTGGCGGACGGAGACGCTAAGGCGGGAGCTTTTGGGGTCGACGGCGACGGGCATTAAATGCCCTTGTCCCCCACTGTTAAAGTAGGTATAGACCACTGTTCTGTACTGTAGCTCCACTGTTCCCGCACTGTTACAACTACCACCTCTTTTACATTTTTAGCCCTTTCTCCTACGTTGACACCTGTCGGTGACCCCTTGCACTATAAAAGGAGGCCCATGCACAATGTGGAGGGGGTTCGGAACCTAGATCACTCTCGCGCTTGGTGTAGCTGCTTCTTCAAGCTCCCGAGCGCTCAAACTCAATACACAACCAAGCAGGAGTAGGGTTTTACGCGTCTACCGCGGCCCGAACCTGGGTAAAGCTGCCCGCGTGCTCGCTACGATCTGCTCTTTGTGCTCCCTCCGCCCTCGTACCGCACAGACAAGGGGCTCCGGTCCCATAGGTGTTCGTGGCGGACAGTTTCCCCCGACATCTTTGGCGCGCCAGGTAGGGGGCGTCGAGGTTGTGCGAACCTGATCCGGCGTTCGCGCGGGCGCATTCTTCATCAACCTCTCCAGCTTCATCAGCAACTTCATCAGCGACAACTCCATGGCCCCGAAGAAGAAGGCTTCGGAGGTCGGAGGCCCGTCTGTGTCTCACCCGCCGCCACCGGAGCCAACGGTGGGCGGGGGAGACGCCGTCGGAAGGGTGGTTGCCGGTGAGGACACTCACGGCGCCAGCAGATCCAAGAACAGGACGGACGACCGAACCTCGGTCTCCGTGGACGCGCCGCGTCCATCGCAGCACACGACGACCCAGCAGCGCCATACCACGGGAGGTGGTATCCGCTTGCTGGGGCAAGGCCAAACCGGAGGCTCGCGGGACGCCCCGGACCCCCGTCCGGGCACAAGCAAAGCGAAGGCGCCGGCGCGGGACCCCGCTCCTCTAACGTTGTTAGAAGTCCGAGCGTATCCCGCTCCTCGCACCGCTCACCCGCGTTCCCCTCTACTCCAGCAGAAGCGCTCGCAAGGGCGCAGCTGCTCCTCGACTTTCCTCCAGCGGCCGACAAGGCCGAGGAATGGAGGGCCACCATCCGGAGCCTGATAGACTTCGCCAACAACGATTCTCCACAGTAGCCGTCGACCTCACGGCCGCGGCAAGCTGAGAAGACGAAGGCTATCGGCGACAAGACTGCCGGGGGTGCGACAAGCGTGCACTCCCCGCCGCAGAAGCAGAAGACGCCGCCCCGTCGGAACAACCCCGACGATGGCTCCACCGCCTCGTCGGACCCGCGGGCCCGTCGGGACCAGCGCCAGGTCCTCGACGACCGGCGAGATGAAGACGCTCGGACCACGATCGAGCGCCGCCGAGAAGCTCGGCGACAATCCGATAAGAGAGCTGGGAACACCGTCGACGCGCACGCGCCCGGTGAACCAGGCGACTTGCCGTACGCGGCAGGTTGCCCTGCGTTCACCCGCGAGCTGCGGCGCGTCCAGTGGCCCAGCATGAAGAATTTCAAGCCCGACGTACCGGAGAAGTACGACGGCAAGACGCACCCCTCGGAGTTTCTCAGCGTCTATACCATCGCAGTGCAAGCTGCCGGGGGGCGCGACGAGAAGATCTTGGCGAACTACTTCCCGCTCGTGCTAAAGCCGAACGTCCGTTCCTGGCTCATGCACTTGCCGGAAGGTTCCATCTCTTCTTGGGCCGACCTCTGCCACCAGTTTGTTGGCGCCTTCACCGGCGGCCACAAACCCCATGGCCAGGAGAGCGATCTCCATATCTTGGCCCAGAAGGAAGGCGAGACCCTGCGCAAGTATATCCAACGCTTCAGCCGGGTGCAGCACAACATTCCTGACGTTCACCCTGCCGCGGTTATCAGCGCGTTCCATCAGAACGTGCGTAACCGCCGCATGCGTGAAGAGATGGCGATGACGAAGATTCGGGATGTCAGCGAGCTTTATGCTCTTGCTGACAAGTGCGCACGCGCGGAAGAGGGGAGGAGACTCCTCGGGGAGGATACTGGCGCAGGAGGAAGCGATAGCGACGACGCCGCCCCGGCAAAGAAGAGCCGGCGGCGGAACAACAGAAAGAAGGGCAAGAAGGAGGTGCTTGCCGTCGAGAAGTCCGGCAAGGAGGCCCCCACCAAGCAAGCGCAGGCTGGCGGCTCCGGCAAGGAGCCTGCCCCTGCAGCGGCGGCCGACAAGCCGGGTAGCTCCGACAAGCAATACTGTAAGATCCATCGCACCAAGGGTCACGATCTCTCCAACTGCAAGCGCGTCGAGTACCTCGTCGAGCAGCAGAAAGCTGAGTACGAGAGGCGCGACAAGGAGAAGGCCCAAGGTGGCGGGGAAGAGCCCAGCAAGAAGCGGCCGTTCAACGGCCGGGGAGGACGCCGCGGCAAGGCTAAGCAGCGGCAAGGAGATCGACCTCCCCGGGGCCGCGACAACGACGAAGAAGATGACGACGAAGACATGGAGGACGATGAGAACAGCGAGCAGGAGTTCCAGAAGGCCACGGAGGTCCTGTGCGTCGACGGTGGCGCCTCCCTGCATTCCTCCCACCGCCAGCTAAAACAGTGGGTGCGCGAGGTAAACGCAGCGGAGCCGCCCGTGGAGTCGCGCAGGCTCCTCAAATGGTCCAGCACGCCCATCGTTTTTGATCTTGAGGATCACCCTGACCGCACCACTGCGGTCGGGTGCTTGCCGATGCTGGTTTCTCCCACCATCCGCAACCTCAAGGTCACCAAAATGTTGGTTGACGGCGGGGCCGGGCTGAACTTGATCTCCTCCACCGTGATCAAGAAACTCCAGATACAAGATGGCGAGCTCGAAGAGACCGGTTCATTCCAAGGAATCAACCCGGGAAGGAGCAAGCCCAAGGGAAAGATCACTCTGCCGGTGACCTTTGGCGGGGAGCTCAACTTCAGGACTGAGCGCATCACCTTCGACGTCGCCGATATTCCATTGCCCTACAATGGAATACTTGGCCGTCCTGCCCTCGCCAAGTTCATGGCAGCTTCCCACTATGCCTACAACGTGCTGAAGATGCCGGGGCCGATAAGCGTCATCACTGTCCATAGCGACAAGAAGGATGCGCTTATTTGCGCCGACAGGATTTACCGGGATGCGGCAGCTGCGGCCGAGAAGGATACTCTTGCCGCTGAAGCTCCCGGGGGGAAGAAGACGAAGACCAAGTCCGGCAAGTGCTCTGGGACCCACTCCGGCAACCGCACCTCTTCGGAGTGCTGCGCTGCCGTCGAGGACGTTCCATCGAGCTCCACCGGCAAGAGTAAGAAAGGAATGGCTGCTCCTCCGGCAACCAAGAAAGTGTCCGCAAAGGAGGATGGCACTGGTGGTACCTTCACCATCAGTGCAACCCTTGACAGCAAATAGGAAAGCGTGCTCGTTGCCTTCCTGCGGGCGAATGTCGATGTGTTTGCCTGGCAACCATCTGACATCCCCGGTGTTCCCAGGAAGGTAATTGAGCACAAGCTTGCTGTCTGTCCTCATGCGCGGCCCATCAAGCAGAAAGTGAGGAAGCAAGCCGTGGAGCGCCAAGAGTTCATCAACGAGGAAATCAAGAAGCTAGAAGCAGCAGGCCTAGTTAGGGGTGTGATCCATCCGACGTGGTTGGCAAACCCAGTCGTCGTGCGCAAGGCCAACGGGAAGTGGAGACTGTGTATAGACTTCACCGATGTCAATAAAGCATGTCCCAAGGATCCATTCCCTTTGCCGCGCATTGACCAGATCGTTGACTCCACTGCCGGATGTGAGCTACTCTGCTTTCTTGATGCATACTCAGGCTATCATCAGATTTTCATGGCCAAGGAAGATGAAGAGAAGACTACATTTATCACTCCATGTGGCACTTATTGCTTTATCCGCATGCCATTTGGATTGAAGAATGCAGGCTCAACCTTCGCAAGGGTAGTGTACACTGCTTTTGAGCCACAGATCCACAGAAATGTAGAAGCTTACATGGATGACATCGTGGTGAAGAGCAAGAGCAAGGAAACCCTGATTCAAGACTTGGAAGAAACGTTTCAGAACCTGCGCAGGATACAGCTCAAGTTGAACCCCGAGAAGTGCGTCTTTGGAGTCCCCTCCGGCAAGCTTCTCGGGTTCTTTGTATCACAGAGGGGGATTGAAGCCAACCCCGACAAAATTAAAGCAATTGAGCAGATAGAGGCCCCGAAGCGCGTCAAGGATGTCAGGAGGCTTGCAGGTTGTGTTGCTGCCCTCAGTAGGTTCATTTCAAAGTCTGCAGAACGCGCCCTACCTTTCTTCAAAATCTTGAAGAAGGCAGGTCCCATGAAGTGGACTCCGGAAGCGGAGGCGACGTTGCAGGATTTGAAACGGTACCTGTCCTCCACTCCTATACTTGTCGCACCTAGACCACAGGAGAAGTTGTTGCTATACTTAGCGGCAACCAACCAGGTGGTTAGTGCTGCGTTAGTAGCGGAGAGGGAGTCCGACGAGGAGTCAGCACCACCGGCAAGCGAATCCAGCGACAAGCAGGGGGCTGTCCCGACAAGCTCTGGTCCCGACAAGGAAGACTCTGCGCAGGAACAAGGAGAGGTGCGGAAGAAGATGGTGCAGCGCCCAGTGTATTTTGTAAGTTCCCTTCTCCAGGGGGCTAGATCAAGATACTCTGGTGTGCAAAAATTGCTTTTCGGCCTCCTCATGGCCTCGAGAAAGCTGCGCCATTACTTCCAAGCCCATGAGATAACAGTGGTCACTCGCTTTCCGTTGAAGAGGATATTGCACAATCCAGAAGCAACAGGCAGGATCGTTGAGTGGGCACTGGAGCTGTCGAGCTTTGGACTCAAGTTTGGAAGTACTTCAACCATACAGAGCCGAGCTTTGGCAGAATTCATAGCTGAGTGGACCCCAACACCAGAAGAAGAAGTTCAAGAAACAAGTGCACCCGTACAAGAAGCGACAAGTGAATGGGTAATGTATTTTGACGGTGCCTTCTCGCTGCAAGGCGCCGGTGCTGGCGTGGTACTCATCGCGCCCACCGGAGAGCACCTCAAATATGTTATCCAGATGCACTTTCCCAGGGAGCAAGCGACAAACAACACTGCAGAATATGAAGGCTTGCTTGCCGGCCTCAGGATTGCGGCCGAACTTGGGATCAGAAAGCTGATTGTGCGGGGAGATTCTCAGTTGGTGGTCCGACAAGTTAACAAGAGCTATCAGAGCCCTTTGATGGAAGCATATGTCGATGAAGTGAGAAAGCTTGAAGAGCACTTTGAAGGTTTGCAGATGGAGCACGTCCCGAGAGCTCAAAATGAAATTGCAGATGGCCTTTCAAAGTGCGCCGCGATGAAATTACCTGTAGAACCAGGGACCTTCTTACTCAAGCTGACTCAACCATCCGTTACACCATCAATTGGGCAGTCCAAGAAGAGAAAGTTGGTCTCCGGCGACTACTTGCCGGCGGATCTTCCTGAAACCGCCGCCAAGGTCCCCAAGATCAACAACCAGAACGCTGAGGAACAGTTTGCTCCTGCAAGTCCTCGGGCTTGTACAGTTGAAGCAAACGTTCCCGGCAAGCCTCGCCCCGGCGAGCTTGCCGGGGGACCATCAGCTCCGGCAGAACCAGAGGTCCTTGCCGTAGAAGCTGAGGTTCCCGCAGCGGCCCTCGAGCCTTTAGTCCTTGCCGTCGAGCCTCGGGCTCCGGCATGGGCGCAGCAGATCGTCCGTTTTCTGCAAACTGGAGAACTTCCCGACGACCCTCAAGAGATAGAGAAGATAACAAGGCAGTCAAGTATGTACCAGTTCGTGGATAACGAGCTGTACAGAAGAAGACTCAATGGTGTCAGGTTGAAGTGCATCTCCAGAGAAGATGGACAGAAGCTGTTGGCGGAAATACACGGAGGCATATGCGGCCACCACATTGGCGCAAGGGCGCTTGCCGGGAAAGCTTTCCGGCAAGGGTTCTTTTGGCAAGAAGCCGTCCAAGATGCAACTGCACTAGTAACCAAGTGTGAAGCGTGCCAGTTCCATGCGAAGCAAATCCATCAGCCAGCTCAAGCTCTCCAAACAATCCCTTTGTCATGGCCCTTCTCGGTCTGGGGGCTCGACATCCTCGGCCCTTTCCCTCGTGCTGTCGGGGGCTTTGAGTACTTGTACGTCGCAATCGACAAGTTCACAAAGTGGCCAGAAGTGGAGCCAGTGAGGAAGGTGACAGCACAATCAGCAGTCAGGTTCTTCAGGTCGATTGTTTGCCGTTTCGGGATCCCTAACAGGATCATCACCGACAACGGTACGCAATTCACTAGTCGCACCTTCATGCAGTACGTCCAAGACCTTGGCGCCAAGGTCTGTTTCGCTTCTGTTGCTCACCCGAGGAGCAACGGTCAAGCGGAGAGGGCAAATGCTGAAGTGCTGCGCGGACTCAAAACAAGGACCTTTGACAGGCTGCGCAAGTGCGGAAGAAATTGGATAGAGGAGCTCCCGGCGGCTCTTTGGTCAATCAGAACGACACCAAGTCGAGCCACCGGACAGACACCCTTTGCTCTAGTCTATGGAGTAGAGGCAGTTCTCCCCACGGAACTCGTATACGGATCTCCTCGAGTGCTCGCTTATGACGAGCTCGAGCAAGAGCAACTGCGGCAAGATGACGCATTGCTCCTTGAGGAGGGACGTCTCCAGGCTGCTGTACGAGCTGCTCGATACCAGCAAGCTTTGCGACGCTACCATAGCCGCAAAGTCAAGGCCAGGAGTCTCGAGGAAGGCGACCTTGTTCTTCGGCGTGTTCAGTCCGCCAAGAATTCCAACAAGTTGAAGCCGAAGTGGGAAGGCCCTTATCGGGTGAGACAAGTTACGAGGCCCGGCGCCGTCCGCCTCGAGACCGAAGAAGGCTTACCGGTGAGCAACTCCTGGAACATAGAGCATCTTCGCAAGTTTCACCCCTAAGGCGCGGTTGCCGTGATCCGCTCCGGCAACCACCTTTTGTACAAGCTTTGCCGCTGTTGCATGTAACCCTTTGTACAAAGCCGGGCGCAGACCCCGTGCATCAGTAAAATTTTCGTATTTCTCGCATCAATCACCTTTTGCATGCTTTTCTTTGCTATTTGCATGTTCTGTTTGGCGTTTAATGCAACACTCAAGTATACGGTAAGCATTAGAACGCCGAAGGGCAATATACTTGTTTCCCTCTCCCTTTTCTTCCCTCTTAAACAGAAGGAACGTTCCTCGCGCACAAGTTTGCCGGGGGGGG
>LR738713.1:311152222-311171491 GCA_902687465.1 Secale cereale | reverse complement strand
GGGGGGGGAAGGAGGTGGAGGAGGAACTGAGTGCTGTTCAAGAAAGAGAAGCCTTACCGGAAAGCAAGCAATATAAGCAAGCAGCATATGAAAGATAAGTTGTTAGAATTTGACCAGTTCAAATTTTAATTTTTAGTTGTCTTCCTTGAACGATCACATTTTGTATGGAAAACCTGTGCGCGGAGGAACCTACCCGTAGCTTGCCGCACCCTTATCTTGTTTTCGAGTTCACTCAACGATTTAAGTGAGCTGCGACAAGTGTCGCGCCCTTGCTTCGTTTCCGAGTACGCTCAGCAAGCTAAGTGCGTTACGACTAGCTGCGGCAAGGTTGCTTGCCGGCGAGGACCTTGGCCAGCAGGCTGCTTAGAGTCCAGCACTCAGCGCTCGCGGCAAAGGCCCCTTGCCGGCAAGCTCCCCGGGAGCGTAGGGTGAAAAACATACAAATTCAGAGATTGAGACAAGGAAGATAACATTGCACTGATTGATCAAAATAAAGCAAATATCTTACAAAGGATAACTTGTCGCAATGGACTAATAAGTTCATGACATAATGTGCAGCAACAAAAAGATAAAGATAATGGAGCCCTAGTCTACGCGGTCGCCCTCCTTCCTGCCAAGCTTTGCCACCTTGGCGATGATGTGGCCGACCTGCTCCTTCAGGGCCTCCGTGTCTGCATCAGCCGGCAAGCTGCGAAGAACGTTCGTGAGATTGATCCCCGGGTTGCGGTACACGATCTTCGTCAGCACCCGCTCCAGAGTTCCCGCGCAGAGCAGGCGCGACTCCTCGGCCAGCTGCGCGGGGATGCGGTTCCGGAGACCTGCAAGGGCCGGCGCGATCCCTCTGAAGAAGAGGCTGAGCTTGGCGCTGTGCGGGAGATCCGGGTCCGGCGAGTAGATGAGGTGTTCGACCTTCAGCGCCAGCAGCTCCTGGTCAATGTTGGACGCAGAAGAAACCAAGTCTTCGGTCCATACCTCGATGGTCTGGCGGAAGAGCTCGGATGCCTTGTTGACGCTGTCCACCAAGGTCCGCTCCTTGCGGAGCTCTTCCTTCAACTTGTTCTCCTGAACCCGGGCAGCGTCGAGCGATTCCTTCAGAGTGGTGACCTTCAGTTCCAAGTCCTCAATGGAGTCCTTGGCGGCCTTCAACTCGTCGCCCCTCTTGGAGAGACTCACCTGAAGCTCGGAGTTTGTGTGAGCATCCTTCTCGCGCTCCAAGATGAGCGCGGCAACCTTCTCGGCGCTCACCTTCATCGCCTTCTCCAACTGCTCAACCTTGGCGGCAAGCTCCTTCTTGGCGTCTTCCGCGGCGGCCGCGGCGGCTTTCGCCTCCTTCAGCTCCCCGCCAAGGGCAGCCTCGCGAGCGGTAAGGTCCTCCTCATGGGAGTCCAGCTCGACCTTCCGCTGCGCGAGCTCTCTTTCTCGCCGGGACATCTCCACCCCGGCGAGACGCTGCTGTTCTTCCGCTTCAGCTTTCTCGAGCACCCATTCCTGGTACTCGCCGGCGAGACGCTCCCGCTCCTCCGCCACCTCGCGGAGGGCTGCCTGATTGGCGACGCTGAGCTCCGCCGCACGCTTCTCCATTTCCGCGGCGGCCTTGGCGGCAAGAGCCTCCCGGGAGGCGAGCTTCGCCTGCCTGGCCCGGTAAAGGGCCAGGAGCTGGTGGAGCAACCTCTCCTCCTCGGGCCCCTCACTCCCGCCGGGCGCCTCGACGATTTTCAGGCCTGCGGAGGCGAGGACTTCTCCGTCGAACGCCTCGCCCTCCGCAGGAGCTCGCGATGAAGACCCCCAAGGCATCTGGATGAAGACGCCGTTGGGGGCCTCGAGATAATACCCCTGCTCCTTGCTGGCGGAGGGGCCGGTGGCCGGTGCAGCATCTGATGCTCCCGCCGCCTCCGGGCCAGCGGTGCGGTCGCCGTCCTCCTCCCCAGCCGCTGCGTCCGCAGCCGGGGCAGTCTCCTGCGCGGCCGGCTCGGCGGCCTCGGTTATCTCCTCGACGACAGGGGCGTCGCCGCCGCCGCCCTGCGCGCCCTCCTCCTCGAGGTTGATAACCTCCGTCTCCATGGGCGCAGGAGGAGGAAGATCTAAAAAGAAGAAGAAGAAAAAGAAGTTCAAGACTCAAGCAAATATCCAAAAAAGAGGCAAGCCAAGAAGACAAGTCACAAAACATACCTTGGCGGACGTCCTCAGCGGCGGGCTCCCTCGCCGGGGAGCTCGGCCTTGTCGGAGTAGCCACCCTCGCCGGGCTGCTCGCCCTTGGCGGGGTACTCTGCCTCGGCGGAGTACCCGCCCTTGGCGGAGCACTCTCCCTTGCCGGAGAGTTCTGCCTTGGCGGGGGTGGCGGGGCCTGCGGCTCTTCAGCGGTAGTCTCCGGGCGCTCTTCCCGCTGTGGCTCCACCTCTGCACAGAACAAGACAAGAAACGTCAAGACACGAAGACAAAACCAAATCCTCAGGCGTACTCCGACAAGCGAAAAGAGAAAACCCCAGACTTACGCTGGGGGCTGCGCTGCGGGCTACGCTGGGGGCTGCTCCTCGGAGCAGCGCTCGGGTCCGGCAGGCTCGGCTCCGGCACACCCTCTGTTGCCGCAGCTGCCGAGTCCTCCGCGACCTCGACCTCGGGCGCCTTGGCCTTCTTCGCCGCGCGATGGGCCAGGGTCCTGAAATCAGAGCAATGAACAGAGTCAGCATCAACAAAAAAAAATCAAGACAAAAATCGAGAAGATGTAAGGCCCTGGGTCCTTACTCCTGGTCCTCCTCATCGTCCTCGCTCAGGGCGGAGAAATCGTACTCCACCGTGGGCGCGTCGGCGCGAGGAGCGGAAGACGAAGACTCCCTCGCGCGCTTGGTATTCACCGGGGCTGGGGGCTGCGAAGACCCAACCCCTGTGGTAGCCGGCGCCCGAGGGGCGGGCGGAGCCGCTGCTCCGCTCCGAGAAGACCCCTGCCGGCTCGCTGCCGGCCTGCGAGACGCCTCCGTTGTGGTCCGCGCACGGGCCGCCTCCGTTGCGGCTGGTGCGCCGGACGGCCTTGGCGCGGCTTGACTCCCCCGGGGAGCCGCCCGGCGATGTGGCTGTTGCCGGGGCGCCTGCGCCCTCTCCCCCGTCGCCGCCTTGCGGAGGCGCTTCGCCGGGGACTGCCTCGGGCTTGCCGGGGGCGGGGAGCTCTCCGACGAGGAGAGGTCGTCGGCGTACAACTCCGTGGATCCGCCGGAGTCCTCGGCCTCCTCCTCCTCCTCCTCTGCCCCGGCCGGCTCGCTGGGCCCAGCGTCCTGCGCTGCGGCCCCCTTTCCCTTGGCGCCTCCGCCCCTCGCGGCGCCTCTGCTCCCTCTGGCGGTGCCCTCCATTGCCGCGGCCTCCGCCGCGATCCCGTGGATCCCGGAGTGCCTCAGCGAGGGGACCCCGGCGAGCGCGTCGGGTGGAAGATTCAGCAACCTGCGGATCTCCGCCTCCTCCGCCTGGGTGGACGCGTCCTCAGCCTCCGCCTCCTCCGGCGAGTATCCGAAAACTCCTGCCGCCGCGGCTGCGGCGGCCTCCTCAGCCCGAGAAGCTATGTAGGCGATCTCCTGGTCGGTGGTGTCCCGCGTGTGCAGCTTGAGGTCCTCCTTGTTCTTCGCCACCTCTGCGAGGTTGTCGTAGAAGTTGAGGACGTCGATGGGCTTCGGAGCGAGCCATGTACGGTCCACGCCGTGCGAGTCGCACATGGGCATCATGGCGAGGATCCGATCCCTGACGGCGTTGTTGCAGAGCGGCACCACTTCCCGGGGAGTCCTGAACCACTCGGGGTGTGTCGGGTCGTACTTGAAGAGTTCCCGTACCATTCCCCGCAGCTCCAGCGTGGTGAAGTTGAAGTTGAGCCCGGGGCGCAGCCTCATGATGTCTGCCGGGCCGCCGTACTCCCAGGCCGGCCTCTTCCGGTCTTGGAGAGGGGCGATGCGCCGGCGGAGGAAGTCTGCGCCCACCTCAGCAACTGACAGATTGGCCAACCGAAGACGAAGAATCCGGACGAGGGCGATGTTGAGCTTGACGTCGTCCGAGTCCAGCTCACTCCAGTCCCTGCCGCGCACGATGGGCGTTGTGCGCGGCGCGGTGAAGGCTTGCGGCTGGTCTTCTACGATCCAGCACCACTCCGCTCGCCATTCCTCCCACTTGCCGCGGAGCTCCCCCGGCAAGTACGCCCCTTTTTTATTCAGACGAAAGACCCAAGAAATTCCTCCGGAGAGGGGGGCATCGGCCTCGGCTCTAGGGGTGAAGAAGTGTCTAAAGAGTGCTACATTGGGGTGGACTCCTATGAAGTTTTCGCACATGTGTGCGAAAACAGCCATGGTGAGAATGGCGTTGGGGGTGAAGTCAAGCAGATGGAGGCCATATGTGTTCATGACGTCGCAGAAGAAGTTTGAAAAAGGAGGACAGAGACCACAATGAAAGAAGGCAGCAAAGAAGTAGTACCCGCCGGGATAGCTGTCCTTGGCGGCGGCCGGATATGCTCGCGTGCGGGGATGCGCGTCGGTTCCCTTGGACCAGAACAAGTAATACTTGTTCCAGAGCTCCCGCACGCCGAGCTTCGGCGGGAAGACGACATGCCGCTTCCGGTACGCGATGAGCTTGGCCGCTTGCTCCGATTTCTCCCGCTTGGACTTCTCCGCCTTCGCCTTGTCGGTCTTTGGGGCCATGGCGGACGCGGCGGAAGGAGGGGAACGAGGAGCTCGGCGGCGGCGGAGATGTGGAGGCAGAGCGCAAGAGAGAATCTTTGGAGGAGGAAGACAATGCAATGAGAGCGCAAGGAGGGGAACCGCGCCCGCTTCCTCTGCTTTTATGGGGGAGTGGGGGGCGTTTCGCCCTTTCCATTAAGAGATCGTGGGCACGTCCCATCCCACGGCGCCGCGATCGACGCGTGCCGTTACCGTGGGGTGCGGCGGATATGGAAGCGGATTCGGCGCGCCGCGGGCCGCGGGTGCCCGTGCACTGTTTTGGGCCTGGCCCAACAGCGCTCGGCACCGTGTGTGGCCCAGGCCCGGGGGCTCCTGTCGGTGTACTAAGGTAGGGGTACCTCAGTAACCCAACTTGTGCACGGGCAGTTGCGGCTTCCCGCGGCAGGGTTTACTGCGTGCTCGCCGGAGACCTTCCTGCTCCCTATTAAACCATTCAAAAACAAAGTATACAAGACATAAGACCGAGATCCCGGCAAGAGGAGCTTGCCGGGAAGGCCGTACCAGGCTCGAGACCGCCCCGCTAACGCAAGACCCTGGCAAGAGGAGCTTGCCAGGAAGACTAGAAGACAACGCCTCGGCGCTATACGCGCCCCGGCAAGGGGCCCGGGGAGCGGCGAGCTCTCGGGCCCGGCAAGATCAAGGCCCCGGCAAGGTGCTTGCCGGGAAGGCTGCGCTGTGTGCCCGCGCTCCAGCTCGTCGGCCCACGCGTCGCCCTGGGGCCTATCCAGGGACGCGTGGCGGATGGCTGTGCAGCCTGGGGTGCACGGTGGCACTCCACGGTGATGAATCCATCGCCGTGGCGGACGGAGACGCTAAGGCGGGAGCTTTTGGGGTCGACGGCGACGGGCATTAAATGCCCTTGTCCCCCACTGTTAAAGTAGGTATAGACCACTGTTCTGTACTGTAGCTCCACTGTTCCCGCACTGTTACAACTACCACCTCTTTCACATTTTTACCCCTTTCTCCTACGTTGGCACCTGTCGGTGACCCCTTGCACTATAAAAGGAGGCCCATGCACAACGTGGAGGGGGTTCGGAACCTAGATCACTCTCGCGCTTGGTGTAGCTGCTTCTTCAAGCTCCCGAGCGCTCAAACTCAATACACAACCAAGCAGGAGTAGGGTTTTACGCGTCTACCGCGGCCCGAACCTGGGTAAAGCTGCCCGCGTGCTCGCTACGATCTGCTCTTTGTGCTCCCTCCGCCCTCGTACCGCACAGACAAGGGGCTCCGGTCCCATAGGTGTTCGTGGCGGACAGTTTCCCCCGACACTCGGTCCGAGAAAAAATCAAAATTCTTGTGATAGAGGTTGAACAAAAATACGTGACAGAAGTTCAAGATGAAAAATGCGAGAAGTTCAACTACTACACGGAATGCGTTTCACGTAAGAATATATGAATAGAAAACAAAGAGCTTACAAGGTTTGCGGCAAGAAGTTCACGTGCTCCTCGGGCTGAAGGTCAAGATATATAGTGCGAGACGTCTGACCTTTAATTACATGTAAAAAACAAAAAAAAATAGAGCATAGAAGCTCAAAATTTGAAGAAAAAAAGTGAGCATTTTTTAGGACAAAAAAATATGGATGCGAAGTTCATATTCTCTGCCGCGGATATAACGAAGAAGTTCGATGTTTTTAAAAAACTCCAATTTTCACATTTCTAAAAATACACAATGAAGTTCAAATAAAAAAGGTGGAGCGGTTCAATAGATATAAAAAACTCATATATTTTTGCATAACCGAGAGAAGTTCACGTACTACACGATGTGCATTTGTGTGAAAAAAACAAAATGGAAAAGCAAAGGGTAAAAGTTTTGTTTCTAGAAGTTCAAGGACTCGGTCCGAGAAAAATTCAAAATTCTTGTGAGAGAGGTTGAACAAAAATACGTGACAGAAGTTCAAGATGAAAACAGCGAGAAGTTCAACTACTACACGGAATGAGTTTCACGTAAGAATATAAGAATAGAAAACAAAGAGCTTACAATGTTTGCGGCAAGAAGTTCACGTGCTCCTCCTGCTGAAGGTCAAGATCTATATTGCGAGACGTCCGACCTTCTATTACATGTAAAAAAAATAGTGCATAGAAGCTCAAAATTTGAAGAAAAAAAGTGAGCATTTCTTGAGGACAAAAAAATATGGATGCGAAGTTCATATTCTCTACCGCGGATATAACGAAGAAGTTCGATGTTTTTAAAAAACTCCAATTTTCACATTTCTAAAAATACACAATGAAGTTCAAATAAAAAAGGTGGAGCGGATCAATAGATATTAAAAACTCATATATTTTCGCATAACCGAGAGAAGTTCACGTACTACACGATGTGCATTTGTGTGAAAAAAAGAGAATGGAAAAGCAAAGGGTAAAAGTTTTGTTTCTAGAAGTTCAAGGACTCGGTCCGAGAAAAAATCAAAATTCTTGTGACAGAGGTTGAACAAAAATACGTGACAGAAGTTCGAGATGAAAACAGCGAGAAGTTCAACTACTACACGGAATGTGTTTCACGTAAGAATATATGAATAGAAAACAAAGAGCTTACAAGGTTTGCGGCAAGAAGTTCACGTGCTCCTCGGGCTGAAGGTCAAGATCTATAGTGCGAGACGTCTGACCTTCAATTACATGTAAAAAACAAAAAAATAGAGCATAGAAGCTCAAAATTTGAAGAAAAAAAGTGAGCATTTCTTGAGGACAAAAAAATATGGATGCGAAGTTCATATTCTCTGCCGCGGATATAACGAAGAAGTTCGATGTTTTTAAAATCTCCAATTTTCACATTTCTAAAAATACACAATGAAGTTCAAATAAAAAAGGTGGAGTGGTTCAATAGATATAAAAAACTTATATATCTTCGCATAACCGAGAGAAGTTCACGTACTACACGATGTGCATTTGTGTGAAAAAAACAGAATGGAAAAGCAAAGGGTAAAAGTTTTGTTTCTAGAAGTTCAAGGACTCGGTCCGAGAAAAATTCAAAATTCTTGTGAGAGAGGTTGAACAAAAATACGTGACAGAAGTTCAAGATGAAAACAGCGAGAAGTTCAACTACTACACGGAATGCGTTTCACGTAAGAACATATGAATAGAAAACAAAGAGCTTACAACATTTGCGGCAAGAAGTTCACGTGCTCCTCCTGCTGAAGGTCAAGATCTATAGTGCGAGACGTCCGACCTTCAATTACATGTAAAAAAAATAGTGCATAGAATCTCAAAATTTGAAGAAAAAAAGTGAGCATTTCTTGAAGACAAAAAAATATGGATGCGAAGTTCATATTCTCTGCCGCGGATATAACGAAGAAGTTCGATGTTTTTAAAAAACTCCAATTTTCACATTTCTAAAAATACACAATGAAGTTCAAATAAAAAAGGTGGAGCGGTTCAATAGATATAAAAAACTCATATATTTTCACATAACCGAGAGAAGTTCACGTACTACACGATGTGCTTTTGTGTGAAAAAAAGAGAATGGAAAAGCAAAGGGTAAAAGTTTTGTTTCTAGAAGTTCAAGGACTTGGTCCGAGAAAAATTCAAAATTCTTGTGAGAGAGGTTGAACAAAAATACATGACAGAAGTTCAAGATGAAAACAGTGAGAAGTTCAACTACTACACGGAATGCGTTTCACGTAAGAATATATGAATAGAAAACAAAAAGCTTACAACATTTGCGGCAAGAAGTTCACGTGCTCCTCCTGCTGAAGGTCAAGATCTATAGTGCGAGACGTCCGACCTTCAATTACATGTAAAAAAAAATAGTGCATAGAAGCTCAAAATTTGAAGAAAAAAAGTGAGCATTTCTTGAAGACAAAAAAATATGGATGCGAAGTTCACATTCTCTGCCGCGGATATAACGAAGAAGTTCGATGTTTTTAAAAAAAATCCAATTTTCACATTTCTAAAAATACACAATGAAGTTCAAATAAAAAAGGTGGAGCGGTTCAATAGATATTAAAAACTCATATATTTTCGCATAACCGAGAGAAGTTCACGTACTACACGATGTGCATTTGTGTGAAAAAAGAGAATGGAAAGGCAAAGGGTAAAAGTTTTGTTTCTAGAAGTTCAAGGACTCGGTCCGAGAAAAAATCAAAATTCTTGTGATAGAGGTTGAACAAAAATACGTGACAGAAGTTCAAGATGAAAAATGCGAGAAGTTCAACTACTACACGGAATGCGTTTCACGTAAGAATATATGAATAGAAAACAAAGAGCTTACAAGGTTTGCGGCAAGAAGTTCACGTGCTCCTCGGGCTGAAGGTCAAGATATATAGTGCGAGACGTCTGACCTTCAATTACATGTAAAAAACAAAAAAAATAGAGCATAGAAGCTCAAAATTTGAAGAAAAAAGTGAGCATTTCTTGAGGACAAAAAAATATGGATGCGAAGTTCATATTCTCTGCCGCGGATATAACGAAGAAGTTCGATGTTTTTAAAAAACTCCAATTTTCACATTTCTAAAAATACACAATGAAGTTCAAATAAAAAATGTGGAGCGGTTCAATAGATATAAAAAACTCATATATTTTTGCATAACCGAGAGAAGTTCACGTACTACACGATGTGCATTTGTGTGAAAAAAACAAAATGGAAAAGCAAAGGGTAAAAGTTTTGTTTCTAGAAGTTCAAGGACTCGGTCCGAGAAAAATTCAAAATTCTTGTGAGAGAGGTTGAACAAAAATACGTGACAGAAGTTCAAGATGAAAACAGCGAGAAGTTCAACTACTACACGGAACGCGTTTCACGTAAGAATATAGGAATAGAAAACAAAGAGCTTACAACGTTTGCGGCAAGAAGTTCACGTGGTCCTCCTGCTGAAGGTCTAGATCTATAGTGCGAGACGTCCGACCTTCTATTACATGTAAAAAAAATAGTGCATAGAAGCTCAAAATTTGAAGAAAAAAAGTGAGCATTTCTTGAGGACAAAAAAATATGGATGCGAAGTTCATATTCTCTACCGCGGATATAACGAAGAAGTTCGATGTTTTTAAAAAACTCCAATTTTCACATTTCTAAAAATACACAATGAAGTTCAAATAAAAAAGGTGGAGCGGATCAATAGATATTAAAAACTCATATATTTTCGCATAACCGAAAGAAGTTCACGTACTACACGATGTGCATTTGTGTCAAAAAAAGAGAATGGAAAAGCAAAGGGTAAAAGTTTTGTTTCTATAAGTTCAAGGACTCGGTCCGAGAAAAAATCAAAATTCTTGTGACAGAGGTTGAACAAAAATACGTGACAGAAGTTCGAGATGAAAACAGCGAGAAGTTCAACTACTACACGGAATGCGTTTCACGTAAGAATATATGAATAGAAAACAAAGAGCTTACAAGGTTTGCGGCAAGAAGTTCACGTGCTCCTCGGGCTGAAGGACAAGATCTATAGTGCGAGACGTCTGACCTTCAATAACATGTAAAAAACAAAAAAATAGAGCATAGAAGCTCAAAATTTGAAGAAAAAAGTGAGCATTTCTTGAGGACAAAAAAATATGGATGCGAAGTTCATATTCTCTGCCGCGGATATAACGAAGAAGTTCGATGTTTTTAAAATCTCCAATTTTCACATTTCTAAAAATACACAATGAAGTTCAAATAAAAAAGGTGGAGTGGTTCAATAGATATAAAAAACTCATATATCTTCGCATAACCGAGAGAAGTTCACGTACTACACGATGTGCATTTGTGTGAAAAAAACAGAATGGAAAAGCAAAGGGTAAAAGTTTTGTTTCTAGAAGTTCAAGGACTCGGTCCGAGAAAAATTCAAAATTCTTGTGAGAGAGGTTGAACAAAAATACGTGACAGAAGTTCAAGATGAAAACAGCGAGAAGTTCAACTACTACACGGAATGCGTTTCACGTAAGAACATATGAATAGAAAACAAAGAGCTTACAACGTTTGCGGCAAGAAGTTCACGTGCTCCTCCTGCTGAAGGTCAAGATCTATAGTGCGAGACGTCCGACCTTCAATTACATGTAAAAAAAAATAGTGCATAGAATCTCAAAATTTGAAGAAAAAAAGTGAGCATTTCTTGAAGACAAAAAAATATGGATGCGAAGTTCATATTCTCTGCCGCGGATATAACGAAGAAGTTCGATGTTTTTAAAAAACTCCAATTTTCACATTTCTAAAAATACAAAATGAAGTTCAAATAAAAAAGGTGGAGCGGTTCAATAGATATAAAAAACTCATATATTTTCGCATAACCGAGAGAAGTTCACGTACTACACGATGTGCTTTTGTGTGAAAAAAAGAGAATGGAAAAGCAAAGGGTAAAAGTTTTGTTTCTAGAAGTTCAAGGACTCGGTCCGAGAAAAAATCAAAATTCTTGTGAGAGAGGTTGAACAAAAATACATGACAGAAGTTCAAGATGAAAACAGTGAGAAGTTCAACTACTACACGGAATGCGTTTCACGTAAGAATATATGAATAGAAAACAAAGAGCTTACAACATTTGCGGCAAGAAGTTCACGTGCTCCTCCTGCTGAAGGTCAAGATCTATAGTGCGAGACGTCCGACCTTCAATTACATGTAAAAAAAAATAGTGCATAGAAGCTCAAAATTTGAAGAAAAAAAGTGAGCATTTCTTGAAGACAAAAAAATATGGATGCGAAGTTCACATTCTCTGCCGCGGATATAACGAAGAAGTTCGATGTTTTTTAAAAAAAATCCAATTTTCACATTTCTAAAAATACACAATGAAGTTCAAATAAAAAAGGTGGAGCGGTTCAATAGATATTAAAAACTCATATATTTTTGCATAACCGAGAGAAGTTCACGTACTACACGATGTGTATTTGTGTGAAAAAAGAGAATGGAAAGGCAAAGGGTAAAAGTTTTGTTTCTAGAAGTTCAAGGACTCGGTCCGAGAAAAAATCAAAATTCTTGTGATAGAGGTTGAACAAAAATACGTGACAGAAGTTCAAGATGAAAAATGCGAGAAGTTCAACTACTACACGGAATGCGTTTCACGTAAGAATATATGAATAGAAAACAAAGAGCTTACAAGGTTTGCGGCAAGAAGTTCACGTGCTCCTCGGGCTGAAGGTCAAGATATATAGTGCGAGACGTCTGACCTTCAATTACATGTAAAAAACAAAAAAAATAGAGCATACAAGCTCAAAATTTGAAGAAAAAAAGTGAGCATTTCTTGAGGACAAAAAAATATGGATGCGAAGTTCATATTCTCTGCCGCGGATATAACGAAGAAGTTCGATGTTTTTAAAAAACTCCAATTTTCACATTTCTAAAAATACACAATGAAGTTCAAATAAAAAAGGTGGAGCGGTTCAATAGATATAAAAAACTCATATATTTTTGCATAACCGAGAGAAGTTCACGTACTACACGATGTGCATTTGTGTGAAAAAAACAAAATGGAAAAGCAAAGGGTAAAAGTTTTGTTTCTAGAAGTTCAAGGACTCGGTCCGAGAAAAATTCAAAATTCTTGTGAGAGAGGTTGAACAAAAATACGTGACAGAAGTTCAAGATGAAAACAGCGAGAAGTTCAACTACTACACGGAATGCGTTTCACGTAAGAATATAGGAATAGAAAACAAAGAGCTTACAACGTTTGCGGCAAGAAGTTCACGTGCTCCTCCTGCTGAAGGTCTAGATCTATAGTGCGAGACGTCCGACCTTCTATTACATGTAAAAAAAAATAGTGCATAGAAGCTCAAAATTTGAAGAAAAAAAGTGAGCATTTCTTGAGGACAAAAAAATATGGATGCGAAGTTCATATTCTCTACCGCGGATATAACGAAGAAGTTCGATGTTTTTAAAAAACTCCAATTTTCACATTTCTAAAAATACACAATGAAGTTCAAATAAAAAAGGTGGAGCGGATCAATAGATATTAAAAACTCATATATTTTCGCATAACCGAGAGAAGTTCACGTACTACACGATGTGCATTTGTGTCAAAAAAAGAGAATGGAAAAGCAAAGGGTAAAAGTTTTGTTTCTAGAAGTTCAAGGACTCGGTCCGAGAAAAAATCAAAATTCTTGTGACAGAGGTTGAACAAAAATACGTGACAGAAGTTCGAGATGAAAACAGCGAGAAGTTCAACTACTACACGGAATGCGTTTCACGTAAGAATATATGAATAGAAAACAAAGAGCTTACAAGGTTTGCGGCAAGAAGTTCACGTGCTCCTCGGGCTGAAGGACAAGATCTATAGTGCGAGACGTCTGACCTTCAATTACATGTAAAAAACAAAAAAATAGAGCATAGAAGCTCAAAATTTGAAGAAAAAAAGTGAGCATTTCTTGAGGACAAAAAAATATGGATGCGAAGTTCATATTCTCTGCCGCGGATATAACGAAGAAGTTTGATGATTTTAAAATCTCCAATTTTCACATTTCTAAAAATACACAATGAAGTTCAAATAAAAAAGGTGGAGTGGTTCAATAGATATAAAAAACTCATATATCTTCGCATAACCGAGAGAAGTTCACGTACTACACGATGTGCATTTGTGTGAAAAAAACAGAATGGAAAAGCAAAGGGTAAAAGTTTTGTTTCTAGAAGTTCAAGGACTCGGTCCGAGAAAAATTCAAAATTCTTGTGAGAGAGGTCGAACAAAAATACGTGACAGAAGTTCAAGATGAAAACAGCGAGAAGTTCAACTACTACACGGAATGCGTTTCACGTAAGAACATATGAATAGAAAACAAAGAGCTTACAACGTTTGCGGCAAGAAGTTCACGTGCTCCTCCTGCTGAAGGTCAAGATCTATAGTGCGAGACGTCCGACCTTCAATTACATGTAAAAAAAAATAGTGCATAGAATCTCAAAATTTGAAGAAAAAAAGTGAGCATTTCTTGAAGACAAAAAAATATGGATGCGAAGTTCATATTCTCTGCCGCGGATATAACGAAGAAGTTCAATGTTTTTAAAAAACTCCAATTTTCACATTTCTAAAAATACACAATGAAGTTCAAATAAATAAGGTGGAGCGGTTCAATAGATATAAAAAACTCATATATTTTCGCATAACCGAGAGAAGTTCACGTACTACACGATGTGCTTTTGTGTGAAAAAAAGAGAATGGAAAAGCAAAGGGTAAAAGTTTTGTTTCTAGAAGTTCAAGGACTCGGTCCGAGAAAAATTCAAAATTCTTGTGAGAGAGGTTGAACAAAAATACATGACAGAAGTTCAAGATGAAAACAGTGAGAAGTTCAACTACTACACGCAATGCGTTTCACGTAAGAATATATGAATAGAAAACAAAGAGCTTACAACATTTGCGGCAAGAAGTTCACGTGCTCCTCCTGCTGAAGGTCAAGATCTATAGTGCGAGACGTCCGACCTTCAATTACATGTAAAAAAAATAGTGCATAGAAGCTCAAAATTTGAAGAAAAAAAGTGAGCATTTCTTGAAGACAAAAAAATATGGATGCGAAGTTCACATTCTCTGCCGCGGATATAACGAAGAAGTTCGATGTTTTTAAAAAAAATCCAATTTTCACATTTCTAAAAATACACAATGAAGTTCAAATAAAAAAGGTGGAGCGGTTCAATAGATATTAAAAACTCATATATTTTCGCATAACCGAGAGAAGTTCACGTACTACACGATGTGCATTTGTGTGAAAAAAAGAGAATGGAAAGGCAAAGGGTAAAAGTTTTGTTTCTAGAAGTTCAAGGACTCGGTCCGAGAAAAAATCAAAATTCTTGTGATAGAGGTTGAACAAAAATACGTGACAGAAGTTCAAGATGAAAACAGCGAGAAGTTCAACTACTACACGGAATGCGTTTCACGTAAGAATATATGAATAGAAAACAAAGAGCTTACAAGGTTTGTGGCAAGAAGTTCACGTGCTCCTCGGGCTGAAGGTCAAGATCTATAGTGCGAGACGTCTGACCTTCAATTACATGTAAAAAACAAAAAAATAGAGCATAGAAGCTCAAAATTTGAAGAAAAAAAGTGAGCATTTCTTGAGGACAAAAAAATATGGATGCGAAGTTCATATTCTCTGCCGCGGATATAACGAAGAAGTTCGATGTTTTTAAAAAACTCCAATTTTCACATTTCTAAAAATACACAATGAAGTTCAAATAAAAAAGGTGGAGCGGTTCAATAGATATAAAAAACTCATATATTTTTGCATAACCGAGAGAAGTTCACGTACTACACAATGTGCATTTGTGTGAAAAAAACAGAATGGAAAAGCAAAGGGTAAAAGTTTTGTTTCTAGAAGTTCAAGGACTCGGTCCGAGAAAAATTCAAAATTCTTGTGAGAGAGGTTGAACAAAAATACGTGACAGAAGTTCAAGATGAAAACAGCGAGAAGTTCAACTACTACACGGTATGCGTTTCACGTAAGAATATATGAATAGAAAACAAAGAGCTTACAACGTTTGCGGCAAGAAGTTCACGTGCTCCTCCTACTGAAGGTCAAGATCTATAGTGCGAGACGTCCGACCTTCTATTACATGTAAAAAAAATAGTGCATAGAAGCTCAAAATTTGAAGAAAAAAATGAGCATTTCTTCAGGACAAAAAAATATGGATGCGAAGTTCATATTCTCTGCCGCGGATATAACGAAAAAGTTCGATGTTTTTAAAAAACTCCAATTTTCACATTTCTAAAAATACACAATGAAGTTCAAATAAAAAAGGTGGAGCGGTTCAATAGATATTAAAAACTCATATATTTTCGCATAACCGAGAGAAGTTCACGTACTACACGATGTGCATTTGTGTGAAAAAAAGAGAATGGAAAGGCAAAGGGTAAAAGTTTTGTTTCTAGAAGTTCAAGGACTCGGTCCAAGAAAAAATCAAAATTCTTGTGACAGAGGTTGAACAAAAATACGTGACAGAAGTTCAAGATGAAAACAGCGAGAAGTTCAACTACTAGACGGAATGCGTTTCACATAAGAATATATGAATAGAAAACAAAGAGCTTACAAGGTTTGCGGCAAGAAGTTGACGTGCTCCTCGGGCTGAAGGTCAAGATCTATAGTGCGAGACGTCTGACCTTCAATTACATTTAAAAAACAAAAAAATAGATCATAGAAGCTCAAAATTTGAAGAAAAAAAGTGAGCATTTCTTGTGGATGCGAAGTTCATATTCTCTGCCGCGGATATAACGAAGAAGTTCGATGTTTTTAAAAAACTCCAATTTTCACATTTCTAAAAATACACAATGAAGTTCAAATAAAAAAGGTGGAGCGGTTCAATAGATATAAAAAACTCATATATTTTCGCATAACCGAGAGAAGTTCACGTACTACACGATGTGCATTTGTGTGAAAAAACAGAATGGAAAAGCAAAGGGTAAAAGTTTTGTTTCTAGAAGTTCAAGGACTCGGTCCGAGAAAAATTCAAAATTCTTATGAGAGAGGTTGAACAAAAATACGTGACAGAAGTTCAGGATGAAAACAGCGAGAAGTTCAACTACTACACGGAATGCGTTTCACGTAAGAACATATGAATAGAAAACAAAGAGCTTTCAACGTTTGCGGCAAGAAGTTCACGTGCTCCTCCTGCTGAAGGTCAAGATCTATAGTGCGAGACGTCCGACCTTCAATTACATGTAAAAAATAATAGTGCATAGAAGCTCAAAATTTGAAGAAAAAAAGTGAGCATTTCTTGAAGACAAAAAAATATGGATGCGAAGTTCATATTCTCTGCCGCGGATATAACGAAGAAGTTCGATGTTTTTAAAAAACTCCAATTTTCACATTTCTAAAAATACACAATGAAGTTCAAATAAAAAAGGTGGAGCGGTTCAATAGATATTAAAAACTCATATATTTTCGCATAACCGAGAGAAGTTCACGTACTACACGATGTGCATTTGTGTGAAAAAAAGAGAATGGAAAGGCAAAGGGTAAAAGTTTTGTTTCTAGAAGTTCAAGTACTCGGTCCGAGAAAAAATCAAAATTCTTGTGACAGAGGTTGAACAAAAATACGTGACAGAAGTTCAAGATGAAAACAGCGAGAAGTTCAACTACTACACGGAATGCGTTTCACGTAAGAAAATATGAATAGAAAACAAAGAGCTTACAAGGTTTGCGGCAAGAAGTTCACGTGCTCCTCGGGCTGAAGGTCAAGATCTATAGTGCGAGACGTCTGACTTTCAATTACATGTAAAAAACAAAAAAATAGAGCATAGAAGCTCAAAATTTGAAGAAAAAAAGTGAGCATTTCTTGAGGACAAAAATATATGGATGCGAAGTTCATATTCTCTGCCGCGGATATAACGAAGAAGTTCGATGTTTTTAAAAAACTCCAATTTTCACATTTCTAAAAATACACAATGAAGTTCAAATAAAAAAGGTGGAGCGGTTCAATAGATATAAAAAACTCATATATTTTTGCATAACCGAGAGAAGTTCACGTACTACACAATGTGCATTTGTGTGAAAAAAACAGAATGGAAAAGCAAAGGGTAAAAGTTTTGTTTCTAGAAGTTCAAGGACTCGGTCCGAGAAAAATTCAAAATTCTTGTGAGAGAGGTTGAACAAAAATACGTGACAGAAGTTCAAGATGAAAACAGCGAGAAGTTCAACTACTACATGGAATGCGTTTCACGTAAGAATATATGAATAGAAAACAAAGAGCTTACAACGTTTGCGGCAAGAAGTTCACGTGCTCCTCCTACTGAAGGTCAAGATCTATAGTGCGAGACGTCCGACCTTCTATTACATGTAAAAAAAATAGTGCATAGAAGCTCAAAATTTGAAGAAAAAAAGTGAGCATTTCTTCAGGACAAAAAAATATGGATGCGAAGTTCATATTCTCTGCCGCGGATATAACGAAGAAGTTCGATGTTTTTAAAAAACTCCAATTTTCACATTTCTAAAAATACACAATGAAGTTCAAATAAAAAAGGTGGAGCGGTTCAATAGATATTAAAAACTCATATATTTTCGCATAACCGAGAGAAGTTCACGTACTACACGATGTGCATTTGTGTGAAAAAAAGAGAATGGAAAGGCAAAGGGTAAAAGTTTTGTTTCTAGAAGTTCAAGGACTCGGTCCGAGAAAAAAATCAAAATTCTTGTGACAGAGGTTGATCAAAAATACGTGACAGAAGTTCAAGATGAAAACAGCGAGAAGTTCAACTACTACACGGAATGCGTTTCACATAAGAATATATGAATAGAAAACAAAGAGCTTACAAGGTTTGCGGCAAGAAGTTCACGTGCTCCTCGTGCTGAAGGTCAAGATCTATAGTGCGAGACGTCTGACCTTCAATTACATGTAAAAAACAAAAAAATAGAGCATAGAAGCTCGGAATTTGAAGAAAAAAAGTGAGAATTTCTTGTGGATGCGAAGTTCATATTCTCTGCCGCGGATATAACGAAGAAGTTCGATGTTTTTAAAAAACTACAATTTTCACATTTCTAAAAATACACAATGAAGTTCAAATAAAAAAGGTGGAGCGGTTCAATAGATATAAAAAACTCATATATTTTCGCATAACCGAGAGAAGTTCACGTACTACACGATGTGCATTTGTGTGAAAAAAACAGAATGGAAAAGCAAAGGGTAGAAGTTTAGTTTCTAGAAGTTCAAGGACTCGGTCCGAGAAAAATTCAAAATTCTTGTGAGAGAGGTTGAACAAAAATACGTGACAGAAGTTCAAGATGAAAATAGCGAGAAGTTCAACTACTACACGGAATGCGTTTCACGTAAGAACATATGAATAGAAAACAAAGAGCTTACAACGTTTGCGGCAAGAAGTTCACGTGCTCCTCCTGCTGAAGGTCAAGATCTATAGTGCGAGACGTCCGACCTTCAATTACATGTAAATAAAAATAGTGCATAGAAGCTCAAAATTTGAAGAAAAAAAGTGAGCATTTCTTGAAGACAAAAAAATATGGATGCGAAGTTCATATTCTCTGCCGCGGATATAACGAAGAAGTTCGATGTTTTTAAAAAACTCCAATTTTCACATTTCTAAAAATACACAATGAAGTTCAAATAAAAAAGGTGGAGCGGTTCAATAGATATTAAAAACTCATATATTTTCGCATAACCGAGAGAAGTTCACGTACTACACGATGTGCATTTGTGTGAAAAAAAGAGAATGGAAAGGCAAAGGGTAAAAGTTTTGTTTCTAGAAGTTCAAGTACTCGGTCCGAGAAAAAATCAAAATTCTTGTGACAGAGGTTGAACAAAAATACGTGACAGAAGTTCAAGATGAAAACAGCGAGAAGTTCAACTACTACACGGAATGCGTTTCACATAAGAATATATGAATAGAAAACAAAGAGCTTACAAGGTTTGCGGCAAGAAGTTCACGTGCTCCTCGGGCTGAAGGTCAAGATCTATAGTGCGAGACGTCTGACCTTCAATTACATGTAAAAAAACAAAAAAATAGAGCATAGAAGCTCAAAATTTGAAGAAAAAAAGTGCGCATTTCTTGAGGACAAAAAAATATGGATGCGAAGTTCATATTCTCTGCCGCGGATATAACGAAGAAGTTCGATGTTTTTAAAAAACTCCAATTTTCACATTTCTAAAAATACACAATGAAGTTCAAATAAAAAAGGTGGAGCGGTTTAGTAGATATAAAAAACTCATATATTTTCGCATAACCGAGAGAAGTTCACGAACTACACGA
>LR738713.1:311131703-311149112 GCA_902687465.1 Secale cereale | reverse complement strand
GGTGGAGCGGTTCAATAGATATTAAAAACTCATATATTTTCGCATAACCGAGAGAAGTTCACGTACTACACGATGTGCATTTGTGTGAAAAAAAGAGAATGGAAAGGCAAAGGGTAAAAGTTTTGTTTCTAGAAGTTCAAGGACTCGGTCCGAGAAAAAATCAAAATTCTTGTGACAGAGGTTGAACAAAAATACGTGACAGAAGTTCAAGATGAAAACAGCGAGAAGTTCAACTATTACACGGAATGCGTTTCACGTAAGAATATATGAATAGAAAACAAAGAGCTTACAAGGTTTGCGGCAAGAAGTTCACGTGCTCCTCGGGCTGAAGGTCAAGATCTATAGTGCGAGACGTCTGACCTTCAATTACATGTAAAAAACAAAAAAAAATAGAGCATAGAAGCTCAAAATTTGAAGAAAAAAAGTGAGCATTTCTTGAGGACAAAAAAATATGGATGCGAAGTTCATATTCTCTGCCACGGATATAACGAAGAAGTTCGATGTTTTTAAAAAACTCCAATTTTCACATTTCTAAAAATACACATTGAAGTTCAAATAAAAAAGGTGGAGCGGTTCAATAGATATAAAAAACTCATATATTTTCGCATAACCGAGAGAAGTTCACGTACTACACGATGTGCATTTGTGTGAAAAAAAGAGAATGGAAAAGCAAAGGGTAAAAGTTTTGTTTCTAGAAGTTCAAGGACTCGGTCCGAGAAAAATTCAAAATTCTTGTGAGAGAGGTTGAACAAAAATACGTGACAGAAGTTCAAGATGAAAACAGCGAGAAGTTCAACTACTACACGGAATGCGTTTCATGTAAGAATATATGAATAGAAAACAAAGAGCTTACAACGTTTGCGGCAAGAAGTTCACGTGCTCCTCCTGCTGAAGGTCAAGATCTATAGTGCGAGACGTCCGACCTTCAATTACATGTAAAAAAAATAGTGCATAGAAGCTCAAAATTTGAAGAAAGAAAGTGAGCATTTCTTGAGGACAAAAAAATATGGATGCGAAGTTCATATTCTCTGCCGCGGATATAACGAAGAAGTTCGATGTTTTTAAAAAACTCCAATTTTCACATTTCTAAAAATACACAATGAAGTTCAAATAAAAACGGTGGAGCGGTTCAATAGATATTAAAAACTCATATATTTTCGCATAACCGAGAGAAGTTCACGTACTACACGATGTGCATTTGTGTGAAAAAAAGAGAATGGAAAGGCAAAGGGTAAAAGTTTTGTTTCTAGAAGTTCAAGGACTCGGTCCGAGAAAAAATCAAAATTCTTGTGACAGAGGTTGAACAAAAATACGTGACAGAAGTTCAAGATGAAAACAGCGAGAAGTTCAACTACTAGACGGAATGCGTTTCACATAAGAATATATGAATAGAAAACAAAGAGCTTACAAGGTTTGCGGCAAGAAGTTCACGTGCTCCTCGGGCTAAAGGTCAAGATCTATAGTGCGAGACGTCTGACCTTCAATTACATGTAAAAAACAAAAAAATAGAGCATAGAAGCTCAAAATTTGAAGAAAAAAAGTGAGCATTTCTTGAGGACAAAAAAATATGGATGCGAAGTTCATATTCTCTGCCGCGGATATAACGAAGAAGTTCGATGTTTTTAAAAAACTCCAATTTTCACATTTCTAAAAATACACAATGAAGTTCAAATAAAAAAGGTGGAGCGGTTCAATAGATATAAAAAACTCATATATTTTCGCATAACCGAGAGAAGTTCACGTACTACACGATGTGCATTTGTGTGAAAAAAACAGAATGGAAAAGCAAAGGGTAAAAGTTTTGTTTCTAGAAGTTCAAGGACTCGGTCCGAGAAAAATTCAAAATTCTTGTGAGAGAGGTTGAACAAAAATACGTGACAGAAGTTCAAGATGAAAACAGCGAGAAGTTCAACTACTACACGGAATGCGTTTCACGTAAGAACATATGAATAGAAAACAAAGAGGTTACTACGTTTGCGGCAAGAAGTTCACGTGCTCCTCCTGCTGAAGGTCAAGATCTATAGTGCAAGACGTCCGACCTTCAATTACATGTAAAAAAAATAGTGCATAGAAGCTCAAAATTTGAAGAAAAAAAGTGAGCATTTCTTGAAGAGAAAAAAATATGGATGCGAAGTTCATATTCTCTGCCGCGGATATAACGAAGAAGTTCGATGTTTTTAAAAAACTCCAATTTTCACATTTCTAAAAATACACAATGAAGTTCAAATAAAAAAGGTGGAGCGGTTCAATAGATATTAAAAACTCATATATTTTCGCATAACCGAGAGAAGTTCACGTACTACACGATGTGCATTTGTGTGAAAAAAAGAGAATGGAAAGGCAAAGGGTAAAAGTTTTGTTTCTAGAAGTTCAAGGACTCGGTCCGAGAAAAAATCAAAATTCTTGTGACAGAGGTTGAACAAAAATACGTGACAGAAGTTCAAGATGAAAACAGCGAGAAGTTCAACTATTACACGGAATGCGTTTCATGAAAGAATATATGAATAGAAAACAAAGAGCTTACAAGGTTTGCGGCAAGAAGTTATGGTGCTCCTCGGGCTGAAGGTCAAGATCTATAGTGCGAGACGTCTGACCTTCAATTACATGTAAAAAACAAAAAAAATAGAGCATAGAAGCTCAAAATTTGAAGAAAAAAAGTGAGCATTTCTTGAGGACAAAAAAATATGGATGCGAAGTTCATATTCTCTGCCGCGGATATAACGAAGAAGTTCGATGTTTTTAAAAAACTCCAATTTTCACATTTCTAAAAAATACACATTGAAGTTCAAATAAAAAAGGTGGAGCGGTTCAATAGATATAAAAAACTCATATATTTTCGCATAACCGAGAGAAGTTCACGTACTACACGATGTGCATTTGTGTGAAAAAAAGAGAATGGAAAAGCAAAGGGTAAAAGTTTTGTTTCTAGAAGTTCAAGGACTCGGTCCGAGAAAAATTCAAAATTCTTGTGAGAGAGGTTGAACAAAAATACGTGACAGAAGTTCAAGATGAAAACAGCGAGAAGTTCAACTACTACATGGAATGCGTTTCACGTAAGAATATATGAATAGAAAACAAAGAGCTTACAACGTTTGCGGCAAGAAGTTCACGTGCTCCTCCTGCTGAAGGTCAAGATCTATAGTGCGAGACGTCCGACCTTCAATTACATGTAAAAAAAATAGTGCATAGAAGCTCAAAATTTGAAGAAAAAAAGTGAGCATTTCTTGAAGACAAAAAAATATGGATGCGAAGTTCATATTCTCTGCCGCGGATATAACGAAGAAGTTCGATGTTTTTAAAAAACTCCAATTTTCACATTTCTAAAAATACACAATGAAGTTCAAATAAAAAAGGTGGAGCGGTTCAATAGCTATAAAAAACTCATATATTTTCGCGTAACCGAGAGAAGTTCACGTACTACACGATGTGCATTTGTGTGAAAAAAAGAGAATGGAAAGGCAAAGGGTAAAAGTTTTGTTTCTAGAAGTTCAAGGACTCGGTCCGAGAAAAAATCAAAATTCTTGTGACAGAGGTTGAACAAAAATACGTGACAGAAGTTCAAGATGAAAACAGCGAGAAGTTCAACTATTACACGGAATGCGTTTCACGTAAGAATATATGAATAGAAAACAAAGAGCTTACAAGGTTTGCGGCAAGAAGTTCACGTGCTCCTCGGGCTGAAGGTCAAGATCTATAGTGCGAGACGTCTGACCTTCAATTACATGTAAAAAACAAAAAAAAATAGAGCATAGAAGCTCAAAATTTGAAGAAAAAAAGTGAGCATTTCTTGAGGACAAAAAAATATGGATGCGAAGTTCATATTCTCTGCCGCGGATATAACGAAGAAGTTCGATGTTTTTAAAAAACTCCAATTTTCACATTTCTAAAAATACACATTGAAGTTCAAATAAAAAAGGTGGAGCGGTTCAATAGATATAAAAAACTCATATATTTTCGCATAACCGAGAGAAGTTCACGTACTACACGATGTGCATTTGTGTGAAAAAAAGAGAATGGAAAAGCAAAGGGTAAAAGTTTTGTTTCTAGAAGTTCAAGGACTCGGTCCGAGAAAAATTCAAAATTCTTGTGAGAGAGGTTGAACAAAAATACGTGACAGAAGTTCAAGATGACAACAGCGAGAAGTTCAACTACTACACGGAATGCGTTTCACGTAAGAATATATGAATAGAAAACAAAGAGCTTACAAAGTTTGCGGCAAGAAGTTCACGTGCTCCTCCTGCTGAAGGTCAAGATCTATAGTGCGAGACGTCCGACCTTCAATTACATGTAAAAAAAATAGTGCATAGAAGCTCAAAATTTGAAGAAAAAAAGTGAGCATTTCTTGAGGACTAAAAAATATGGATGCGAAGTTCATATTCTCTGCCGCGGATATAACGAAGAAGTTCGATGTTTTTAAAAAACTCCAATTTTCACATTTCTAAAAATACACAATGAAGTTCAAATAAAAACGGTGGAGCGGTTCAATAGATATTAAAAACTCATATATTTTCGCATAACCGAGAGAAGTTCACGTACTACACGATGTGCATTTGTGTGAAAAAAAGAGAACGGAAAGGCAAAGGGTAAAAGTTTTGTTTCTAGAAGTTCAAGGACTCGGTCCGAGAAAAAATCAAAATTCTTGTGACAGAGGTTGAACAAAAATACGTGACAGAAGTTCAAGATGAAAACAGCGAGAAGTTCAACTACTAGACGGAATGCGTTTCACATAAGAATATATGAATAGAAAACAAAGAGCTTACAAGGTTTGCGGCAAGAAGTTCACGTGCTCCTCGGGCTGAAGGTCAAGATCTATAGTGCGAGACGTCTGACCTTCAATTACATGTAAAAAACAAAAAAATAGAGCATAGAAGCTAAAAATTTGAAGAAAAAAAGTGAGCATTTCTTGAGGACAAAAAAATATGGATGCGAAGTTCATATTCTCTGCCGCGGATATAACGAAGAAGTTCGATGTTTTTAAAAAACTCCAATTTTCACATTTCTAAAAATACACAATGAAGTTCAAATAAAAAAGGTGGAGCGGTTAAATAGATATAAAAAACTCATATATTTTCGCATAACCGAGAGAAGTTCACGTACTAAACGATGTGCATTTGTGTGAAAAAAACAGAATGGAAAAGCAAAGGGTAAAAGTTTTGTTTCTAGAAGTTCAAGGACTCGGTCCGAGAAAAATTCAAAATTCTTGTGAGAGAGGTTGAACAAAAATACGTGACAGAAGTTCAAGATGAAAACAGGGAGAAGTTCAACTACTACACGGAATGCGTTTCACGTAAGAACATATGAATAGAAAACAAAGAGCTTACAACGTTTGCGGCAAGAAGTTCACGTGCTCCTCCTGCTGAAGGTCAAGATCTATAGTGCGAGACGTCCGACCTTCAATTACATGTAAAAAAAATAGTGCATAGAAGCTCAAAATTTGAAGAAAAAAAGTGAGCATTTCTTGAACACAAAAAAATATGGATGCGAAGTTCATATTCTCTGCCGCAGATATAACGAAGAAGTTCGATGTTTTTAAAAAACTCCAATTTTCACATTTCTAAAAATACACAATGAAGTTCAAATAAAAAAGGTGGAGCGGTTCAATAGATATTAAAAACTCATATATTTTCGCATAACCGAGAGAAGTTCACGTACTACACGATGTGCATTTGTGTGAAAAAAAGAGAATGGAAAGGCAAAGGGTAAAAGTTTTGTTTCTAGAAGTTCAAGTACTCGGTCCGAGAAAAAATCAAAATTCTTGTGACAGAGGTTGAACAAAAATACGTGACAGAAGTTCAAGATGAAAACAGCGAGAAGTTCCACTACTACACGGAATGCGTTTCACGTAAGAATATATGAATAGAAAACAAAGAGCTTACAAGGTTTGCGGCAAGAAGTTCACGTGCTCCTCGGGCTGAAGGTCAAGATCTACAGTGCGAGACGTCTGACCTTCAATTACATGTAAAAAACAAAAAAATAGAGCATAGAAGCTCAAAATTTGAAGAAAAAAGTGAGCATTTCTTGAGGACAAAAAAATATGGATGCGAAGTTCATATTCTCTGCCACGGATATAACGAAGAAGTTCGATGTTTTTAAAAAACTCCAATTTTCACATTTCTAAAAATACACAATGAAGTTCAAATAAAAAAGGTGGAGCGGTTCAATAGATATAAAAAACTCATATATTTTCGCATAACCGAGAGAAGTTCACGTACTACACGATGTGCATTTGTGTGAAAAAATAGAATGGAAAAGCAAAGGGTAAAAGTTTTGTTTCTAGAAGTTCAAGGACTCGGTCCGAGAAAAATTCAAAATTCTTGTGAGAGAGGTTGAACAAAAATACGTGACAGAAGTTCAAGATGAAAACAGCGAGAAGTTCAACTACTACATGGAATGCGTTTCACGTAAGAATATATGAATAGAAAACAAAGAGCTTACAACGTTTGCGGCAAGAAGTTCACGTGCTCCTCCTGCTGAAGGTCAAGATCTATAGTGCGAGACGTCCGACCTTCAATTACATGTAAAAAAATAGTGCATAGAAGCTCAAAATTTGAAGAAAAAAAGTGAGCATTTCTTGTAGACAAAAAAATATGGATGCGAAGTTCATATTCTCTGCCGCGGATATAACGAAGAAGTTCGATGTTTTTATTAAACTCCAATTTTCACATTTCTAAAAATACACAATGAAGTTCAAATAAAAAAGGTGGAGCGGTTCAATAGCTATAAAAAACTCATATATTTTCGCGTAACCGAGAGAAGTTCACGTACTACACGATGTGCATTTGTGTGAAAAAAAGAGAATGGAAAGGCAATGGGTAAAAGTTTTGTTTCTAGAAGTTCAAGGACTCGGTCCGAGAAAAAAATAAAAATTCTTGTGACAGAGGTTGAACAAAAATACGTGACAGAAGTTCAAGATGAAAACAGCGAGAAGTTCAACTATTACACGGAATGCGTTTCACGTAAGAATATATGAATAGAAAACAAAGAGCTTACAAGGTTTGCGGCAAGAAGTTCACGTGCTCCTCGGGCTGAAGGTCAAGATCTATAGTGCGAGACGTCTGACCTTCAATTACATGTAAAAAACAAAAAAAAATAGAGCATAGAAGTTCAAAATTTGAAGAAAAAAAGTGAGCATTTCTTGAGGACAAAAAAATATGGATGCGAAGTTCATATTCTCTGCCACGGATATAACGAAGAAGTTCGATGTTTTTAAAAAACTCCAATTTTCACATTTCTAAAAATACACATTGAAGTTCAAATAAAAAAGGTGGAGCGGTTCAATAGATATAAAAAACTCATATATTTTCGCATAACCGAGAGAAGTTCACGTACTACACGATGTGCATTTGTGTGAAAAAAGAGAATGGAAAAGCAAAGGGTAAAAGTTTTGTTTCTAGAAGTTCAAGGACTCGGTCCGAGAAAAATTCAGAATTCTTGTGAGAGAGGTTGAACAAAAATACGTGACAGAAGTTCAAGATGAAAACAGGGAGAAGTTCAACTACTACACGGAATGCGTTTCACGTAAGAACATATGAATAGAAAACAAAGAGCTTACAACGTTTGCGGCAAGAAGTTCACGTGCTCCTCCTGCTGAAGGTCAAGATCTATAGTGCGAGACGTCCGACCTTCAATTACATGTAAAAAAAATAGTGCATAGAAGCTCAAAATTTGAAGAAAAAAAGTGAGCATTTCTTGAAGACAAAAAAATATGGATGCGAAGTTCATATTCTCTGCCGCGGATATAACGAAGAAGTTCGATGTTTTTATTAAACTCCAATTTTCACATTTCTAAAAATACACAATGAAGTTCAAATAAAAAAGGTGGAGCGGTTCAATAGCTATAAAAAATTCATATATTTTCGCGTAACCGAGATAAGTTCACGTACTACACGATGTGCATTTGTGTGAAAAAAAGAGAATGGAAAGGCAAAGGGTAAAAGTTTTGTTTCTAGAAGTTCAAGGACTCGGTCCGAGAAAAAAATAAAAATTCTTGTGACAGAGGTTGAACAAAAATACGTGACAGAAGTTCAAGATGAAAACAGCGAGAAGTTCAACTATTACACGGAATGCGTTTCACGTAAGAATATATGAATAGAAAACAAAGAGCTTACAAGGTTTGCGGCAAGAAGTTCACGTGCTCCTCGGGCTGAAGGTCAAGATCTATAGTGCGAGACGTCCGACCTTCAATTACATGTAAAAAAAATAGTGCATAGAAGCTCAAAATTTGAAGAAAAAAAGTGAGCATTTCTTGAACACAAAAAAATATGGATGCGAAGTTCATATTCTCTGCCGCAGATATAACGAAGAAGTTCGATGTTTTTAAAAAACTCCAATTTTCACATTTCTAAAAATACACAATGAAGTTCAAATAAAAAAGGTGGAGCGGTTCAATAGATATTAAAAACTCATATATTTTCGCATAACCGAGAGAAGTTCACGTACTACACGATGTGCATTTGTGTGAAAAAAAGAGAATGGAAAGGCAAAGGGTAAAAGTTTTGTTTCTAGAAGTTCAAGTACTCGGTCCGAGAAAAAATCAAAATTCTTGTGACAGAGGTTGAACAAAAATACGTGACAGAAGTTCAAGATGAAAACAGCGAGAAGTTCCACTACTACACGGAATGCGTTTCACGTAAGAATATATGAATAGAAAACAAAGAGCTTACAAGGTTTGCGGCAAGAAGTTCACGTGCTCCTCGGGCTGAAGGTCAAGATCTACAGTGCGAGACGTCTGACCTTCAATTACATGTAAAAAAACAAAAAAATAGAGCATAGAAGCTCAAAATTTGAAGAAAAAAGTGAGCATTTCTTGAGGACAAAAAAATATGGATGCGAAGTTCATATTCTCTGCCACGGATATAACGAAGAAGTTCGATGTTTTTAAAAAACTCCAATTTTCACATTTCTAAAAATACACGATGAAGTTCAAATAAAAAAGGTGGAGCGGTTCAATAGATATAAAAAACTCATATATTTTCGCATAACCGAGAGAAGTTCACGTACTACACGATGTGCATTTGTGTGAAAAAAATAGAATGGAAAAGCAAAGGGTAAAAGTTTTGTTTCTAGAAGTTCAAGGACTCGGTCCGAGAAAAATTCAAAATTCTTGTGAGAGAGGTTGAACAAAAATACGTGACAGAAGTTCAAGATGAAAACAGCGAGAATTTAACTACTACATGGAATGCGTTTCACGTAAGAATATATGAATAGAAAACAAAGAGCTTACAACGTTTGCGGCAAGAAGTTCACGTGCTCCTCCTGCTGAAGGTCAAGATCTATAGTGCGAGACGTCCGACCTTCAATTACATGTAAAAAAAATAGTGCATAGAAGCTCAAAATTTGAAGAAAAAAAGTGAGCATTTCTTGAAGACAAAAAAATATGGATGCGAAGTTCATATTCTCTGCCGCGGATATAACGAAGAAGTTCGATGTTTTTATTAAACTCCAATTTTCACATTTCTAAAAATACACAATGAAGTTCAAATAAAAAAGGTGGAGCGGTTCAATAGCTATAAAAAATTCATATATTTTCGCGTAACCGAGAGAAGTTCACGTACTACACGATGTGCATTTGTGTGAAAAAAAGAGAATGGAAAGGCAAAGGGTAAAAGTTTTGTTTCTAGAAGTTCAAGGACTCGGTCCGAGAAAAAAATAAAAATTCTTGTGACAGAGGTTGAACAAAAATACGTGACAGAAGTTCAAGATGAAAACAGCGAGAAGTTCAACTATTACACGGAATGCGTTTCACGTAAGAATATATGAATAGAAAACAAAGAGCTTACAAGGTTTGCGGCAAGAAGTTCACGTGCTCCTCGGGCTGAAGGTCAAGATCTATAGTGCGAGACGTCTGACCTTCAATTACATGTAAAAAACAAAAAAAATTAGAGCATAGAAGTTCAAAATTTGAAGAAAAAAAGTGAGCATTTCTTGAGGACAAAAAAATATGGATGCGAAGTTCATATTCTCTGCCGCGGATATAACGAAGAAGTTCGATGTTTTTAAAAAACTCCAATTTTCACATTTCTAAAAATACACATTGAAGTTCAAATAAAAAAGGTGGAGCGGTTCAATAGATATAAAAAACTCATATATTTTCGCATAACCGAGAGAAGTTCACGTACTACACGATGTGCATTTGTGTGAAAAAAGAGAATGGAAAAGCAAAGGGTAAAAGTTTTGTTTCTAGAAGTTCAAGGACTCGGTCCGAGAAAAATTCAGAATTCTTGTGAGAGAGGTTGAACAAAAATACGTGACAGAAGTTCAAGATGACAACAGCGAGAAGTTCAACTACTACACGGAATGCGTTTCACGTAAGAATATATGAATAGAAAACAAAGAGCTTACAACGTTTGCGGCAAGAAGTTCACGTGCTCCTCCTGCTGAAGGTCAAGATCTATAGTGCGAGACGTCCGACCTTCTATTACATGTAAAAAAAATAGTGCATAGAAGCTCAAAATTTGAAGAAAAAAAGTGAGCATTTCTTGAGGACAAAAAAATATGGATGCGAAGTTCATATTCTCTGCCGCGGATATAACGAAGAAGTTCGATGTTTTTAAAAAACTCCAATTTTCACATTTCTAAAAATACACAATGAAGTTCAAATAAAAAAGGTGGAGCGGTTCAATAGATATTAAAAACTCATATATTTTCGCCTAACCGAGAGAAGTTCACGTACTACACGATGTGCATTTGTGTGAAAAAAAGAGAATGGAAAGGCAAAGGGTAAAAGTTTTGTTTCTAGAAGTTCAAGGACTCGGTCCGAGAAAAAATCAAAATTCTTGTGACAGAGGTTGAACAAAAATACGTGACAGAAGTTCAAGATGAAAACAGCGAGAAGTTCAACTATTACACGGAATGCATTTCACGTAAGAATATATGAATAGAAAACAAAGAGCTTACAAGGTTTGCGGCAAGAAGTTCACGTGCTCCTCGGGCTGAAGGTCAAGATCTATAGTGCGAGACGTCTGACCTTCAATTACATGTAAAAAACAAAAAAAAAAATAGAGCATAGAAGCTCAAAATTTGAAGAAAAAAAATGAGCATTTCTTGAGGACAACAAAATATGGATGCAAAGTTCATATTCTCTGCCGCGGATATAACGAAGAAGTTCGCTGTTTTTAAAAAACTCCAATTTTCACATTTCTAAAAATACACATTGAAGTTCAAATAAAAAAGGTGGAGCGGTTCAATAGATATAAAAAACTCATATATTTTCGCATAACCGAGAGAAGTTCACGTACTACACGATGTGCATTTGTGTGAAAAAACAGAATGGAAAAGCAAAGGGTAAAAGTTTTGTTTCTAGAAGTTCAAGGACTCGGTCCGAGAAAAATTCAAAATTCTTGTGAGAGAGGTTGAACAAAAATACGTGACAGAAGTTCAAGATGAAAACAGCGAGAAGTTCAACTACTACACGGAATGCGTTTCACGTAAGAACATATGAATAGAAAACAAAGAGCTTACAACGTTTGCGGCAAGAAGTTCACGTGCTCCTCCTGCTGAAGGTCAAGATCTATAGTGCGAGACGTCCGACCTTCAATTACATGTAAAAAAAATAGTGCATAGAAGCTCAAAATTTGAAGAAAAAAAGTGAGCATTTCTTGAAGACAAAAAAATATGGATGCGAAGTTCATATTCTCTGCCGCGGATATAACGAAGAAGTTCGATGTTTTTAAAAAACTCCAATTTTCACATTTCTAAAAATACACAATGAAGTTCAAATAAAAAAGGTGGAGCGGTTCAATAGATATTAAAAACTCATATATTTTCGCATAACCGAGAGAAGTTCACGTACTACACCATGTGCATTTGTGTGAAAAAAAGAGAATGGAAAGGCAAAGGGTAAAAGTTTTGTTTCTAGAAGTTCAAGTACTCGGTCCGAGAAAAAATCAAAATTCTTGTGACAGAGGTTGAACAAAAATACGTGACAGAAGTTCAAGATGAAAACAGCGAGAAGTTCCACTACTACACGGAATGCGTTTCACGTAAGAATATATGAATAGAAAACAAAGAGCTTACAAGGTTTGCGGCAAGAAGTTCACGTGCTCCTCGGGCTGAAGGTCAAGATCTATAGTGCGAGACGTCTGACCATCAATTACATGTAAAAAACAAAAAAAATAGAGCATAGAGGCTCAAAATTTGAAGAAAAAAAGTGAGCATTTCTTGAGGACAAAAAAATATGGATGCGAAGTTCATATTCTCTGCCACGGATATAACGAAGAAGTTCGATGTTTTTAAAAAACTCCAATTTTCACATTTCTAAAAATACACAATGAAGTTCAAATAAAAAAGGTGGAGCGGTTCAATAGATATTAAAAACTCATATATTTTCGCATAACCGAGAGAAGTTCACATACTACACGATGTGCATTTGTGTGAAAAAAAGATAATGGAAAGGCAAAGGGTAAAAGTTTTGTTTCTAGAAGTTCAAGGACTCGGTCCGAGAAAAAAATGAAAATTCTTGTGACAGAGGTTGAACAAAAATACGTGACAGAAGTTCAAGATGAAAACAGCGAGAAGTTCAACTACTACACGGAATGCGTTTCACTTAAGAATATATGAATAGAAAACAAAGAGCTTACAACGTTTGCGGCAAGAAGTTCACGTGCTCCTCCTGCTGAAGGTCAAGATCTATAGTGCGAGACGTCCGACCTTCTATTACATGTAAAAAAAAATAGTGTATAGAAGCTCAAAATTTGAAGAAAAAAAGTGAGCATTTCTTGAGGACAAAAAAATATGGATGCGAAGTTCATATTCTCTGCCGCGGATATAACGAAGAAGTTCAATGTTTTTAAAAAACTCCAATTTTCACATTTCTAAAAATACACAATGAAGTTCAAATAAAAAAGGTGGAGCGGTTCAATAGATATTAAAAACTCATATATTTTCGCATAACCGAGAGAAGTTCACGTACTACACGATGTGCATTTGTGTGAAAAAAAGAGAATGGAAAGGCAAATGGTAAAAGTTTTGTTTCTAGAAGTTCAAGGACTCGGTCCGAGAAAAAATCAAAATTCTTGTGACAGAGGTTGAACAAAAAGACGTGACAGAAGTTCAAGATGAAAACAGCGAGAAGTTCAACTACTAGACGGAATGCGTTTCACATAAGAATATATGAATAGAAAACAAAGATCTTACAAGGTTTGCGGCAAGAAGTTCACGTGCTCCTCGGGCTGAAGGTCAAGATCTATAGTGCGAGACATCTGACCTTCAATTACATGTAAAAAACAAAAAAATAGAGCATAGAAGCTCAAAATTTGAAGAAAAAAAGTGAGCATTTCTTGAGGACAGAAAAATATGGATGCGAAGTTCATATTCTCTGCCGCGGATATAACGAAGAAGTTCGATGTTTTTAAAAAACTCCAATTTTCACATTTCTAAAAATACAGAATGAAGTTCAAATAAAAAAGGTGGAGCGGTTCAATAGATATAAAAAACTCATATATTTTCGCATAACCGAGAGAAGTTCACGTACTACACGATGTGCATTTGTGTGAAAAAAACAGAATGGAAAAGCAAAGGGTAAAAGTTTTGTTTCTAGAAGTTCAAGGACTCGGTCCGTGAAAAATTCAAAATTCTTGTGAGAGAGGTTGAACAAAAATACGTGACAGAAGTTCAAGATGAAAACAGCGAGAAGTTCAACTACTACACGGAATGCGTTTCACGTAAGAACATATGAATAGAAAACAAAGAGCTTACAACGTTTGCGGCAAGAAGTTTACGTGCTCCTCCTGCTGAAGGTCAAGATCTATAGTGCGAGACGTCCGACCTTCAATTACATGTAAAAAAAATAGTGCATAGAAGCTCAAAATTTGAAGAAAAAAAGTGAGCATTTCTTGAGGACAAAAAAATATGGATGCGAAGTTCATATTCTCTGCCGCGGATATAACGAAGAAGTTCGATGTTTTTAAAAAACTCCAATTTTCACATTTCTAAAAATACACAATGAAGTTCAAATAAAAAAGGTGGAGCGGTTCAATAGATATTAAAAACTCATATATTTTCGCATAACCGAGAGAAGTTCACGTACTACACGATGTGCATTTGTGTGAAAAAAAGAGAATGGAAAGGCAAAGGGTAAAAGTTTTGTTTCTAGAAGTTCAAGGACTCGGTCCGAGAAAAAATCAAAATTCTTGTGACAGAGGTTGAACAAAAATACGTGACAGAAGTTCAAGATGAAAACAGCGAGAAGTTCAACTATTACACGGAATGCGTTTCACGTAAGAATATATGAATAGAAAACAAAGAGCTTACAAGGTTTGCGGCAAGAAGTTCACGTGCTCCTAGGGCTGAAGGTCAAGATCTATAGTGCGAGACGTCTGACCTTCAATTACATGTAAAAAACAAAAAAAAATAGAGCATAGAAGCTCAAAATTTGAAGAAAAAATGAGCATTTCTTGAGGACAACAAAATATGGATGCGAAGTTCATATTCTCTGCCGCGGATATAACGAAGAAGTTCGCTGTTTTTAAAAAACTCCAATTTTCACATTTCTAAAAATACACATTGAAGTTCAAATAAAAAAGGTGGAGCGGTTCAATAGATATAAAAAACTCATATATTTTCGCATAACCGAGAGAAGTTCACGTACTACACGATGTGCATTTGTGTGAAAAAAATAGAATGGAAAAGCAAAGGGTAAAAGTTTTGTTTCTAGAAGTTTAAGGACTCGGTCCGAGAAAAATTCAAAATTCTTGTGAGAGAGGTTGAACAAAAATACGTGACAGAAGTTCAAGATGAAAACAGCGAGAAGTTCAACTACTACACGGAATGCGTTTCACGTAAGAACATATGAATAGAAAACAAAGAGCTTACAACGTTTGCGGCAAGAAGTTCACGTGCTCCTCCTGCTGAAGGTCAAGATCTATAGTGCGAGACGTCCGACCTTCAATTACATGTAAAAAAAATAGTGCATAGAAGCTCAAAATTTGAAGAAAAAAAGTGAGCATTTCTTGAAGACAAAAAAATATGGATGCGAAGTTCATATTCTCTGCCGCGGATATAACGAAGAAGTTCGATGTTTTTCAAAAACTCCAATTTTCACATTTCTAAAAATACAGAATGAAGTTCAAATAAAAAAGGTGGAGCGGTTCAATAGATATTAAAAACTCATATATTTTCGAATAACCGAGAGAAGTTCACGTACTACACGATGTGCATTTGTGTGAAAAAAAGATAATGGAAAGGCAAAGGGTAAAAGTTTTGTTTTTAGAAGTTCAAGGACTCGGTCCGAGAAAAAATCAAAATTCTTGTGACAGAGGTAGAACAAAAATACGTGACAGAAGTTCAAGATGAAAACAGCGAGAAGTTCAACTACTACACGGAATGCGTTTCACGTAAGAATATATATGAATAGAAAACAAAGAGCTTACAAGGTTTGCGGCAAGAAGTTCACGTGCTCCTCGGGCTGAAGGTCAAGATCTATTGTGCGAGACGTCTGACCTTCAATTACATGTAAAAAACAAAAAAATAGAGCATAGAAGCTCAAAATTTGAAGAAAAAAAGTGAGCATTTCTTGAGGACAAAAAATATGGATGCGAAGTTCATATTCTCTACCGCGGATATAACGAAGAAGTTCGATGTTTTTAAAAAACTCCAATTTTCACATTTCTAAAAATACACAATGAAGTTCAAATAAAAAAGGTGGAGCGGTTCAATAGATATTAAAAACTCATATATTTTCGCATAACCGAGAGAAGTTCACGTACTACACGATGTGCATTTGTGTGAAAAAAAGATAATGGAAAGGCAAAGGGTAAAAGTTTTGTTTCTAGAAGTTCAAGGACTCGGTCCGAGAAAAAAATCAAAATTCTTGTGACAGAGGTTGAACAAAAATACGTGACAGAAGTTCAAGATGAAAACAGCGAGAAGTTCAACTATTACACGGAATGCGTTTCACGTAAGAATATATGAATAGAAAACAAAGTGCTTACAAGGTTTGCGGCAAGAAGTTCACGTGCTCCTCGGGCTGAAGGTCAAGATCTATAGTGCGAGACGTCTGACCTTCAATTACATGTAAAAAACAAAAAAATAGAGCATAGAAGCTCAAAATTCGAAGAAAAAAAGTGAGCATTTCTTGAGGACAAAAAATATGGATGCGAAGTTCATATTCTCTGCCGCGGATATAACGAAGAAGTTCGATGTTTTTAAAAAACTCCAATTTTCACATTTCTAAAAATACACAATGAAGTTCAAATAAAAAAGGTGGAGCGGTTCAATAGAGATTAAAAACTCATATATTTTCGCATAACCGAGAGAAGTTCACGTACTACACGATGTGCATTTGTGTGAAAAAAAGAGAATGGAAAAGCAAAGGGTAAAAGTTTTGTTTCTAGAAGTTCAAGGACTCGGTCCAAGAAAAATTCAAAATTCTTGTGAGAGAGGTTGAACAAAAATACGTGACAGAAGTTCAAGATGAAAACAGCGAGAAGTTCAACTACTACACGGAATGCGTTTCACGTAAGAATATATGAATAGAAAACAAAGAGCTTACAACGTTTGCGGCAAGAAGTTCACGTGCTCCTCCTGCTGAAGGTCAAGATCTATAGTGCGAGACGTCCGACTTTCAATTACATGTAAAAAAAAATAGTGTATAGAAGCTCAAAATTTGAAGAAAAAAAGTGAGCATTTCTTGAGGACAAAAAAATATGGATGCGAAGTTCATATTCTCTGCCGCGGATATAACGAAGAAGTTCGATGTTTTTAAAAAACTCCAATTTTCACATTTCTAAAAATACACAATGAAGTTCAAATAAAAAAGGTGGAGCGGTTCAATAGATATTAAAAACTCATATATTTTCGCATAACCGAGAGAAGTTCACGTACTACACGATGTGCATTTGTGTGAAAAAAAGAGAATGGAAAGGCAAAGGGTAAAAGTTTTGTTTCTAGAAGTTCAAGGACTCGGTCCGAGAAAAAATCAAAATTCTTGTGACAGAGGTTGAATAAAAAGACGTGACAGAAGTTCAAGATGAAAACAGCGAGAAGTTCAACTACTAGACGGAATGCGTTTCACATAAGAATATATGAATAGAAAACAAAGAGCTTACAAGGTTTGCGGCAAGAAGTTCACGTGCTCCTCGGGCTGAAGGTCAAGATCTATAGTGCGAGACATCTGACCTTCAATTACATGTAAAAACAAAAAAATAGAGCATAGAAGCTCAAAATTTGAAGAAAAAAAGTGAGCATTTCTTGAGGACAAAAAAATATGGATGCGAAGTTCATATTCTCTGCCGCGGATATAACGAAGAAGTTCGATGTTTTTAAAAAACTCCAATTTTCACATTTCTAAAAATACACAATGAAGTTCAAATAAAAAAGGTGGAGCGGTTCAATAGATATAAAAAACTCATATATTTTCGCATAACCGAGAGAAGTTCACGTACTACACGATGTGCATTTGTGTGAAAAAAA
>LR738713.1:311040403-311131693 GCA_902687465.1 Secale cereale | reverse complement strand
TCACGTGCTCCTCCTGCTGAAGGTCAAGATCTATAGTGCGAGACGTCCGACTTTCAATTACATGTAAAAAAAAATAGTGTATAGAAGCTCAAAATTTGAAGAAAAAAAGTGAGCATTTCTTGAGGACAAAAAAATATGGATGCGAAGTTCATATTCTCTGCCGCGGATATAACGAAGAAGTTCGATGTTTTAAAAAAACTCCAATTTTCACATTTCTAAAAATACACAATGAAGTTCAAATAAAAAAGGTGGAGCGGTTCAATAGATATTAAAAACTCATATATTTTCGCATAACCGAGAGAAGTTCACGTACTACACGATGTGCATTTGTGTGAAAAAAAGAGAATGGAAAGGCAAAGGGTAAAAGTTTTGTTTCTAGAAGTTCAAGGACTCGGTCCGAGAAAAAATCAAAATTCTTGTGACAGAGGTTGAATAAAAAGACGTGACAGAAGTTCAAGATGAAAACAGCGAGAAGTTCAACTACTAGACGGAATGCGTTTCACATAAGAATATATGAATAGAAAACAAAGAGCTTACAAGGTTTGCGGAAAGAAGTTCACGTGCTCCTCGGGCTGAAGGTCAAGATCTATAGTGCGAGACATCTGACCTTCAATTACATGTAAAAAACAAAAAAATAGAGCATAGAAGCTCAAAATTTGAAGAAAAAAAGTGAGCATTTCTTGAGGACAAAAAAATATGGATGCGAAGTTCATATTCTCTGCCGCGGATATAACGAAGAAGTTCGATGTTTTTAAAAAACTCCAATTTTCACATTTCTAAAAATACACAATGAAGTTCAAATAAAAAAGGTGGAGCGGTTCAATAGATATAAAAAACTCATATATTTTCGCATAACCGAGAGAAGTTCACGTACTACACGATGTGCATTTGTGTGAAAAAAACAGAATGGAAAAGCAAAGGGTAAATGTTTTGTTTCTAGAAGTTCAAGGACTCGGTCCGAGAAAAATTCAAAATTCTTGTGAGAGAGGTTGAACAAAAATACGTGACAGAAGTTCAAGATGAAAACAGCGAGAAGTTCAACTACTACACGGAATGCGTTTCACGTAAGAACATATGAATAGAAAACAAAGAGCTTACAACGTTTGCGGCAAGAAGTTCACGTGCTCCTCCTGCTGAAGGTCAAGATCTATAGTGCGAGACGTCCGACCTTCAATTACATGTAAAAAAAATAGTGCATAGAAGCTCAAAATTTGAAGAAAAAAAGTGAGCATTTCTTGAAGACAAAAAAATATGGATGTGAAGTTCATATTCTCTGCCGCGGATATAACGAAGAAGTTCGATGTTTTTAAAAAACTCCAATTTTCACATTTCTAAAAATACACAATGAAGTTCAAATAAAAAAGGTGGAGCGGTTCAATAGATATTAAAAACTCATATATTTTCGCATAACCGAGAGTAGTTCACGTACTACACGATGTGCATTTGTGTGAAAAAAATAGAATGGAAAGGCAAAGGGTAAAAGTTTTTTTTCTAGAAGTTCAAGTACTCGGTCCGAGAAAAAATCAAAATTCTTGTGACAGAGGTTGAACAAAAATACGTGACAGAAGTTCAAGATGAAAACAGCGAGAAGTTCCACTACTACACGGAATGCGTTTCACGTAAGAATATATGAATAGAAAACAAAGAGCTTACAAGGTTTGCGGCAAGAAGTTCACGTGCTCCTCGGGCTGAAGGTCAAGATCTATAGTGCGAGACGTCTGACCTTCAATTACATGTATAAAAACAAAAAAATAGAGCATAGAGGCTCAAAATTTGAAGAAAAAAAGTGAGCATTTCTTGAGGACAAAAAATTATGGATGCGAAGTTCATATTCTCTGCCGCGGATATAACGAAGAAGTTCGATGTTTTTAAAAAACTCCAATTTTCACATTTCTAAAAATACACAATGAAGTTCAAATAAAAAAGGTGGAGCGGTTCAATAGATATTAAAAACTCATATATTTTCGCATAACCGAGAGAAGTTCACGTACTACACGATGTGCATTTGTGTGAAAAAAAGAGAATGGAAAGGCAAAGGGTAAAAGTTTTGTTTCTAGAAGTTCAAGGACTCGGTCCGAGAAAAAATCAAAATTCTTGTGATAGAGGTTGAACAAAAATACGTGACAGAAGTTCAAGATGAAAACAGCGAGAAGTTCAACTATTACACGGAATGCGTTTCACGTAAGAATATATGAATAGAAAACAAAGAGCTTACAAGGTTTGCGGCAAGAAGTTCACGTGCTCCTCGGGCTGAAGGTCAAGATCTATAGTGCGAGACGTCTGACCTTCAATTACATGTAAAAAACAAAAAAATTAGAGCATAGAAGCTCAAAATTTGAAGAAAAAAAGTGAGCATTTCTTGAGGACAAAAAAATATGGATGCGAAGTTCATAGTCTTTGCCGCGGATATAACGAAGAAGTTCGATGTTTTTAAAAAACTCCAATTTTCACATTTCTAAAAATACACATTGAAGTTCAAATAAAAAAGGTGGAGCGGTTCAATAGATATTAAAAACTCATATATTTTCGCATAACCGAGAGAAGTTCATGTACTACACGATGTGCATTTGTGTGAAAAAAAGAGAATGGAAAGGCAAAGGGTAAAAGTTTTGTTTCTAGAAGTTCAAGGACTCGGTCCGAGAAAAAATCAAAATTCTTGTGATAGAGGTTGAACAAAAATACATGACAGAAGTTCAATATGAAAACAGCGAGAAGTTCAACTACTACACGGAATGCGTTTCACGTAAGAATATATGAATAGAAAACAAAGAGCTTACAACGTTTGCGGCAAGAAGTTCACGTGCTCCTCGGGCTGAAGGTCAAGATCTATAGTGCGAGACGTCTGACCTTCAATTACATGTAAAAAACAAAAAAAAAATAGAGCATAGAAGCTCAAAATTTGCAGAAAAAAAGTGAGCATTTCTTGAGGACAAAAAAATATGGATGCGAAGTTCATATTCTCTGCCGCGGATATAACGAAGAAGTTTGATGTTTTTAAAAAACTCCAATTTTCACATTTCTAAAAATACACAATGAAGTTCAAATAAAAAAGGTGGAGCGGTTCAATAGATATTAAAAACTCATATATTTTCGCAAAACCGAGAGAAGTTCACGTACTACACGATGTGCATTTGTGTGAAAAAAAGAGAATGGAAAGGCAAAGGGTAAAAGTTTTGTTTCTAGAAGTTCAAGTACTCGGTCCGAGAAAAAATCAAAATTCTTGTGACAGAGGTTGAACAAAAATACGTGACAAAAGTTCAAGATGAAAACAAAGAGAAGTTCAACTACTACACGGAATGCGTTTCACGTAAGAATATATGAATAGAAAACAAAGAGCTTACAAGGTTTGTGGCAAGAAGTTCACGTGCTCCTCGGGCTGAAGGTCAAGATCTATAGTGCGAGACGTCTGACCTTCAATTAAATGTAAAAAAACAAAAAAATAGAGCATAGAAGCTCAAAATTTGAAGAAAAAAAGTGAGCATTTCTTGAGGACAAAAAAATATGGATGCGAAGTTCATATTCTCTGCCGCGGATATAACGAAGAAGTTCGATGTTTTTAAAAAACTCCAATTTTCACATTTCTACAAATACACAATGAAGTTCAAATAAAAAAGGTGGAGCGGTTCAATAGATATAAAAAACTCATATATTTTCGCATAACCGAGAGAAGTTCACGTACTACACGATGTGCATTTGTGTGAAAAAATAGAATGGAAAAGCAAAGGGTAAAAGTTTTGTTTCTAGAAGTTCAAGGACTCGGTCCGAGAAAAAATCAAAATTCTTGTGAGAGAGGTTGAACAAAAATACGTGACATAAGTTCAAGATGAAAACAGCGAGAAGTTCAACTACTACATGGAATGCGTTTCACGTAAGAATATATGAATAGAAAACAAAGAGCTTACAACGTTTGCGGCAAGAAGTTCACGTGCTCCTCCTACTGAAGGTCAAGATCTATAGTGCGAGACGTCCGACCTTCAATTACATGTAAAAAAAATAGTGCATAGAAGCTCAAAATTTGAAGAAAAAAAGTGAGCATTTCTTGAAGACAAAAAAATATGGATGCGAAGTTCATATTCTCTGCCGCGGATATAACGAAGAAGTTCGATGTTTTTAAAAAACTCCAATTTCACATTTCTAAAAATACACAATGAAGTTCAAATAAAAAAGGTGGAGCGGTTCAATAGATATTAAAAACTCATATATTTTCGCATAACTGAGAGAAGTTCACGTACTACACGATGTGCATTTGTGTGAAAAAAAGAGAATGGAAAGGCAAAGGGTAAAAGTTTTGTTTCTAGAAGTTCAAGGACTCGGTCCGAGAAAAAATCAAAATTCTTGTGACAGAGGTTGAACAAAAATACGTGACAGAAGTTCAAGATGAAAACAGCGAGAAGTTCAACTACTACACGGAATGCGTTTCACGTAAGAATATATGAATAGAAAACAAAGAGCTTACAAGGTTTGCGGCAAGAAGTTCACGTGCTCCTCGGGCTGAAGGTCAAGATCTATAGTGCGAGACGTCTGACCTTCAATTACATGTAAAAAAACAAGAAAATAGAGCATAGAAGCTCAAAATTTGAAGAAAAAAGTGAGCATTTCTTGAGGACAAAAAATATGGATGCGAAGTTCATATTCTCTGCCGCGGATATAACGAAGAAGTTCGATGTTTTTAAAAAACTCCAATTTTCACATTTCTAAAAATACACAATGAAGTTCAAATAAAAAAGGTGGAGCGGTTCAATAGATATTAAAAACTCTTATATTTTCGCATAACCGAGAGAAGTTCACGTACTACACGATGTGCATTTGTGTGAAAAAAAGAGAATGGAAAGGCAAAGGGTAAAAGTTTTGTTTCTAGAAGTTCAAGGACTCGGTCCGAGAAAAAAATCAAAATTCTTGTGACAGAGGTTGAACAAAAATACGTGACAGAAGTTCAAGATGAAAACAGCGAGAAGTTCAACTATTACACGGAATGCGTTTCACGTAGGAATATATGAATAGAAAACAAAGAGCTTACAAGGTTTGCGGCAAGAAGTTCACGTGCTCCTCGGGCTGAAGGTCAAGATCTATAGTGCGAGACGTCTGACCTTCAATTACATGTAAAAATCAAAAAAATTAGAGCATAGAAGCTCAAAATTTGAAGAAAAAAAGTGAGCATTTCTTGAGGACAAAAAAATATGGATGCGAAGTTCATATTCTTTGCCGCGGATATAACGAAGAAGTTCGATGTTTTTAAAAAACTCCAATTTTCACATTTCTAAAAATACACATTGAAGTTCAAATAAAAAAGGTGGAGCGGTTCAATAGATATTAAAAACTCATATATTTTCGCATAACCGAGAGAAGTTCATGTACTACACGATGTGCATTTGTGTGAAAAAAAGAGAACGGAAAGGCAAAGGGTAAAAGTTTTGTTTCTAGAAGTTCAAGGACTCGGTCCGAGAAAAAATCAAAATTCTTGTGATAGAGGTTGAACAAAAATACATGACAGAAGTTCAAGAAGAAAACAGCGAGAAGTTCAACTACTACACGGAATGCGTTTCACGTAAGAATATATGAATAGAAAACAAAGAGCTTACAACGTTTGCGGCAAGAAGTTCACGTGCTCCTCGGGCTGAAGGTCAAGATCTATAGTGCGAGACGTCTGACCTTCAATTACATGTAAAAAACAAAAAAAATAGAGCATAGAAGCTCAAAATTTGCAGAAAAAAAGTGAGCATTTCTTGAGGACAAAAAAATATGGATGCGAAGTTCATATTCTCTGCCGCGGATATAACGAAGAAGTTCGATGTTTTTAAAAAACTCCAATTTTCACATTTCTAAAAATACACAATGAAGTTCAAATAAAAAAGGTGGAGCGGTTCAATAGATATTAAAAACTCATATATTTTCACAAAACCGAGAGAAGTTCACGTACTACACGATGTGCATTTGTGTGAAAAAAAGAGAATGGAAAGGCAAAGGGTAAAAGTTTTGTTTCTAGAAGTTCAAGTACTCGGTCCGAGAAAAAATCAAAATTCTTGTGACAGAGGTTGAACAAAAATACGTGACAGAAGTTCAAGATGAAAACAAAGAGAAGTTCAACTACTACACGGAATGCGTTTCACATAAGAATATATGAATAGAAAAAAAAGAGCTTACAAGGTTTGTGGCAAGAAGTTCACGTGCTCCTCGGGCTGAAGGTCAAGATCTATAGTGCGAGACGTCTGACCTTCAATTACATGTAAAAAAACAAAAAAATAGAGCATAGAAGCTCAAAATTTGAAGAAAAAAGGTGAGCATTTCTTGAGGACAAAAAAATATGGATGCGAAGTTCATATTCTCTGCCGCGGATATAACGAAGAAGTTCGATGTTTTTAAAAAACTCCAATTTTCACATTTCTACAAATACACAATGAAGTTCAAATAAAAAAGGTGGAGCGGTTCAATAGATATAAAAAACTCATATATTTTCGCATAACCGAGAGAAGTTCACGTACTACACGATGTGCATTTGTGTGAAAAAATAGAATGGAAAAGCAAAGGGTAAAAGTTTTGTTTCTAGAAGTTCAAGGACTCGGTCCGAGAAAAATTCAAAATTCTTGTGAGAGAGGTTGAACAAAAATACGTGACATAAGTTCAAGATGAAAACAGCGAGAAGTTCAACTACTACATGGAATGCGTTTCACGTAAGAATATATGAATAGAAAACAAAGAGCTTACAACGTTTGCGGCAAGAAGTTCACGTGCTCCTCCTGCTGAAGGTCAAGATCTATAGTGCGAGACGTCCGACCTTCAATTACATGTAAAAAAAATAGTGCATAGAAGCTCAAAATTTGAAGAAAAAAAGTGAGCATTTCTTGAAGACAAAAAAATATGGATGCGAAGTTCATATTCTCTGCCGCGGATATAACGAAGAAGTTCGATGTTTTTAAAAAACTCCAATTTTCACATTTCTAAAAATACACAATGAAGTTCAAATAAAAAAGGTGGAGCGGTTCAATAGATATTAAAAACTCATATATTTTCGCATAACTGAGAGAAGTTCACGTACTACACGATGTGCATTTGTGTGAAAAAAAGAGAATGGAAAGGCAAAGGGTAAAAGTTTTGTTTCTAGAAGTTCAAGGACTCGGTCCGAGAAAAAATCAAAATTCTTGTGACAGAGGTTGAACAAAAATACGTGACAGAAGTTCAAGAGGAATACAGCGAGAAGTTCAACTACTACACGGAATGCGTTTCACGTAAGAATATATGAATAGAAAACAAAGAGCTTACAAGGTTTGCGGCAAGAAGTTCACGTGCTCCTCGGGCTGAAGGTCAAGATCTATAGTGCGAGACGTCTGACCTTCAATTACATGTAAAAAACAAGAAAATAGAGCATAGAAGCTCAAAATTTGAAGAAAAAAAGTGAGCATTTCTTGAGGACAAAAAATATGGATGCGAAGTTCATATTCTCTGCCGCGGATATAACGAAGAAGTTCGATGTTTTTAAAAAACTCCAATTTTCACATTTCTAAAAATACACAATGAAGTTCAAATAAAAAAGGTGGAGCGGTTCAATAGATATTAAAAACTCATATATTTTCGCATAACCGAGAGAAGTTCACGTACTACACGATGTGCATTTGTGTGAAAAAAAGAGAATGGAAAGGCAAAGGGTAAAAGTTTTGTTTCTAGAAGTTCAAGGACTCGGTCCGAGAAAAAATCAAAATTCTTGTGACAGAGGTTGAACAAAAATACGTGACAGAAGTTCAAGATGAAAACAGCGAGAAGTTCAACTATTACACGGAATGCGTTTCACGTAAGAATATATGAATAAAAAACAAAGAGCTTACAAGGTTTGCGGCAAGAAGTTCACGTGCTCCTCGGGCTGAAGGTCAAGATCTATAGTGCGAGACGTCTGACCTTCAATTACATGTAAAAAACAAAAGAATAGAGCATAGAAGCTCAAAATTTGAAGAAACAAAGTGAGCATTTCTTGAGGACAAAAAAATATGGATGCGAAGTTCATATTCTCTGCCGCGGATATAACGAAGAAGTTCGATGTTTTTAAAAAACTCCAATTTGCACATTTCTAAAAATACACAATGAAGTTCAAATAAAAAAGGTGGAGCGGTTCAATAGATATAAAAAACTCATATATTTTCGCATAAACGAGAGAAGTTCACGTACTACACGATGTGCATTTGTGTGAAAAAAACAGAATGGAAAAGCAAAGGGTAAAAGTTTTGTTTCTAGAAGTTCAAGGACTCGGTCCGAGAAAAATTCAAAATTCTTGTGAGAGAGGTTGAACAAAAATACGTGACAGAAGTTGAAGATGAAAACAGCGAGAAGTTCAACTACTACACGGAATGAGTTTCACGTAAGAATATATGAATAGAAAACTAAGAGCTTACAACGTTTGCGGCAAGAAGTTCACGTGCTCCTCCTGCTGAAGGTCAAGATCTATAGTGCGAGACGTCCGACCTTCAATTACATGTAAAAAAAATAGTGCATAGAAGCTCAAAATTTGAAGAAAAAAAGTGAGCATTTCTAGAAGACAAAAAAATATGGATGCGAAGTTCATATTCTCTGCCGCGGATATAACGAAGAAGTTCGATGTTTTTAAAAAACTCCAATTTTCACATTTCTAAAAATACACAATGAAGTTCAAATAAAAAAGGTGGAGCGGTTCAATAGAGATTAAAAACTCATATATTTTCGCATAACCGAGAGAAGTTCACGTACTACACGATGTGCATTTGTGTGAAAATAAGAGAATGGAAAGGCAAAGGGTAAAAGTTTTGTTTCTAGAAGTTCAAGGACTCGGTCCGAGAAAAAATCAAAATTCTTGTGACAGAGGTTGAACAAAAATACGTGACAGAAGTTCAAGATGAAAACAGCGAGAAGTTCAACTATTACACAGAATGCGTTTCACGTAAGAATATATGAATATAAAACAAAGAGCTTACAAGGTTTGCGGCAAGAAGTTCACGTGCTCCTCGGGCTGAAGGTCAAGATCTATAGTGCGAGACGTCTGACCTTCAATTACATGTAAAAAACAAAAAAAAATAGAGCATGTAAGCTCAAAATTTGAAGAAAAAAAGTGAGCATTTCTTGAGGACAAAAAAATATGGATGCGAAGTTCATATTCTCTGTCGTGGATATAACGAAGAAGTTCGATGTTTTTAAAAAACTCCAATTTTCACATTTCTAAAAATACACAATGAAGTTCAAATAAAAAAGGTGGAGCGGTTCAATAGATATTAAAAACTCATATATTTTCGCATAACCGAGAGAAGTTCACGTACTACACGATGTGCATTTGTGTGAAAAAAAGATAATGGAAAGGCAAAGGGTAAAAGTTTTGTTTCTAGAAGTTCAAGGACTCGGTCCGAGAAAAAATCAAAATTCTTGTGACAGAGGTAGAACAAAAATACGTGACAGAAGTTCAAGATGAAAACAGCGAGAAGTTCAACTACTACACGGAATGCGTTTCACGTAAGAATATATATGAATAGAAAACAAAGAGCTTACAAGGTTTGCGGCAAGAAGTTCACGTGCTCCTCGGGCTGAAGGTCAAGATCTATAGTGCGAGACGTCTGACCTTCAATTACATGTAAAAACAAAAAAATAGAGCATAGAAGCTCAAAATTTGAAGAAAAAAGTGAGCATTTCTTGAGGACAAAAAATATGGATGCGAAGTTCATATTCTCTACCGCGGATATAACGAAGAAGTTCGATGTTTTTAAAAAACTCCAATTTTCACATTTCTAAAAATACACAATGAAGTTCAAATAAAAAAGGTGGAGCGGTTCAATAGATATTAAAAACTCATATATTTTCGCATAACCGAGAGAAGTTCACGTACTACACGATGTGCATTTGTGTGAAAAAAAGATAATGGAATGGCAAAGGGTAAAAGTTTTGTTTCTAGAAGTTCAAGGACTCGGTCCGAGAAAAAATCAAAATTCTTGTGACAGAGGTTGAACAAAAATACGTGACAGAAGTTCAAGATGAAAACAGCGAGAAGTTCAACTATTACACGGAATGCGTTTCACGTAAGAATATATGAATAGAAAACAAAGAGCTTACAAGGTTTGCGGCAAGAAGTTCACGTGCTCCTCGGGCTGAAGGTCAAGATCTATAGTGCGAGACGTCTGACCTTCAATTACATGTAAAAAACAAAAAAATAGAGCATAGAAGCTCAAAATTCGAAGAAAAAAAGTGAGCATTTCTTGAGGACAAAAAATATGGATGCGAAGTTCATATTCTCTGCCGCGGATATAACGAAGAAGTTCGATGTTTTTAAAAAACTCCAATTTTCACATTTCTAAAAATACACAATGAAGTTCAAATAAAAAAGGTGGAGCGGTTCAATAGATATTAAAAACTCATATATTTTCGCATAACTGAGAGAAGTTCACGTACTACACGATGTGCATTTGTGTGAAAAAAAGAGAATGGAAAGGCAAAGGGTAAAAGTTTTGTTTCTAGAAGTTCAAGGACTCGGTCCGAGAAAAAATCAAAATTCTTGTGACAGAGGTTGAACAAAAATACGTGACAGAAGTTCAAGATGAAAACAGCGAGAAGTTCAACTACTACACGGAATGCATTTCACGTAAGAATATATGAATAGAAAACAAAGAGCTTACAAGGTTTGCGGCAAGAAGTTCACGTGCTCCTCGGGCTGAAGGTCAAGATCTATAGTGCGAGACGTCTGACCTTCAATTACATGTAAAAAACAAGAAAATAGAGCATAGAAGCTCAAAATTTGAAGAAAAAAAGTGAGCATTTCTTGAGGACAAAAAATATGGATGCGAAGTTCATATTCTCTGCCGCGGATATAACGAAGAAGTTCGATGTTTTTAAAAAACTCCAATTTTCACATTTCTAAAAATACACAATGAAGTTCAAATAAAAAAGGTGGAGCGGTTCAATAGATATTAAAAACTCATATATTTTCGCATAACCGAGAGAAGTTCACGTACTACACGATGTGCATTTGTGTGGAAAAAAGATAATGGAAAGGCAAAGGGTAAAAGTTTTGTTTCTAGAAGTTCAAGGACTCGGTCCGAGAAAAAATCAAAATTCTTGTGACAGAGGTTGAACAAAAATACGTGACAGAAGTTCAAGATGAAAACAGCGAGAAGTTCAACTATTACACGGAATGCGTTTCACGTAAGAATATATGAATAGAAAACAAAGAGCTTACAAGGTTTGCGGCAAGAAGTTCACGTGCTCCTCGGGCTGAAGGTCAAGATCTATAGTGCGAGACGTCTGACCTTCAATTACATGTAAAAAACAAAAGAATAGAGCATAGCAGCTCAAAATTTGAAGAAACAAAGTGAGCATATCTTGAGGACAAAAAAATATGGATGCGAAGTTCATATTCTCTGCCGCAGATATAACGAAGAAGTTCGATGTTTTTAAAAAACTCCAATTTTCACATTTCTAAAAAGACACAATGAAGTTCAAATAAAAAAGGTGGAGTGGTTCAATAGATATAAAAAACTCATATATTTTCGCATAACCGAGAGAAGTTCACGTACTACACAATGTGCATTTGTGTGAAAAAAAACAGAATGGAAAAGCAAAGGGTAAAAGTTTTGTTTCTAGAAGTTCAAGGACTCGATCCGAGAAAAATTCAAAATTCTTGTGAGAGAGGTTGAACAAAAATACGTGACAGAAGTTGAAGATGAAAACAGCGAGAAGTTCAACTACTACACGGAATGCGTTTCACGTAAGAATATATGAATAGAAAACTAAGAGCTTACAACGTTTGCGGCAAGAAGTTCACGTGCTCCTCCTGCTGAAGGTCAAGATCTATAGTGCGAGACGTCCGACCTTCAATTACATGTAAAAAAAATAGTGCATAGAAGCTCAAAATTTGAAGAAAAAAAGTGAGCATTTCTAGAAGACAAAAAAAATATGGATGCGAAGTTCATATTCTCTGCCGCGGATATAACGAAGAAGTTCGATGTTTTTAAAAAACTCCAATTTTCACATTTCTAAAAATACACAATGAAGTTCAAATAAAAAAGGTGGAGCGGTTCAATAGAGATTAAAAACTCATATATTTTCGCATAACCGAGAGAAGTTCACGTACTACACGATGTGCATTTGTGTGAAAATAAGAGAATGGAAAGGCAAAGGGTAAAAGTTTTGTTTCTAGAAGTTCAAGGACTCGGTCCGAGAAAAAATCAAAATTCTTGTGACAGAGGTTGAACAAAAATACGTGCCAGAAGTTCAAGATGAAAACAGCGAGAAGTTCAACTATTACACAGAATGCGTTTCACGTAAGAATATATGAATATAAAACAAAGAGCTTACAAGGTTTGCGGCAAGAAGTTCACGTGCTCCTCGGGCTGAAGGTCAAGATCTATAGTGCGAGACGTCTGACCTTCAATTACATGTAAAAAACAAAAAAAATAGAGCATAGAAGCTCAAAATTTGAAGAAAAAAAGTGAGCATTTCTTGAGGACAAAAAAATATGGATGCGAAGTTCATATTCTCTGCCGCGGATATAACGAAGAAGTTCGATGTTTTTAAAAAACTCCAATTTTCACATTTCTAAAAATACACAATGAAGTTCAAATAAAAAAGGTGGAGCGGTTCAATAGATATTAAAAACTCATATATTTTCGCATAACCGAGAGAAGTTCACATACTACACGATGTGCATTTGTGTGAAAAAAGATAATGGAAAGGCAAAGGGTAAAAGTTTTGTTTCTAGAAGTTCAAGGACTCGGTCCGAGAAAAAATCAAAATTCTTGTGACAGAGGTTGAACAAAAATACGTGACAGAAGTTCAAGATGAAAACAGCGAGAAGTTCAACTATTACACGGAATGCGTTTCACGTAAGAATATATGAATAGAAAACAAAGAGCTTACAAGGTTTGCGGCAAGAAGTTCACGTGCTCCTCGGGCTGAAGGTCAAGATCTATAGTGCGAGACGTCTGTAATGCCCAGGATGGAGTTATACCTCCTACGTGTCGAGGCACGACTTAGAGGCATAAGTCCATCCTAGAATGATCTCAAGTTTGGTAATCTTTGCACAACTCATGTAAAAGAGGGATAGTAAACTGAAAATAGTTGGCTTACAATCGCCACGTCACAGAATAGCAGTACAAGTCTCAAACATCATACATTAAGATCACTACAACCCTCTAAGGGCAAAAGCCAAAAGTCAAAGTACCAAACTCAGATAAATAAAACAACCACAGGTGGATCGAATCCTAGTAAGAGACTCCACTACTGATCGTCCGGGTAGCGCACATAGTACCGACTACGCTCCTCGTCGTACTCCCAATCCAGCTCGGTGCCATCACCTGGATAGCTCACAGCTGGACCTGCAACTGGTGTGTGAAGTAACTGTGAGCCACAGAGGACTCAGCAATCCCGTCTCCGGGTAACAGAACTATCAAAGCCTTTGGGTGAGGGAAAGGCTGAAGAAAGAACAAGTCTGCAGCAGCAACTAGCATCGAGCTTACGCAAGTGAGAGCGAGAAGAGAAGGTAACACGAGAAGTGATCACGAAGTGATCCTAGCTACAGCTCACAAACATAACCCCTCCGTGTTCAACTCCCGAATCCCTATTCGGAAATTGACAGTCACGGAACTCACGCTGGTAGTGTATTAGTATCATTGTGTCAAGTTATCTACAACCGGAATTAACAAGCTCCCATCTGCCACATAACCGCGGGCACGGCTTTCGAAAGTTCAAACCCTGCAGGGGTGTTCCAACTTGACCCATTACAAGCCCACGATCCGCGGAGTCGCAACTCCAAAGTGGGAAGACCCGAGTATCCTCGGAATCCCGTGCTCAAGATATACCGAGCTAAGGTAAGGCTAATCCAGCAAATCCTCCCGGCGTGCCGACACCCTGATAGTAGCCGCGCGTATCTCGTCTCAGGCCACGATCGGATGGGTGAAGCTACGGGTTTTTACCAAACATTGAGTTTCCTCGAGGTGGCCCCGCAGGCTCCCCGTTTCGGACCAACACTCATGTGGAGCACTGGCCCGGGGTTGTTGATTAAGAAACAGGGTTAATTACTCCCTATGCATGTTTAGTTTGTTATTAGGCAAATAGTACCAATGTTGGGACTTGCTGGAAAAGACTTAGCACTTAGCGGTTTATCGAGGGGGTCCCATACACCCCAACCGTGTTAGGAACGCATAATCAAGGAACATAAAACCGGCTTATACGGATCCTAACGGCATGAGTGGAACAAAACACCAAGCAAAGGCTTAGCCTTCCACCCTTGCCAATATATAGATGATTTCAAATAAAGCATTTATATAGTGTGATATAACCCAACCAAACTTCAACATGAAGCAAGCATCTTCACTTCACCTGCAACTAGCAACGCTATAAGAAGGGCTGAGCGAAGCGTACTTAGCCAAGCAACGGTTTGCATAGGTAGGGTGGTTAAACATGGCAATTGGTTACAAGTAGGAGGCTGACAAGAAGAACATGGGCATCGAGGCAAAACTATAGATCGGGACTACTAGCAATAGACAAAGATAGTAATGTTATCGGGGTTCGGTCATCTTGCCTGAAGAGAATTCGTTCGGATCGTAAGAAGGGTCCTCGTGCTCAACCTCGTTGGAAACCTCGTGCTCAACTTCGTACCCGGTCTCAGCTTCCGGCTCTAAACAAGACAAACACACCAAGCACCAATCAACACGATGCAATGCGCACTCGATAAACATGAATGCATGATGGATGCACTAAAGATGCACATGGAGCACGGAAAACTTCACTCAAGCAAAACACCTCAAAACAAGATAACAACCTGATATTATTAATCTACACAGAAAAACACCCAAGTTTGATATAAGATTCGCTGAAATCGGAGTTACGGGCTAAAAGTTATGCCCGAAACAAGATTTGAGCGAAAACTGCAAAATTACAGCAACATAGCATCTTTGGAGCTCAAAATAATTAATCTACAGCACCCAAAAGCATGGCAAAGGACTTGAACACAAACTAGATATATAGTACAGCAACTAGGTCCAAAGTGCACCCCCAACGGAGTCACGGATCAATAGCAATGATCTTGGACATATTGAACTTTGAAATAAAATTCTGGCAGCAGAATTTTATTGAAAGTTTGGAGCAAAAGATAAACATGCTACAGCCACTCAAATGGACATGTGAGGACATGGATGGAAAGACAACAATATATACTACAAGGAACAAACAAAATCCACCCCAAAACTATCATGCTTTGTCCTACAACATCACACGAACATGGCATCGGAACGTTACAGATTTCAGACTTAGTGAAATTTCACTAAGTCCTAAAACAGCAACATCATCTTAGCACACAAAAGAGCATGTTTAAGTCACCTCGAAACTAAACATGGCAAAGGGTAAGCACCTCATCAAAATACACATGAAGGTGATCCCGAAACACACAAGCATGCATCATTGTGGTGAACACACCGATTACAACGAGCTCAACAAGATGGCATTTCAAAACAAGTGAAAAACACAACATGTGAACATGGCACTTTGCAATGATGATAACAAGGCAACAATAAATCTACCATGCAACCTATCACACACAACACGTAGTTCGTGGCAAGACGAACACGTGGACATGTCATTTGCATCGTTTGGACAAACGAGCTAAAAGATATCACATGTCAAAGGTGGCATGAAAATAACACATAACAGCAGTTTATAACAAGATGCCCTCTTGCAACAGCAAAACAAGTGTCAAGATGACATCTAACATGCATGACTACAACAGGTAAAACGTAGAGGGCATCTCCACGAACATCTGTACATGCTACACGCGCAAAACGGAGCAGCAAGTAAAAAGTTAGAGCAGGTCAAAGTATGCATCACAGATCAGGAAAACAGGGACTTAGGGAAATAAAGTCAACCTAGATCCAGATCTGATGAACAGTAACAGGCTTCGGATGAACAGTAGCGCGGCGGCCCGGTGGAGGAGGGAGGTGGCCCGGCTGGGCTGGCGCGGCGGCCTGGCGAACGGGCCGGCGGGAGGGAGCCCGTGGGGCGGTGCGGCGGCGGCCCGCTCGGGCGGAGGCCCACGCGGCGCTGGCGACTCGGTGGAGCTGGGATCCGGCGGGGCGAAGCTGGTTGGGCCCGCGGGCGGTGCGGCGGCGGCCCACCGCGCGGAGTGGAGCAGCGCGGCCCGGCTGCGCTCGGGCGAACTGGCCCCGCAGCTGACGAGGCCCGGTTGGCGTACGGGCCCTTGCGGCGCTGGCGGGGATGCGCCTGGCCTCGCGGGTGATGTGGTCCAGGGCCCTCCTGGCGACTGGACCGGTCGGGACGAGGCGATGAACGGGCCGGTCGATCGGCGGCTGGGTGCGGTCGAAGGAACCGGTCGCTGGCTGCGTTGACTCCGAGGCTCCAGCGCAGAAAGCGGCGGCGGTCGGCTGGATCGAAGGATCCGGTGGATCCCGAGGGGATCCGGCAGAGAAACTTTGGATCTGAGAAGAAAAGAAAAAAAAAGAAGGTGGATCTAGAGGAGGAAGAAGAAGGAATAGGGAGGCCCAAAAATAGACTAGAGGGGTCTATAAGTAGCAGAATTTTAGGGTTAGGGAGAGTTTAGGGGCGCTAGGAGCCCTCCGATCGCGATCCGACGGATCCGATCGCGGGGATGATTTTAAAAGGACTAGACGGAGAAAAGAGACTGCAGCAGGGGTATTTCCGGGACACGAAGTGAAGGCACATCGGACCCACACAGACAACGGAGGGAAAAGTCAACGGAGTCCAAACGAGACGAGATTTGAGAGGCGGGTTGCACACAACAAAACAACAACACACACAACAACCTCGCGGCACACCGGTAACGAAAAAACGCCCGAACAACAAAGTAGGCCTACGGGACGTCACGGACACGTGAGGGAGCTCCGGAACACGAAACGGACAACGGGAAGGAACGCCACGAACCGGATGCAACCCACAACACAAATGCAATGCAATGCACATGTCTACATGATATGAATGAATGCCACACACTCACACAACAAAACGACGAAAGCCCGAAAGACAAAGAACCCGAAATGGAAATAGATGAAGCCGGAGATTTATTATATACCCAAAAGGGAAAGTATTACATCCGGGGCATTACAAACTCTCCTCTACTACAAAAAGATCTCGTCCCGAGATCTAGGACTGGAAAAAGGAAGGGTACTCGGAACGAAGATGATCTTCTCGTTCCCAGGTAGCTTCTCGGTCTGTGTGATGTGACCACTTGACTTTCAGAAACTTGATGGACTTGTTGCGAGTCTTGCGTTCTGTTTCTTCGAGAATTGCAACTGGATGCTCTCGGTAGGAAAGGTCTTGTTGAAGATCAATCTCCTCAAATGGAATCATGCGCTCAGGTGCCTTGAAGCATTTGCAAAGCTGAGACACATGGAAGACATCATGAACATTTGCAAAGTTGGAAGGGAGCTCGAGCTGATAGGCTAGATCGCCTCTTTTGCCAAGAATTCTGAAAGGACCGACGTATCTAGGAGCAAGCTTTCCTTTGATACCGAACCTTTGGGTTCCTTTCATCAGAGACACTCGGAGATAGACATGATCACCGATGTCGAAAGCCAAATCACGATGCTTTCCGTCATAGTAGCTCTTCTGACGCGACTGAGCGGCCTTGAGATTCTCACGTATGACTTTGCACATTTCTTCGGCTTCAGAGATCAAATCATTGCCAAGAAGTTGGCGTTCACCTGTTTCAGACCAGTTGAGAGGGGTACGGCACTTGCTGCCATATAGAATTTCAAACGGTGCTTTGCCTGCACTTGCTTGAAAGCTGTTGTTGTAAGAGAACTCGGCAAATGGAAGACAGTCTTCCCATTTCATGCCGAAGGAGATGACACAGGCTCTGAGCATATCTTCTAGGATCTGATTCACACGCTCGACTTGACCACTAGTCTGAGGGTGAAAGGCAGTGCTGAACCTGATCTTCGTGCCCATGGCGGACTGAAAGGAGTCCCAGAACCTTGATGTGAACAAGCTGCCACGGTCTGAGGATATCACTTGAGGAATGCCATGTAGGGACACAATTCTGGAAGTGTACAGCTCTGCAAGTTGAGCTGCATTGATTGATTCTTTGACTAGAAGAAAGTGAGCAACTTTGGTAAGCTTGTCAATCACCACAAAGATAGCATCATTGCCTCGCTTGGATTTAGGAAAACCAGTGACGAAGTCCATTTCAATGTGGTCGAACTTCCACTCAGGAATAGGAAGAGGTTGGAGAAGACCGGCTGGACGTTGATGTTCTGCTTTCACTCTTCTGCATACATCACATTCATTCACGAATTGGGCAATTTCCCTTTTCATGCGTGTCCACCAGTAAGATTGCTTGAGATCTTGATACATCTTGGAACTGCCAGGATGAATGGAAAGGAGAGAGTCATGAGCTTCTTCCATTATGAGCTTCCTGAGATCACCTTTGGGAACAACGAGTCTGTCCTCGAAGAACAAGGTATCTCTCTCATCAACACGGAAGCACTTGTATTTTGTAGTGCCCTTTGCAATGCCATGTTTCACCTTCTTCACCATGGTATCACTGAGCTGGGCCTCACGAACTTGATCTTCCAAGGTAGGAGCAATTTGGAGATTTGCAAGAAAACCCTGCGGAACAACCTGGAGGTTGAGCTTTCTGAAAGCTTCACAAAGCTCAGGCTGGTATGGCTTGATAAGAAGGCTGTTGCAATATGCCTTTCTGCTCAAAGCATCTGCAATCACATTCGCCTTGCCTGGAGTGTACTCAATGCTGGGGTTGTACTCTTGGATCATCTCGACCCAACGAGTCTGGCGGAGGTTCAGATGCGGCTGTGTGAAGATGTACTTCAAGCTCTTGTGATCAGTGAAGATGTCGACCTTTCTGCCCAACAACAGATGTCTCCACGTAATCAGAGCATGTACCACAGCTGCTAGCTCGAGATCATGTGTGGGATAGTTCTTCTCAGCTGGCTTTAGCTGACGTGAAGTGTATACCACAATTCTCTTCTCTTGCATAAGCACACCACCAAGACCTTGAAGAGAAGCGTCACAGAACACTTCATAGGGCTTGGATTCATCTGGAGGAATTAGAACTGGAGCTGAGACAAGCTTCTCTTTGAGGGTTTTGAAAGCCACTTCACACTCGGGAGACCAAAAGTATTTGACATTCTTCTGAAGGAGGTTGGAAAGAGGCTTGGCAATCTTGGAGAAGTTCTCCACAAACCTTCTGCAATAGCTGGCAAGACCCAGAAAACTGCGGAGCTGCTTGACGTTCTGAGGAGCTTCCCAGTTGACAATTGCTTCAACTTTCTCGGGATTAACCGCAATACCGTCAGCTGAGATAATGTGGCCCAGGTACAAAACCTTATCGAGCCAAAACTCGCACTTTGAGAACTTGGCATAGAATTTATGCTCTCGGAGTCGATCAAGAACCAGACGCAAGTGCTTTTCGTGATCTTCTTCATTCTTGGAAAACACCAGAATATCATCCAGATACACAAGCACAAACTCGCCAGTATAGGGGTTGAAGATGTAATGCATCATCCTTGAAAAGGTAGGAGGAGCATTGGCGAGACCGAAGGACATGACGGTATACTCATATGAACCGTAGCTCGTTCTGAAGGCCGTCTTGGGAATGTCTTCCTCGCGAATGCGAATTTGATGGTAGCCCATTCGGAGGTCAAGCTTAGAGAATACTTTTGCTCCTTTGAGCTGCTCAAAGAGTTCGTTGATGTTGGGGAGCGGATACTTGTTCTTAATCGTCTTCTTGTTCAATGGCCGGTAGTCAACACAGAGACGCTCCGTGCCATCTTTCTTCTTGACAAATAAGACACCACAGCCCCACGGAGATGTACTCGGTCTGATGAGACCCATACGCTCCTGTTCATCCAACTGTTTCTTCAATTCCTTCAATTCATCTGAAGAGAGCTTGTATGGACGCCGGCAAACAGGTTCGGTGCCCGGCTCGAGGTCAATGACAAACTCCACCTGACGGTGTGGAGGCATGCCTGGAAGTTCTTCTGGAAAGACGTCTTGATATTCATTCACCACTGGAATTTGCTCTATGGCATTAATTTCACCCTTATCATTAAGAGAGAAAAGCCGAATAGTATTATCCCTGGAGGCGAAGATAATCACATCTTCATCAGAATGAGTCAACTTGACTTCCTTTTGAGCACAATCAATGTGAGCATCATGCTGAGAAAGCCAATCCATTCCGAGAATGAGGTCGATATCAGAATGACCAAGAATCACCGGAGAAGCCAAAAATCGATAATCACCCATGCGAATAGAAACATCCGGAGCATATATGTTGGAAGTCATACGTCTCCCCGGAGAAATAACTTGCAACTTCTGAGGCAGACTTTGGATGTCAACATTATTCTTGGATGCAAATGGTTGAGACATGAAAGAGCATGATGCACCCGAATCAAATAACACTTTAGCAGGGATAGAGTTCACTGGAAGGTTACCCAGAATGACATGAGAAGAAGCCTCTGCTTGTGCTGCATTCATCAGATTGACCATTGCAGCCTTTGGATCATGCTTGACCATAGCGGTACCGACAGGAGGAGGAGGAGGAAGACGCTTCGGATTCGGACATCTGTTGGCATAGTGACCTTTCTGAGTGCATTTGTTGCAAGTCACTTCTGAGAGAGGACGGAACTGAGAGCCACTGGAGTTGGAGCCTTGAGACTGAAACTGCTTCTTCGACTGGTTGCTTGGGTTGGGTGGGTGGGAGAAACCACGACCACTAGAGTTCTTGTTGTTGGAGTTGTTGAAGTTGCTGGAGTTGTTGTAAGGAGCTCGAATCATTGGAGAAGGAGGAAGCCAGAATTTCTGTTGTTTCGCAGCCAACTGAGACGATGAGGTAGAGTGAACAGCATCTCGAATTCTCTTCTTAGAAGCCTCCATCTTGAGCTGAGCTGCTTCTTGTTTCAAAGCCATATTATAGAACTTATCGAATTCGTCTGGCTCGAACAAAGTGAGAGCAAGCTGAAGTTCATCTTTGAGACCTCCACGGAACTGATAGATTTTACTCTTTGCATCAGGAATGTCTTGCTTTGCATAGCGAGCGAGGTTTTGAAACTTGACATTATACTGATAGACTGACATGGAGCCCTGCTTGAGGTTGCGGAATTGCTCACGCATACCCTCGATAACACTTGTAGGAATGTGATGCGAGCGGAAATCCTTGCAGAAATTCTCCCACGAGATCACTTGACCCGGCCTTGAGTCTTTGTACTGCTGCCACCAGTCAGCTGCTTGATCTTTCAGTTGGAAGGCTGCAAACTTCACATAATCATCTTCTTTCACGTTACTGCACTCAAAATGCTTCTTGATATCGGTCAGCCAATCTTCAGCATCAAGAGGGTCGACACAGTAACTGAAAGCTTTAGGATTGTTGGCCAAGAACTGGTTGAGAGTAGCATGGTGCTGCTGGAAGAAGTTGCCTTGGTTCATTGGAACGCCCTGATTAGCTTGATTAGCTTGCATAGCCTGCATTTGCTGCATCATCTGCATCATCAACTGAGTGTTCTGAGCAGTAGTCTGCATAATTGCTCTCCAAGCCTCAGGCGGAGGAGGAGGGGAAGGAGGACGCTCTGGAACCTCTTCACCCTCTGGGTTGGCATTCGGAACCCTTTTCGGAGCCATCCTGTAAGAGATGACCACGAATCAGCAATTGATTGACAAAAGGAATAAGCTGAATCAAAGGAATGAATTGCAAGTCTTCACAATAATCATTCGATAATAAGAACGAATGAAATCATCCGAACAAGAGGAACGAATGAATTTCTCAGTTAATTGATAACATCAGTCTTCACGAGAAGCCACATAGGGATCAAAAGGATAAAATAATAAAACAACAAGGTACGGAAAGGAACAAACACAAGAGAGGAGTTTCGTTCTAACATCTTTGTGCTGAAAGCATATGAACGCGTTACGAAAAGGTTTTGCAATCCCCGGATCAGCATAGCCAAGGACCCTTTAAGATGCAACTCCTGATAGTAACCTCGGTCATATAACTCCTTCACTCAATGTCGAACCCCGAACTCACTAACCTGCATTCGTTGGAAGAATGCCTACGATCTACTGGATAAAACCCACCTATAGCTTTCCGAAAGATTCCAGTTATGCAATCAGGTGTTGGGGATACACGGGAAGCACCGCGCAATCAACTCTAACCTACATCCAGGTGTATCCATCCTTCAACACATAACCAGTCTTTCTCGGAAACTGTGTACCTCGGACCTTCGAAAAGCATCCACTATAACAAGCTATGGCAATACTCCCGAACTACCTCCCCAGTACTGGGTAATGTCGGGGTTATCTTGCCACTGGCCGTATAGGGGAGATTTTCGATGTCGGCCGTCTTAAGTATTTAGTACTGTCGCGATATGCTTGTTACAATGATACCCCGAAGCTCAACTCCTCGGTAACAGGAGGCATCGGGAACAATATCCTTGTCACAAGAACATCGAAACAATCCCAGAATACTCGCGGGATTCCTAAAAAAAATTTGTGCAAATTTTGAAGATAGGAGAGACAAGAGTAGACGTCAGGAGTCCTCACCAGAGAGAAAGGGGATGAGAAGCAAAGAAATCCTACTCTCCGATATAATATAGGACTCAAAAAGTTTTCAGTGTGTGCCTAGACTCAACCGTCAACGGTTCGATCAAACAGTGGGGGCTCCTAGGTCGGAGAAGGCTCTGAATACCAACTTGTAATGCCCAGGATGGAGTTATACCTCCTACGTGTCGAGGCACGACTTAAAGGCATAAGTCCATCCTAGAATGATCTCAAGTTTGGTAATCTTTGCACAACTCATGTAAAAGAGGGATAGTAAACTGAAAATAGTTGGCTTACAATCGCCACGTCACAGCATAACAGTACAAGTCTCAAACATCATACATTAAGAGCACTACAACCCTCTAAGGGCAAAAGCCAAATGTCAAAGTACCAAACTCAGATAAAAACAACCACAGGCGGATCGAATCCTAGTAAGAGTCTCCACTACTGATCGTCCGGGTACCGCACATAGTACCGACTACGCTCCTCGTCGTACTCCCAATCTAGCTCGGTGCCATCACCTGGATAGCTCACAGCTGGACCTGCATCTGGTGTGTGAAGTAACTGTGAGCCACAGAGGACTCAGCAATCCCGTTCCCGGGTAACAGAACTATTTAAGCCTTTAGGTGAGGGAAAAGGCTGAAGAAAGAACAAGTCTGCAGCAGCAACTAGCATCTAGCTTACGCAAGTGAGAGCGAGAAGAGAAGGCATCGGCGAGAGTGATCACTAAGTGATCCTAGCTACAAGCTCACAAACATAACCCCTCCGTGTTCAACTCCCGAATCCCGATTCGGAAATTGACAGTCACGGAACACACGCTGGTAGTGTATTAGCATCATTGTGTCAAGTTATCTACAACCGGAATTAACAAGCTCCCATCTGCCACATAACCGCGGGCACGGCTTTCGAAAGTTCAAACCCTGCAGGGGTGTTCCAACTTGACCCATTACAAGCCCACGATCCGCGGAGTCGCAACTCCAAAGTGGGAAGACCCGAGTATCCTCGGAATCCCGTGCTCAAGATATACCGAGCTAAGGTAAGGCTAATCCAGCAAATCCTCCCGGCGTGCCGACACCCTGATAGTAGCTGCGCGTATCTCGTCTCAGGCCACGACCGGATTGGTGAAGCTACGGGTTTTTACCAAACCTTGAGTTTCCTCGAGGTGGCCCCGCAGGCTCCCCGTTTCGGACCAACACTCATGTGGAGCACTGGCCCGGGGTTGTTGATTAAGAAAGAGGGTTAATTACTCCCTATGCATGTTTAGTTTGTTATTAGGCAAATAGTACCAATGTTGGGACTTGCTGGAAAAGACTTAGCACTTAGCGGTTTATCGAGGGGGTCCCATACACCCCAACCGTGTTAGGAACGCATAATCAAGGAACATAAAACCGGCTTATACGGATCCTAACGGCATGAGTGGAACAAAACACCAAGCAAAGGCTTAGCCTTCCACCCTTGCCAATATATAGATGATTTCAAATAAAGCATTTATATAGTGTGATATAACCCAACCAAACTTCAACATGAAGCAAGCATCTTCACTTCACCTGCAACTAGCAACGCTATAAGAAGGGCTGAGCGAAGCGTACTTAGCCAAGCAACGGTTTGCATAGGTAGGGTGGTTAAACATGGCAATTGGTTACAAGTAGGAGGCTGACAAGAAGAACATGGGCATCGAGGCAAAACTATAGATCGGGACTACTAGCAATAGACAAAGATAGTAATGTTATCGGGGTTCGGTCATCTTGCCTGAAGAGAATTCGTTCGGATCGTAAGAAGGGTCCTCGTGCTCAACCTCGTTGGAAACCTCGTGCTCAACGTCGTACCCGGTCTCAGCTTCCGGCTCTAAACAAGACAAACACACCAAGCACCAATCAACACGATGCAATGCGCACTCGATAAACATGAATGCATGATGGATGCACTAAAGATGCACATGGAGCACGGAAAACTTCACTCAAGCAAAACACCTCAAAACAAGATAACAACCTGATATTATTAATCTACACAGAAAAACACCCAAGTTTGATATAAGATTCGCTGAAATCGGAGTTACGGGCTAAAAGTTATGCCCGAAACAAGATTTGAGCGAAAACTGCAAAATTACAGCAACATAGCATCTTTGGAGCTCAAAATAATTAATCTACAGCACCCAATGGCATGGCAAAGGACTTGAACACAAACTAGATATATAGTACAGCAACTAGGTCCAAAGTGCACCCCCAACGGAGTCACGGATCAATAGCAATGATCTTGGACATATTGAACTTTGAAATAAAATTCTGGCAGCAGAATTTTATTGAAAGTTTGGAGCAAAAGATAAACATGCTACAGCCACTCAAATGGACATGTGAGGACATGGATGGAAAGACAACAATATATACTACAAGGAACAAACAAAATCCACCCCAAAACTATCATGCTTTGTCCTACAACATCACACGAACATGGCATCGGAACGTTACAGATTTCAGACTTAGTGAAATTTCACTAAGTCCTAAAACAGCAACATCATCTTAGCACACAAAAGAGCATGTTTAAGTCACCTCGAAACTAAACATGGCAAAGGGTAAGCACCTCATCAAAATACACATGAAGGTGATCCCGAAACACACAAGCATGCATCATTGTGGTGAACACACCGATTACAACGAGCTCAACAAGATGGCATTTCAAAACAAGTGAAAAACACAACATGTGAACATGGCACTTTGCAATGATGATAACAAGGCAACAATAAATCTACCATGCAACCTATCACACACAACACGTAGTTCGTGGCAAGACGAACACGTGGACATGTCATTTGCATCGTTTGGACAAACGAGCTAAAAGATATCACATGTCAAAGGTGGCATGAAAATAACACATAACAGCAGTTTATAACAAGATGCCCTCTTGCAACAGCAAAACAAGTGTCAAGATGACATCTAACATGCATGACTACAACAGGTAAAACGTAGAGGGCATCTCCACGAACATCTGGACATGCTACACGCGCAAAACGGAGCAGCAGGTAAAAAGTTAGAGCAGGTCAAAGTATGCATCACAGATCAGGAAAACAGGGACTTAGGGAAATAAAGTCAACCTAGATCCAGATCTGATGAACAGTAACAGGCTTCGGATGAACAGTAGCGCGGCGGCCCGGTGGAGGAGGGAGGTGGCCCGGCTGGGCTGGCGAGGCGGCCTGGCGAACGGGCCGGCGGGAGGGAGCCCGTGGGGCGGTGCGGCGGCGGCCCGCTCGGGCGGAGGCCCACGCGGCGCTGGCGACTCGGTGGAGCTGGGATCCGGCGGGGCGAAGCTGGTTGGGCCCGCGGGCGGTGCGGCGGCGGCCCACCGCGCGGAGTGGAGCAGCGCGGCCCGACTGCGCTCGGGCGAACTGGCCTCGCAGCTGACGAGGCCCGGTCGGCGTACGGGCCCTTGCGGCGCTGGCGGGGATGCGCCTGGCCTCGCGGGTGATGTGGTCCAGGGCCCTCCTGGCGACTGGACCGGTCGGGACGAGGCGATGAACGGGCCGGTCGATCGGCGGCTGGGTGCGGTCGAAGGAACCGGTCGCTGGCTGCGTTGACTCCGAGGCTCCAGCGCAGAAAGCGGCGGCGGTCGGCTGGATCGAAGGATCCGGTGGATCCCGAGGGGATCCGGCAGAGAAACTTTGGATCTGAGAAGAAAAGAAAAAAAAAAGAAGGTGGATCTAGAGGAGGAAGAAGAAGGAATAGGGAGGCCCAAAAATAGACTAGAGGGGTCTATAAGTAGCAGAATTTTAGGGTTAGGGAGAGTTTAGGGGCGCTAGGAGCCCTCCGATCGCGATCCGACGGATCCGATCGCGGGGATGATTTTAAAAGGACTAGACGGAGAAAAGAGACTGCAGCAGGGGTATTTCCGGGACACGAAGTGAAGGCACATCGGACCCACACGGACAACGGAGGGAAAAGTCAACGGAGTCCAAACGAGACGAGATTTGAGAGGCGGGTTGCACACAACAAAACAACAACACACACAACAACCTCGCGGCACACCGGTAACGAAAAAACGCCCGAACAACAAAGTAGGCCTACGGGACGTCACGGACACGTGAGGGAGCTCCGGAACACGAAACGGACAACGGGAAGGAACGCCACGAACCGGATGCAACCCACAACACAAATGCAATGCAATGCACATGTCTACATGATATGAATGAATGCCACACACTCACACAACAAAACGACGAAAGCCCGAAAGACAAAGAACCCGAAATGGAAATAGATGAAGCTGGAGATTTATTATATACCCAAAAGGGAAAGTATTACATCCGGGGCATTACAACGTCTGACCTTCAATTACATGTAAAAAACAAAAGAATAGAGCATAGAAGCTCAAAATTTGAAGAAACAAAGTGAGCATTTCTTGAGGACAAAAAAATATGGATGCGAAGTTCATATTCTCTGTCGCGGATATAACGAAGAAGTTCGATGTTTTTAAAAAACTCCAATTTTCACATTTCTAAAAATACACAATGAAGTTCAAATAAAAAAGGTGGAGCGGTTCAATAGATATAAAAAACTCACATATTTTCGCATAACCGAGAGAAGTTCACGTACTACACGATGTGCATTTGTGTGAAAAAAACAGAATGGAAAAGCAAAGGGTAAAAGTTTTGTTTCTAGAAGTTCAAGGACTCGGTCCGAGAAAAATTCAAAATTCTTGTGAGAGAGGTTGAACAAAAATACGTGACAGAAGTTGAAGATGAAAACAGCGAGAAGTTCAACTACTACACGGAATGCGTTTCACGTAAGAATATATAAATAGAAAACTAAGAGCTTACAACGTTTGCGGCAAGAAGTTCACGTGCTCCTCCTGCTGAAGGTCAAGATCTATAGTGCGAGACGTCCGACCTTCAATTACATGTAAAAAAAATAGTGCATAGAAGCTCAAAATTTGAAGAAAAAAAGTGAGCATTTCTAGAAGACAAAAAAATATAGATGCGAAGTTCATATTCACTGCCGCGGATATAACGAAGAAGTTCGATGTTTTTAAAAAACTCCAATTTTCACATTTCTAAAAATACACAATGAAGTTCAAATAAAAAAGGTGGAGCGGTTCAATAGAGATTAAAAACTCATATATTTTCGCATAACCGAGAGAAGTTCACGTACTACACGATGTGCATTTGTGTGAAAATAAGAGAATGGAAAGGCAAAGGGTAAAAGTTTTGTTTCTAGAAGTTCAAGGACTCGGTCCGAGAAAAAATCAAAATTCTTGTGACAGAGGTTGAACAAAAATACGTGACAGAAGTTCAAGATGAAAACAGCGAGAAGTTCAACTATTACACAGAATGCGTTTCACGTAAGAATATATGAATATAAAACAAAGAGCTTACAAGGTTTGCGGCAAGAAGTTCACGTGCTCCTCGGGCTGAAGGTCAAGATCTATAGTGCGAGACGTCTGACCTTCAACTACATGTAAAAAACAAAAAAAATAGAGCATAGAAGCTCAAAATTTGAAGAAAAAAAGTGAGCATTTCTTGAGGACAAAAAAATATGGATGCGAAGTTCATATTCTCTGCCGCGGATATAACGAAGAAGTTCGATGTTTTTAAAAAACTCCAATTTTCACATTTCTAAAAATACACAATGAAGTTCAAATAAAAAAGGTGGAGCGGTTCAATAGATATTAAAAACTCATATATTTTCGCATAACCGAGAGAAGTTCACGTACTACACGATGTGCATTTGTGTGAAAAAAAGAGAATGGAAAGGCAAAGGGTAAAAGTTTTGTTTCTAGAAGTTCAAGGACTCGGTCCGAGAAAAAAATCAAAATTCTTGTGACAGAGGTTGAACAAAAATACGTGACAGAAGTTCAAGATGAAAACAGCGAGAAGTTCAACTACTACACGGAATGCGTTTCACGTAAGAATATATGAATAGAAAACAAAGAGCTTACAAGGTTTGCGGCAAGAAGTTCACGTGCTCCTCGGGCTGAAGGTCAAGATCTATAGTGCGAGACGTCTGACCTTCAATTACATGTAAAAAACAAAAAAATAGAGCATAGAAGCTCAAAATTTGAAGAAAAAAAGTGAGCATTTCTTGAGGACAAAAAATATGGATGCGAAGTTAATATTCTCTGCCGCGGATATAACGAAGAAGTTCGATGTTTTTAAAAAACTCCAATTTTCACATTTCTAAAAATACACAATGAAGTTCAAATAAAAAATGTGGAGCGGTTCAATAGATATTAAAAACTCATATATTTTCGCATAACCGAGAGAAGTTCACGTACTACACGATGTGCATTTGTGTGAAAAAATGAGAATGGAAAGGCAAAGGGTAAAAGTTTTGTTTCTAGAAGTTCAAGGACTCGATCCGAGAAAAAAAATCAAAATTCTTGTGACAGAGGTTGAACAAAAATACGTGACAGAAGTTCAAGATGAAAACAGCGAGAAGTTCAACTACTACACGGAATGCGTTTCACGTAAGAATATATGAATAGAAAACAAAGAGCTTACAAGGTTTGCGGCAAGAAGTTCACGTGCTCCTCGGGCTGAAGGTCAAGATCTATAGTGCGAGACGTCTGACCTTCAATTACATGTAAAAAACAAAAAAATAGAGCATAGAAGCTCAAAATTTGAAGAAAAAAAGTGAGCATTTCTTGAGGACAAAAAATATGGATGCGAAGTTCATATTCACTGCCGCGGATATAACGAAGAAGTTTGATGTTTTTAAAAAACTCCAATTTTCACATTTCTAAAAATACACAATGAAGTTCAAATAAAAAAGGTGGAGCGGTTCAATAGAGATTAAAAACTCATATATTTTCGCATAACCGAGAGAAGTTCACGTACTACACGATGTGCATTTGTGTGAAAATAAGAGAATGGAAAGGCAAAGGGTAAAAGTTTTGTTTCTAGAAGTTCAAGGACTCGGTCCGAGAAAAAATCAAAATTCTTGTGACAGAGGTTGAACAAAAATACGTGACAGAAGTTCAAGATGAAAACAGCGAGAAGTTCAACTATTACACAGAATGCGTTTCACGTAAGAATATATGAATATAAAACAAAGAGCTTACAAGGTTTGCGGCAAGAAGTTCACGTGCTCCTCGGGCTGAAGGTCAAGATCTATAGTGCGAGACGTCTGACCTTCAACTACATGTAAAAAACAAAAAAAATAGAGCATAGAAGCTCAAAATTTGAAGAAAAAAAGTGAGCATTTCTTGAGGACAAAAAAATATGGATGCGAAGTTCATATTCTCTGCCGCGGATATAACGAAGAAGTTCGATGTTTTTAAAAAACTCCAATTTTCACATTTCTAAAAATACACAATGAAGTTCAAATAAAAAAGGTGGAGCGGTTCAATAGATATTAAAAACTCATATATTTTCGCATAACCGAGAGAAGTTCACGTACTACACGATGTGCATTTGTGTGAAAAAAAGAGAATGGAAAGGCAAAGGGTAAAAGTTTTGTTTCTAGAAGTTCAAGGACTCGGTCCGAGAAAAAAAATCAAAATTCTTGTGACAGAGGTTGAACAAAAATACGTGACAGAAGTTCAAGATGAAAACAGCGAGAAGTTCAACTACTACACGGAATGCGGTTCACGTAAGAATATATGAATAGAAAACAAAGAGCTTACAAGGTTTGCGGCAAGAAGTTCACGTGCTCCTCGGGCTGAAGGTCAAGATCTATAGTGCGAGACGTCTGACCTTCAATTACATGTAAAAAACAAAAAAATAGAGCATAGAAGCTAGAAATTTGAAGAAAAAAGTGAGCATTTCTTGAGGACAAAAAATATGGATGCGAAGTTCATATTCACTGCCGCGGATATAACGAAGAAGTTCGATGTTTTTAAAAAACTCCAATTTTCACATTTCTAAAAATACACAATGAAGTTCAAATAAAAAAGGTGGAGCGGTTCAATAGAGATTAAAAACTCATATATTTTCGCATAACCGAGAGAAGTTCACGTACTACACGATGTGCATTTGTGTGAAAAAAAGAGAATGGAAAGGCAAAGGGTAAAAGTTTTGTTTCTAGAAGTTCAAGGACTCGGTCCGAGAAAAAAAATCAAAATTCTTGTGACAGAGGTTGAACAAAAATACGTGACAGAAGTTCAAAATGAAAACAACGAGAAGTTCAACTACTACACGGAATGCGTTTCACGTAAGAATATATGAATAGAAAACAAAGAGCTTACAAGGTTTGCGGCAAGAAGTTCACGTGCTCCTCGGGCTGAAGGTCAAGATCTATAGTGCGAGACGTCTGACCTTCAATTACATGTAAAAAACAAAAAAATAGAGCATAGAAGCTCAAAATTTGAAGAAAAAAAGTGAGCATTTCTTGAGGACAAAAAATATGGATGCGAAGTTCATATTCACTGCCGCGGATATAACGAAGAAGTTCGATGTTTTTAAAAAACTCCAATTTTCACATTTCTAAAAATACACAATGAAGTTCAAATAAAAAAGGTGGAGCGGTTCAATAGAGATTAAAAACTCATATATTTTCGCATAACCGAGAGAAGTTCACGTACTACACGATGTGCATTTGTGTGAAAATAAGAGAATGGAAAGGCAAAGGGTAAAAGTTTTGTTTCTAGAAGTTCAAGGACTCGGTCCGAGAAAAAATCAAAATTCTTGTGACAGAGGTTGAACAAAAATACGTGACAGAAGTTCAAGATGAAAACAGCGAGAAGTTCAACTATTACACAGAATGTGTTTCACGTAAGAATATATGAATATAAAACAAAGAGCTTACAAGGTTTGCGGCAAGAAGTTCACGTGCTCCTCGGGCTGAAGGTCAAGATCTATAGTGCGAGACGTCTGACCTTCAATTACATGTAAAAAACAAAAAATAGAGCATAGAAGCTCAAAATTTGAAGAAAAAAAGTGAGCATTTCTTGAGGACAAAAAAATATGGATGCGAAGTTCATATTCTCTGCCGCGGATATAACGAAGAAGTTCGATGTTTTTAAAAAACTCCAATTTTCACATTACTAAAAATACACAATGAAGTTCAAATAAAAAAGGTGGAGCGGTTCAATAGATATTAAAAACTCATATATTTTTGCATAACCGAGAGAAGTTCACGTACTACACGATGTGCATTTGTGTGAAAAAAAGATAATGGAAAGGCAAAGGGTAAAAGTTTTGTTTCTAGAAGTTCAAGGACTCGGTCCGAGAAAAAATCAAAATTCTTGTGACAGAGGTTGAACAAAAATACGTGACAGAAGTTCAAGATGAAAACAGCGAGAAGTTCAACTATTACACGGAATGCATTTCACGTAAGAATATATGAATAGAAAACAAAGAGCTTACAAGGTTTGCGGCAAGAAGTTCACGTGCTCCTCGGGCTGAAGGTCAAGATCTATAGTGCGAGACGTCTGACCTTCAATTACATGTAAAAAACAAAAGAATAGAGCATAGAAGCTCAAAATTTGAAGAAACAAAGTGAGCATTTCTTGAGGACAAAAAAATATGGATGCGAAGTTCATATTCTCTGCCGCGGATATAACGAAGAAGTTCGATGTTTTTAAAAAACTCCAATTTTCACATTTCTAAAAATACACAATGAAGTTCAAATAAAAAAGGTGGAGTGGTTCAATAGAGATTAAAAACTCATATATTTTCGCATAACCGAGAGAAGTTCACGTACTACACGATGTGCATTTGTGTGAAAATAAGAGAATGGAAAGGCAAAGGGTAAAAGTTTTGTTTCTAGAAGTTCAAGGACTCGGTCCGAGAAAAAATCAAAATTCTTGTGACAGAGGTTGAACAAAAATACGTGACAGAAGTTCAAGATGAAAACAGCGAGAAGTTCAACTATTACACAGAATGCGTTTCACGTAAGAATATATGAATATAAAACAAAGAGCTTACAAGGTTTGCGGCAAGAAGTTCACGTGCTCCTCGGGCTGAAGGTCAAGATCTATAGTGCGAGACGTCTGACCTTCAACTACATGTAAAAAACAAAAAAAATAGAGCATAGAAGCTCAAAATTTGAAGAAAAAAAGTGAGCATTTCTTGAGGACAAAAAAATATGGATGCGAAGTTCATATTCTCTGCCGCGGATATAACGAAGAAGTTCGATGTTTTTAAAAAACTCCAATTTTCACATTTCTAAAAATACACAATGAAGTTCAAATAAAAAAGGTGGAGCGGTTCAATAGATATTAAAAACTCATATATTTTCGCATAACCGAGAGAAGTTCACGTACTACACGATGTGCATTTGTGTGAAAAAAAGAGAATGGAAAGGCAAAGGGTAAAAGTTTTGTTTCTAGAAGTTCAAGGACTCGGTCCGAGAAAAAAATCAAAATTCTTGTGACAGAGGTTGAACAAAAATACGTGACAGAAGTTCAAGATGAAAACAGCGAGAAGTTCAACTACTACACGGAATGCGTTTCACGTAAGAATATATGAATAGAAAACAAAGAGCTTACAAGGTTTGCGGCAAGAAGTTCACGTGCTCCTCGGGCTGAAGGTCAAGATCTATAGTGCGAGACGTCTGACCTTCAATTACATGTAAAAAACAAAAAAATAGAGCATAGAAGCTCAAAATTTGAAGAAAAAAAGTGAGCATTTCTTGAGGACAAAAAATATGGATGCGAAGTTAATATTCTCTGCCGCGGATATAACGAAGAAGTTCGATGTTTTTAAAAAACTCCAATTTTCACATTTCTAAAAATACACAATGAAGTTCAAATAAAAAATGTGGAGCGGTTCAATAGATATTAAAAACTCATATATTTTCGCATAACCGAGAGAAGTTCACGTACTACACGATGTGCATTTGTGTGAAAAAATGAGAATGGAAAGGCAAAGGGTAAAAGTTTTGTTTCTAGAAGTTCAAGGACTCGATCCGAGAAAAAAAATCAAAATTCTTGTGACAGAGGTTGAACAAAAATACGTGACAGAAGTTCAAGATGAAAACAGCGAGAAGTTCAACTACTACACGGAATGCGTTTCACGTAAGAATATATGAATAGAAAACAAAGAGCTTACAAGGTTTGCGGCAAGAAGTTCACGTGCTCCTCAGGCTGAAGGTCAAGATCTATAGTGCGAGACGTCTGACCTTCAATTACATGTAAAAAACAAAAAATAGAGCATAGAAGCTCAAAATTTGAAGAAAAAAAGTGAGCATTTCTTGAGGACAAAAAATATGGATGCGAAGTTCATATTCTCTGCCGCGGATATAACGAAGAAGTTCGATGTTTTTAAAAAACTCCAATTTTCACATTTCTAAAAATACACAATGAAGTTCAAATAAAAAAGGTGGAGCGGTTCAATAGATATTAAAAACTCATATATTTTCGCATAACCGAGAGAAGTTCACGTACTACACGATGTTCACTTGTGTGAAAAAAAGATAATGGAAAGGCAAAGGGTAAAAGTTTTGTTTCTAGAAGTTCAAGGACTCGGTCCGAGAAAAAATCAAAATTCTTGTGACAGAGGTTGAACAAAAATACGTGACAGAAGTTCAAGATGAAAACAGCTTGAAGTTCAACTACTACACGGAATGCGTTTCACGTAAGAATATATGAATAGAAAACAAAGAGCTTACAACGTTTGCGGCAAGAAGTTCACGTGCTCCTCGGGCTGAAGGTCAAGATCTATAGTGCGAGACGTCTGACCTTCAATTACATGTAAAAAACAAAAAAATAGAGCATAGAAGCTCAAAATTTGAAGAAAAAAAGTGAGCATTTCTTGAGGACAAAAAATATGGATGCGAAGTTAATATTCTCTGCCGCGGATATAACGAAGAAGTTCGATGTTTTTAAAAAACTCCAATTTTCACATTTCTAAAAATACACAATGAAGTTCAAATAAAAAAGGTGGAGCGGTTCAATAGATATTAAAAACTCATATATTTTCGCATAACCGAGAGAAGTTCACGTACTACACGATGTGCATTTGTGTGAAAAAATGAGAATGGAAAGGCAAAGGGTAAAAGTTTTGTTTCTAGAAGTTCAAGGACTCGATCCGAGAAAAAAAATCAAAATTCTTGTGACAGAGGTTGAACAAAAATACGTGACAGAAGTTCAAGATGAAAACAGCGAGAAGTTCAACTACTACACGGAATGCGTTTCACGTAAGAATATATGAATAGAAAACAAAGAGCTTACAAGGTTTGCGGCAAGAAGTTCACGTGCTCCTCGGGCTGAAGGTCAAGATCTATAGTGCGAGACGTCTGACCTTCAATTACATGTAAAAAACAAAAAAATAGAGCATAGAAGCTCAAAATTTGAAGAAAAAAAGTGAGCATTTCTTGAGGACAAAAAATATGGATGCGAAGTTCATATTCACTGCCGCGGATATAACGAAGAAGTTTGATGTTTTTAAAAAACTCCAATTTTCACATTTCTAAAAATACACAATGAAGTTCAAATAAAAAAGGTGGAGCGGTTCAATAGAGATTAAAAACTCATATATTTTCGCATAACCGAGAGAAGTTCACGTACTACACGATGTGCATTTGTGTGAAAATAAGAGAATGGAAAGGCAAAGGGTAAAAGTTTTGTTTCTAGAAGTTCAAGGACTCGGTCCGAGAAAAAATCAAAATTCTTGTGACAGAGGTTGAACAAAAATACGTGACAGAAGTTCAAGATGAAAACAGCGAGAAGTTCAACTATTACACAGAATGCGTTTCACGTAAGAATATATGAATATAAAACAAAGAGCTTACAAGGTTTGCGGCAAGAAGTTCACGTGCTCCTCGGGCTGAAGGTCAAGATCTATAGTGCGAGACGTCTGACCTTCAACTACATGTAAAAAACAAAAAAATAGAGCATAGAAGCTCAAAATTTGAAGAAAAAAAGTGAGCATTTCTTGAGGACAAAAAAATATGGATGCGAAGTTCATATTCTCTGCCGCGGATATAACAAAGAAGTTCGATGTTTTTAAAAAACTCCAATTTTCACATTTCTAAAAATACACAATGAAGTTCAAATAAAAAAGGTGGAGCGGTTCAATAGATATTAAAAACTCATATATTTTCGCATAACCGAGAGAAGTTCACGTACTACACGATGTGCATTTGTGTGAAAAAAAGAGAATGGAAAGGCAAAGGGTAAAAGTTTTGTTTCTAGAAGTTCAAGGACTCGGTCCGAGAAAAAAATCAAAATTCTTGTGACAGAGGTTGAACAAAAATACGTGACAGAAGTTCAAGATGAAAACAGCGAGAAGTTCAACTACTACACGGAATGCGTTTCACGTAAGAATATATGAATAGAAAACAAAGAGCTTACAAGGTTTGCGGCAAGAAGTTCACGTGCTCCTCGGGCTGAAGGTCAAGATCTATAGTGCGAGACGTCTGACCTTCAATTACATGTAAAAAACAAAAAAATAGAGCATAGAAGCTCAAAATTTGAAGAAAAAAAGTGAGCATTTCTTGAGGACAAAAAATATGGATGCGAAGTTAATATTCTCTGCCGCGGATATAACGAAGAAGTTCGATGTTTTTAAAAAACTCCAATTTTCACATTTCTAAAAATACACAATGAAGTTCAAATAAAAAATGTGGAGCGGTTCAATAGATATTAAAAACTCATATATTTTCGCATAACCGAGAGAAGTTCACGTACTACACGATGTGCATTTGTGTGAAAAAATGAGAATGGAAAGGCAAAGGGTAAAAGTTTTGTTTCTAGAAGTTCAAGGACTCGATCCGAGAAAAAAAATCAAAATTCTTGTGACAGAGGTTGAACAAAAATACGTGACAGAAGTTCAAGATGAAAACAGCGAGAAGTTCAACTACTACACGGAATGCGTTTCACGTAAGAATATATGAATAGAAAACAAAGAGCTTACAAGGTTTGCGGCAAGAAGTTCACGTGCTCCTCAGGCTGAAGGTCAAGATCTATAGTGCGAGACGTCTGACCTTCAATTACATGTAAAAAACAAAAAATAGAGCATAGAAGCTCAAAATTTGAAGAAAAAAAGTGAGCATTTCTTGAGGACAAAAAATATGGATGCGAAGTTCATATTCTCTGCCGCGGATATAACGAAGAAGTTCGATGTTTTTAAAAAACTCCAATTTTCACATTTCTAAAAATACACAATGAAGTTCAAATAAAAAAGGTGGAGCGGTTCAATAGATATTAAAAACTCATATATTTTCGCATAACCGAGAGAAGTTCACGTACTACACGATGTTCACTTGTGTGAAAAAAAGATAATGGAAAGGCAAAGGGTAAAAGTTTTGTTTCTAGAAGTTCAAGGACTCGGTCCGAGAAAAAATCAAAATTCTTGTGACAGAGGTTGAACAAAAATACGTGACAGAAGTTCAAGATGAAAACAGCTTGAAGTTCAACTACTACACGGAATGCGTTTCACGTAAGAATATATGAATAGAAAACAAAGAGCTTACAACGTTTGCGGCAAGAAGTTCACGTGCTCCTCGGGCTGAAGGTCAAGATCTATAGTGCGAGACGTCTGACCTTCAATTACATGTAAAAAACAAAAAAATAGAGCATAGAAGCTCAAAATTTGAAGAAAAAAAGTGAGCATTTCTTGAGGACAAAAAAATATGGATGCGAAGTTCATATTCTCTGCCGCGGATATAACGAAGAAGTTCGATGTTTTTAAAAAAACTCCAATTTTCACATTTCTAAAAATACACAATGAAGTTCAAATAAAAAAGGTGGAGCGGTTCAATAGATATTAAAAACTCATATATTTTCGCATAACCGAGAAAAGTTCACGTACTACACGATGTGCATTTGTGTGAAAAAAAGATAATGGAAAGGCAAAGGGTAAAAGTTTTGTTTCTAGAAGTTCAAGGACTCGGTCCGAGAAAAAAATCAAAATTCTTGTGACAGAGGTTGAACAAAAATACGTGACAGAAGTTCAAGATGAAAACAGCGAGAAGTTCAACTATTACACGGAATGCGTTTCACGTAAGAATATATGAATAGAAAACAAAGAGCTTACAAGGTTTGCGGCAAGAAGTTCACGTGCTCCTCGGGCTGAAGGTCAAGATCTATAGTGCGAGACGTCTGACCTTCAATTACATGTAAAAAACAAAAAAATAGAGCATAGAAGCTCAAAATTTGAAGAAAAAAGTGAGCATTTCTTGAGGACAAAAAAATATGGATGCGAAGTTCATATTCTCTGCCGCGGATATAACGAAGTAGTTCGATGTTTTTAAAAAACTCCAATTTTCACATTTCTAAAAATACACAATGAAGTTCAAATAAAAAAGGTGGAGCGGTTCAATAGATATTAAAAACTCATATATTTTCGCATAACCGAGAGAAGTTCATGTACTACACGATGTGCATTTGTGTGAAAAAAAGAGAATGGAAAGGCAAAGGGTAAAAGTTTTGTTTCTAGAAGTTCAAGGACTCGGTCCGAGAAAAAATCAAAATTCTTGTGATAGAGGTTGAACAAAAATACATGACAGAAGTTCAAGATGAAAACAGCGAGAAGTTCAACTACTACACGGAATGCGTTTCACGTAAGAATATATGAATAGAAAACAAAGAGCTTACAAGGTTTGCGGCAAGAAGTTCACGTGCTCCTCGGGCTGAAGGTCAAGATCTATAGTGCGAGACGTCTGACCTTCAATTACATGTAAAAAACAAAAAAATAGAGCATAGAAGCTCAAAATTTGAAGAAAAAAAGTGAGCATTTCTTGAGGACAAAAAAATATGGATGCGAAGTTCATATTCTCTGCCGCGGATATAACGAAGAAGTTCGATGTTTTTAAAAAACTCCAATTTTCACATTTCTAAAAATACACAATGAAGTTCAAATAAAAAAGGTGGAGCGGTTCAATAGATATAAAAAACTCATATATTTTCGCATAACCGAGAGAAGTTCACGTACTACACGATGTGCATTTGTGTGAAAAAAACAGAATGGAAAAGCAAAGGGTAAAAGTTTTGTTTCTAGAAGTTCAAGGACTCGGTCCGAGAAAAATTCAAAATTCTTGTGAGAGAGGCTGAACAAAAATACGTGACAGAAGTTGAAGATGAAAACAGCGAGAAGTTCAACTACTACACGGAATGCGTTTCACGTAAGAATATATGAATAGAAAACTAAGAGCTTACAACGTTTGCGGCAAGAAGTTCACGTGCTCCTCCTGCTGAAGGTCAAGATCTATAGTGCGAGACGTCCGACCTTCAATTACATGTAAAAAAAATAGTGCATAGAAGCTCAAAATTTGAAGAAAAAAAGTGAGCATTTCTTGAAGACAAAAAAATATGGATGCGAAGTTCATATTCTCTGCCGCGGATATAACGAAGAAGTTCGATGTTTTTAAAAAACTCCAATTTTCACATTTCTAAAAATACACAATGAAGTTCAAATAAAAAAGGTGGAGCGGTTCAATAGAGATTAAAAACTCATATATTTTCGCATAACCGAGAGAAGTTCACTGTCGGTGTACTAAGGTAGGGGTACCTCAGTACCCCAACTTGTGCACGGGCAGTTGCAGCTTCCCGCGGCAAGGTTTACTGCTGGCTCGCCGGAGACCTTCCTGCTCCTTATCTAACCATTCAAAGACAAAGTATACAAGACAGAAGACCAAGACCCCGGCAAGAGGAGCTTGCCGGGAAGGCCGTTCCAGGCTCAAGATTGCTTAACTAGCACGAGGCCCTGGCAAGAGGAGCTTGTCAGGACGAACAGAAGATTTTATCTTAGAAGACCCAGCAAGGGCTCGGGGAGCGGCAAGCTTCCGGGCCCGGCAAGGTCGAGATCCCCGGCAAGGTGCTTGCCGGGGGAGGTGCCCGGCAAGGTGCTTGCCGGGGGAGGTGCGCTGTGTGCCCGCGCTCCAGCTCATCAGCCCACGCGTCGCCCTGGGGCCACTCCAGGGACGCGTGGCGGATGGCTGTGCAGCCTGGGGGACACGGTGGCACTCCACGGCAGTGGATCCATCGCCGTGGCAGACGGAGACGCAACGGCGGGAGCTTTTGGGGTCGACGGCGACGGGCATTAAATGCCCTTGTCCCCCACTGTCAAAGTAGGTATAGACCACTGTTTTGCACTGTAGCTCCACTGTTCCCGCACTGTTCCAACTACCACATCTTTTACATTTTTACCCCTTTCTCCTACGTTGACACCTGTCGGTGACCCCTTGCACTATAAAAGGAGGCCCATGCACAACGTGGAGGGGGTTCGGTTCAGTTCGGTTCGAAACCCAGATCATTCTCACGCTCGTGTAGCTGCTTCTTCAAGCTCCGAGCGCCCAACTCAATACACAACCAAGCAGGAGTAGGGTTTTACGCATCCGTGCGGCCCGAACCTGGGTAAAACTGCCCGCGCGTCTGCCTCGATCTGCTCTTCGTGCTCCCTCCGCCCTCGTACCGCACAGACAAGGGGCTCCGGTCCCATAGGTGTTCGTGGTGGACAGTTTCCCCCGACATTCACGTACTACACGATGTGCATTTGTGTGAAAATAAGAGAATGGAAAGGCAAAGGGTAAAAGTTTTGTTTCTAGAAGTTCAAGGACTCGGTCCGAGAAAAAATCAAAATTCTTGTGACAGAGGTTGAACAAAAATACGTGACAGAAGTTCAAGATGAAAACAACGAGAAGTTCAACTATTACACAGAATGCGTTTCACGTAAGAATATATGAATAGAAAACAAAGAGCTTACAAGGTTTGCGGCAAGAAGTTCACGTGCTCCTCGGGCTGAAGGTCAAGATCTATAGTGCGAGACGTCTGACCTTCAATTACATATAAAAAACAAAAAATAGAGCATAGAAGCTCAAAATTTGAAGAAAAAAAGTGAGCATTTCTTGAGGACAAAAAAATATGGATGCGAAGTTAATATTCTCTGCCGCGGATATAACGAAGAAGTTCGATGTTTTTAAAAAACTCCAATTTTCACATTTCTAAAAATACACAATGAAGTTCAAATAAAAAAGGTGGAGCGGTTCAATAGATATTAAAAACTCATATATTTTCGCATAACCGAGAGAAGTTCATGTACTACACGATGTGCATTTGTGTGAAAAAAAGTGAATGGAAAGGCAAAGGGTAAAAGTTTTGTTTCTAGAAGTTCAAGGACTCGGTCCGAGAAAAAATTAAAATTCTTGTGACAGAGGTTGAACAAAAATACGTGACAGAAGTTCAAGATGAAAACAGCGAGAAGTTCAACTACTACACAGAATGCGTTTCACGTAAGAATATATGAATAGAAAACAAAGAGCTTACAAGGTTTGCGGCAAGAAGTTCACGTGCTCCTCGGGCTGAAGGTCAAGATCTATAGTGCGAGACGTCTGACCTTCAATTACATGTAAAAAACAAAAAAATAGAGCATAGAAGCTCAAAATTTGAAGAAAAAAAGTGAGCATTTCTTGAGGACAAAAAATATGGATGCGAAGTTCATATTCTCTGCTGCGGATATAACGAAGAAGTTCGATGTTTTTAAAAAACTCCAATTTTCACATTTCTAAAAATACACAATGAAGTTCAAATAAAAAAGGTGGAGCGGTTCAATAGATATTAAAAACTCATATATTTTCGCATAACCGAGAGAAGTTCACGTACTACACGATGTGCATTTGTGTGAAAAAAAGATAATGGAAAGGCAAAGGGTAAAAGTTTTGTTTCTAGAAGTTCAAGGACTCGGTCCGAGAAAAAATCAAAATTCTTGTGACAGAGGTTGAACAAAAATACGTGACAAAAGTTCAAGATGAAAACAGCGAGAAGTTCAACTATTACACGGAATGCGTTTCACGTAAGAATATATGAATAGAAAACAAAGAGCTTACAAGGTTTGCGGCAAGAAGTTCACGTGCTCCTCGGGCTGAAGGTCAAGATCTATAGTGCGAGACGTCTGACCTTCAATTACATGTAAAAAACAAAAAAAATAGAGCATAGAAGCTCAAAATTTGAAGAAAAAAAGTGAGCATTTCTTGAGGACAAAACAATATGGATGCGAAGTTCATATTCTCTGCCGCGGATATAACGAAGAAGTTCGATGTTTTTAAAAAACTCCAATTTTCACATTTCTAAAAATACACATTGAAGTTCAAATAAAAAAGGTGGAGCGGTTCAATAGATATAAAAAACTCATATATTTTTGCATAACCGAGAGAAGTTCACGTACTACACGATGTGCATTTGTGTGAAAAAAAGAGAATGGAAAAGCAAAGGGTAAAAGTTTTGTTTCTAGAAGTTCAAGGACTCGGTCCGAGAAAAATTCAAAATTCTTGTGAGAGAGGTTGAACAAAAATACGTGACAGAAGTTCAAGATGAAAACAGCGAGAAGTTCAACTACTACACGGAATGCGTTTCACGTAAGAATATATCTATAGAAAACAAAGAGCTTACAACGTTTGCGGCAAGAAGTTCACGTGCTCCTCGGGCTGACGGTCAGGATCTATAGTGCGAGACGTCTGACCTTCAATTACATGTAAAAAACAAAAAAATAGAGCATAGAAGCTCAAAATTTGAAGAAAAAAGTGAGCATTTCTTGAGGACAAAAAAATATGGATGCGAAGTTCATATTCTCTGCCGCAGATATAACGAAGAAGTTCGATGTTTTTGAAAAACTCCAATTTTCACATTTCTAAAAATACACAATGAAGTTCAAATAAAAAAGGTGGAGCGGTTCAATAGATATTAAAAACTCATATATTTTCGCATAACCGAGAGAAGTTCATGTACTACACGATGTGCATTTGTGTGAAAAAAAGAGAATGGAAAGGCAAAGGGTAAAAGTTTTGTTTCTAGAAGTTCAAGGACTCGGTCCGAGAAAAAATCAAAATTCTCGTGATAGAGGTTGAACAAAAATACATGACAGAAGTTCAAGATGAAAACAGCGAGAAGTTCAACTACTACACGGAATGCGTTTCACGTAAGAATATATGAATAGAAAACAAAGAGCTTAAAAGGTTTGCGGCAAGAAGTTCACGTGCTCCTCGGGCTCAAGGTCAAGATCTATAGTGCGAGACGTCTGACCTTCAATTACATGTAAAAAACAAAAAAAATAGAGCATAGAAGCTCAAAATTTGAAGAAAAAAAGTGAGCATTTCTTGAGGACAAAAAAATATGGATGCGAAGTTCATATTCTCTGCCGCGGATATAACGAAGAAGTTCGATGTTTTTAAAAAACTCCAATTTTCACATTTCTAAAAATACACATTGAAGTTCAAATAAAAAAGGTGGAGCGGTTCAATATATATAAAAAACTCATATATTTTCGCATAACCGAGAGAAGTTCATGTACTACACGATGTGCATTTGTGTGAAAAAAAGAGAATGGAAAAGCAAAGGGTAAAAGTTTTGTTTCTAGAAGTTCAAGGACTCGGTCCGAGAAAAATTCAAAATTCTTGTGAGAGAAGTTGAACAAAAATACGTGACAGAAGTTCAAGATGAAAACATCAAGAAGTTTAACTACTACACGGAATGCATTTCACGTAAGAATATATGAATAGAAAACAAAGAGCTTACAACGTTTGCGGCAAGAAGTTCACGTGCTCCTCCTGCTGAAGGTCAAGATCTATAGTGCGAGACGTCCGACCTTCAATTACATGTAAAAAAAATAGTGCATAGAAGCTCAAAATTTGAAGAAAAAAAGTGAGCATTTCTTGAAGAAAAAAAAAATATGGATGCGAAGATCATATTCTATGCCGCGGATATAACGAAGAAGTTCGATGTTTTTAAAAAACTCCAATTTTCACATTTCTAAAAATACACAATGAAGTTCAAATAAAAAACGTGGAGCGGTTCAATAGATATTAAAAACTCATATATTTTCGCATAACCGAGAGAAGTTCACGTACTACACGATGTGCATTTGTGTGAAAAAAAGAGAATGGAAAGGCAAAGGGTAAAAGTTTGGTTTCGAGAAGTTCAAGGCATCGGTCCGAGAAAAAATCAAAATTCTTGTGACAGAGGTTGAACAAAAATACGTGACAGAAGTTCAAGATGAAAACAGCGAGAAGTTCAACTACTACACGGAATGCGTTTCACGTAAGAATATATGAATAGAAAACAAAGAGCTTACAAGGTTTGCGGGAAGAAGTTCACGTGCTCCTCGGGCTGAAGGTCAAGATCTATAGTGCGAGACGTCTGACCTTCAATTACATGTAAAAAACAAAAAAAAAATAGAGCATAGAAGCTCAAAATTTGAAGAAAAAAAGTGAGCATTTCTTGAGGACAAAAAAATATGGATGCGAAGTTCATATTCTCTGCCGCGGATATAACGAAGAAGTTCGATGTTTTTAAAAAACTCCAATTTTCACATTTCTAAAAATACACATTGAAGTTCAAATAAAAAAGGTGGAGCGGTTCAATAGATATAAAAAACTCATATATTTTCGCATAACCGAGAGAAGTTCACGTACTACACGATGTGCATCTGTGTGAAAAAAATAGAATGGAAAAGCAAAGGGTAAAAGTTTTGTTTCTAGAAGTTCAAGGACTCGGTCCGAGAAAAATTCAAAATTCTTGTGAGAGAGGTTGAACAAAAATACGTGACAGAAGTTCAAGATGAAAACAACGAGAAGTTCAACTACTACACGGAATGCGTTTCACGAAAGAATATATGAATAGAAAACAAAGAGCTTACAACGTTTGCGGCAAGAAGTTCACGTGCTCCTCCTGCTGAAGGTCAAGATCTATAGTGCGAGACGTCCGTCCTTCAATTACATGTAAAAAAATAGTGCATAGAAGCTCAAAATTTGAAGAAAAAAAGTGAGCATTTCTTGAAGACAAAAAAATATGGATGCGAAGTTCATATTCTCTGCCGCGGGTATAACGAAGAAGTTCGATGTTTTTAAAAAACTCCAATTTTCACATTTCTAAAAATACACAATGAAGTTCTAATAAAAAAGGTGGAGCGGTTCAATAGATATTAAAAACTCATATATTTTCGCATAACCGAGAGAAGTTCACGTACTACACGATGTGCATTTGTGTGAAAAAAAGAGAATGGAAAGGCAAAGGGTAAAAGTTTTGTTTCTAGAAGTTCAAGGACTCGGTCCGAGAAAAAATCAAAATTCTTGTGACAGAGGTTGATCAAAAATACGTGACAGAAGTTCAAGATGAAAACAGCGAGAAGTTCAACTACTACACGGAATGCGTTTCACGTAAGAATATATGAATAGAAAACAAAGAGCTTACAAGGTTTGCGGCAAGAAGTTCAGGTGCTCCTCGGGCTGAAGGTCAAGATCTATAGTGCGAGACGTCTCACCTTCAATTACATGTAAAAAACAAAAAAAATAAAGCATAGAAGCTCAAAATTTGAAGAAAAAAAGTGAGCATTTCTTGAGGACAAAAAATATGGATGCAAAGTTCATATTCTCTGCCGCGGATATAACGAAGAAGTTCGATGTTTTTAAAAAACTCCAATTTTCACATTTCTAAAAATACACAATGAAGTTCAAATAAAAAAGGTGGAGCGGTTCAATAGATATAAAAAACTCATATATTTTCGCATAACCGAGAGAAGTTCACGTACTACACGATGTGCATTTGTGTGAAAAAAAGAGAATGGAAAAGCAAAGGGTAAAAGTTTTGTTTCTAGAAGTTCAAGGACTCGGTCCGAGAAAAATTCAAAATTCTTGTGAGAGAGGTTGAATAAAAATACGTGACAGAAGTTCAAGATAAAAACAGCGAGAAGTTCAACTACTACACGGAATGCGTTTCACGTAAGAATATATGAATAGAAAACAAAGAGCTTACAACGTTTGCGGCAAGAAGTTCACGTGCTCCTCCTGCTGAAGGTCAAGATCTATAGTGCGAGACGTGCGACCTTCAATTACATGTAAAACAAATAGTGCATAGAAGCTCAAAATTTGACGAAAAAAAGTGAGCATTTCTTGAAGACAAAAATATATGGATGCGAAGTTTATATTCTCTGCCGTGGATATAACGAAGAAGTTCGATGTTTTTAAAAAACTCCAATTTTCACATTTCTAAAAATACACAATGAAGTTCGAATAAAAAAGGTGGAGCGGTTCAACAGATATTAAAAACTCATATATTTTCGCATAACCGAGAGAAGTTCACGTACTACACGATGTGCATTTGTGTGAAAAAAAGAGAATGTAATGGCAAAGGGTAAATGTTTTGTTTCTAGAAGTTCAAGGACTCGGTCCGCGAAAAAATCAAAATTCTTGTGACAGAGGTTGAACAAAAATACGTGACAGAAGTTCAAGATGAAAACAGCGAGAAGTTCAACTACTACACGGAATGCGTTTCACGTAAGAATATATGAATAGAAAACAAAGAGCTTACAAGGTTTGCGGGAAGAAGTTCACGTGCTCCTCGGGCTGAAGGTCAAGATCTATAGTGCGAGACGTCTGACCTTCAATTACATGTAAAAAACAAAAAAAATAGAGCATAGAAGCTCAAAATTTGAAGAAAAAAAGTGAGCATTTCTTGAGGACAAAAAAATATGGATGCGAAGTTCATATTCTCTGCCGCGGATATAACGAAGAAGTTCGATGTTTTTAAAAAACTCCAATTTTCACATTTCTAAAAATACACATTGAAGTTCAAATAAAAAAGGTGGAGCGGTTCAATAGATATAAAAAACTCATATATTTTCGCATAACCGAGAGAAGTTCACGTACTACACGATGTGCATCTGTGTGAAAAAAAGAGAATGGAAAAGCAAAGGGTAAAAGTTTTGTTTCTAGAAGTTCAAGGACTCGGTCCGAGAAAAAATCAAAATTCTTGTGAGAGAGGTTGAACAAAAATACGTGACAGAAGTTCAAGATGAAAACAACGAGAAGTTCAACTACTACACGGAATGCGTTTCACGAAAGAATATATGAATAGAAAACAAAGAGCTTACAACGTTTGCGGCAAGAAGTTCACGTGCTCCTCCTGCTGAAGGTCAAGATCTATAGTGCGAGACGTCCGACCTTCAATTACATGTAAAAAAATAGTGCATAGAAGCTCAAAATTTGAAGAAAAAAAGTGAGCATTTCTTGAAGACAAAAAAATATGGATGCGAAGTTCATATTCTCTGTCGCGGGTATAACGAAGAAGTTTGATGTTTTTAAAAAACTCCAATTTTCACATTTCTAAAAATACACAATGAAGTTCAAATAAGAAAGGTGGAGCGGTTCAATAGATATTAAAAACTCATATATTTTCGCATAATCGAGAGAAGTTCACGTACTACACGATGTGCATTTGTGTGAAAAAAAGAGAATGGAAAGGCAAAGGGTAAAAGTTTTGTTTCTAGAAGTTCAAGGACTCGGTCCGAGAAAAAATCAAAATTCTTGTGACAGAGGTTGATCAAAAATACGTGACAGAAGTTCAAGATGAAAACAGCGAGAAGTTCAACTACTACACGGAATGCGTTTCACGTAAGAATATATGAATAGAAAACAAAGAGCTTACAAGGTTTGCGGCAAGAAGTTCAGGTGCTCCTCGGGCTGAAGGTCAAGATCTATAGTGCGAGACGTCTCACCTTCAATTACATGTAAAAAACAAAAAAATAAAGCATAGAAGCTCAAAATTTGAAGAAAAAAGTGAGCATTTCTTGAGGACAAAAAAATATGGATGCAAAGTTCATATTCTCTGCCGTGGATATAACGAAGAAGTTCGATGTTTTTAAAAAACTCCAATTTTCACATTTCTAAAAATACACAATGAAGTTCAAATAAAAAAGGTGGAGCGGTTCAATAGATATAAAAAACTCATATATTTTCGCATAACCGAGAGAAGTTCACGTACTACACGATGTGCATTTGTGTGAAAACAAGAGAATGGAAAAGCAAAGGGTAAAAGTTTTGTTTCTAGAAGTTCAAGGACTCGGTCCGAGAAAACTTCAAAATTCTTGTGAGAGAGGTTGAATAAAAATACGTGACAGAAGTTCAAGATAAAAACAGCGAGAAGTTCAACTACTACACGGAATGCGTTTCACGTAAGAATATATGAATAGAAAACAAAGAGCTTACAACGTTTGCGGCAAGAAGTTCACGTGCTCCTCCTGCTGAAGGTCAAGATCTATAGTGCGAGACGTGCGACTTTCAATTACATGTAAAAAAATAGTGCATAGAAGCTCAAAATTTGACGAAAAAAAGTGAGCATTTCTTGAAGACAAAAATATATGGATGCGAAGTTTATATTCTCTGCCGTGGATATAACGAAGAAGTTCGATGTTTTTAAAAAACTCCAATTTTCACATTTCTAAAAATACACAATGAAGTTCAAATAAAAAAGGTGGAGCGGTTCAACAGATATTAAAAACTCATATATTTTCGCATAACCGAGAGAAGTTCACGTACTACACGATGTGCATTTGTGTGAAAAAAAGAGAATGTAAAGGCAAAGGGTAAATGTTTTGTTTCTAGAAGTTCAAGGACTCGGTCCGCGAAAAAATCAAAATTCTTGTGACAGAGGTTGAACAAAAATACGTGACAGAAGTTCAAGATGAAAACAGCGAGAAGTTCAACTACTACACGGAATGCGTTTCACGTAAGAATATATGAATAGAAAACAAAGAGCTTACAAGGTTTGCGGCAAGAAGTTCACGTTCTACTTGGGCTGAAGGTCAAGATCTATAGTGCGAGACGTCTCACCTTCAATTACATGTAAAAAACAAAAAAAAAAATAGAGCATAGAAGCTCAAAATTTGAAGAAAAAAAGTGAGCATTTCTTGAGGACAAAAAAAGATGGATGCGAAGTTCATATTCTCTGCCGCGGATATAACGAAGAAGTTCGATTTTTTTAAAAAAACTCCAATTTTCACATTTCTAAAAATACACAATGAAGTTCAAATAAAAAAGGTGGAGCGGTTCAATAGATATAAAAAAATCATATATTTTCGCATAACCGAGAGAAGTTCACGTACTACACGATGTGCATTTGTGTGAAAAAAAGAGAATGGAAAAGCAAAGGGTAAAAGTTTTGTTTCTAGAAGTTCAAGGACTCGGTCCGAGAAAAATTCAAAATTCTTGTGAGAGAGGTTGAACAAAAATACGTGACAGAAGTTCAAGATGAAAACAGCGAGAAGTTCAACTACTACACGGAATGCGTTTCACGTAAGAATATATGAATAGAAAACAAAGAGCTTACAATGTTTGCGGCAAGAAGTTCACGTGCTCCTCCTGCTGAAGGTCAAGATCTATAGTGCGACACGTCCGACCTTCAATTACATGTAAAAAACAATAGTGCATAGAAGCTCAAAATTTGAAGAAAAAAAGTGAGCATTTCTTGAAGACAAAAAAATATGGATGCGAAGTTCATATTCTCTACCGCGGATATAACGAAGAAGTTCGATGTTTTAAAAAAACTCTAATTTTCACATTTCTAAAAATACACAATGAAGTTCAAATAAAAAAGGTGGAGCGGTTCAATAGATATTAAAAACTCATATATTTTCGCATAACCGAGAGAAGTTCACGTATCATGGATTCGCTCAAACCCAATCCACGTCTACGAGCATAGCATGGCAACCTAAGCATAACGTAGAAGTAACTCCCAGGGGTTTGAAAATAATGCAGGTAATAGGTTCTACCTCAATCTACTTCCTAGACCCACATGTTAAGAGATCCTACTCATTCAATGTGTGAGGGTTTGATCTAATGCATAAAAACTGGGTAATAAAGGGTATGATCAAAGTGTTACTTGCCTTGCTGATGATTCGCAAAACCTAGGGACTCGTAGTTGCATGCTTCTCACTCCAGGAATTGTACCACAAGCAATTAATAGCATACATAAGCAACCAAGCAAAGATGCACGGATAAAACTCAAATAAGAAGATCTAACCAGAAAGTTCAACTGAAGAACTCCGGTTTGCAAAAAGAATCAAGTCAAACGGAGCAACGAAACTCAAACTCCGAAAGAAACAAGATCCGTTTACTAGATTGATCTAAAGTCAAATTTTACAGTACCAAAAATTTGTTCAAGTTGGTTAAATGGAAAGAGGGCTTCGAGACGAAGATCTAGGCGCTTGAATCGCCTGATTTCGACTAACGAGCGAAAAGATAAACTAAAACGAAGATCAGGGTAGAAATCGCGATTGAAAATAATCACGGAAAAACCCAGAAAAAGAAAAACTGATGAACAGGCTAACGAACGAACGGACGAACATCCGTTATTTAACTAAACCGACGGAAAACCGAAACTAAACTGAAAAAAACGAGATCTAGGGTTTCTAAAAAAAAGATCAGTTTTCTCACGAAAACAGGCGACGGCGGCTACCTCGGCGATGGTGGAATCGGCGGGGGTGGTGAGGCGACGCGGCGGCGCGGCGGCTCGGCGGCGTGGCGGCCGGGTGCGGCGCAGCACGGCGGCGAGCAGTGGCGGCTGCGCCCGTGGCGGCGGCGCGGCTCGGCTAGGGTTAGGGCAGGCGCGGGCGGGGTGGGGTGGTCTGTGGGGTGGCGCGGGTCGGGCTTTAAAGAGGCCGGCCGGGCGCAGTCCTAGCCAGACACGGCCCGGTAGGTCGGTTTCCTTTTTTTATAAACAGTCCTGACGTAGCAAAACGGACGAAAAAAATACTAAATGGACTCGAAAAATTCCAAAATAAATTTTCACCAATCTCTAATAATATTTATAACAAAGTGGACATTCTTCCCGGACCTAAATGCAACTTTGAAAAACGCGTATTTTCCTATGCAAATAAATCCAAATAAAATACCAAAACCAATTTTAATATTTTTCCTCCAATATTTCTTTTGTTTTGGAGAAGACATATTATCTCCGCTCATATATTTTATTATGAAATATTTTCGGATAGAAAAACTATTAAAATCAAAGTGATCCCCGTAGCGATATTTGATAAAAACTCAAAATCCCCAACTCTCTCCATGGGTCCATGAGTTGCTTAGAATTTCGAGGAACGCAACACACGAATGCAATAAAAATTATGATATGTAATATGACATATGTATAACATTTCAAATTGAAAATTTGGGATGTTACACCAAGTCAGATGTTGATCAGACCGAGGCCACCGCCGAGCCTCCTCTCATCCTTCCTCCATGCGCACACTTAGTGCCTGATCCACCTCCTGCATCATCGTGCACGCCGCCCTTAGTACCCTCTTGCGCCCTGCTTTCTCCTTCATCCTCTTAGTTCTTTTTTTACTCTTGCCTGGTCATGCAGGGAGCACGCTGATTAGCCGCCTGCTGGTGCCCATCGTCCCCTGCGACTGGCATCGCCACCCTCTGGCTGACCTCCATGCCTTGAGGACAAGGATGACAGCGCCGCCATTGACCCCGTCCTGGGCCTCTCCATCGCCTCGCTCGCTTGGCCTCAATGCGTGTGGGCCATAACACGGGCAAGTCGGCCCTCGCCGGCGGTAGTGCTGCTACCTCTTGATCTTGCGTTGTATTCCCTCGAAGAGGAAAGGAAGATAAAGCACAGTAGCGTAAGTATTTCCCTTAGTTTTTGAGAACCAAGGTACCAATCCAGTAGGAGACCACGCGCCAGTCCCTCGCACCTGCACAAACAAATAAGAACTTCACAACCAACGCGATAAGGGGTTGTCAATCCCTTTACGGTCACTTAGGAGAGTGAGATCTGATAGAGATGATAGTTTATATTTTTGGTATTTTTGGTTTAATAAAATAGCAAATAAACAACGGCAAAAGAAATCAACGGGAAAGTAATATGATAGAGATAGACCCGGGGGCCATAGTTTTCTCTAGTGGCTTCTCTCATGATAGCGACATTCTACGGCGGGTAAACAAATTACTGTCGAGCAATTGATAGAAAAGTGAATAATTATGAGACTATCTAGGCATGATAATTGTATATAGGCATCACGTCCAAGACAAGTAGACCGACTCCTGCCTGCAACTACTACTATTACTCCACACATCGACCGCTATCCAACATGCATCTACTATATTGAGTTCATACGAACAGAGTAACGCCTTAAGCAAGATGACATGATGTAGAGGGATAAACTCAAGCAATATGATGAAAACCCCATCTATTTTTTACTCGATGGAAACAATACAATACGTGACTTGCTGCCCCTACTGTCACTGGGAAAGGACACCGCAAGATTGAACCCAAAGCCAAGCACTTCTCCCATTGCAAGAACTATAGATCTAGTAGGCCAAACCAAACCAATAATTCGAAGAGACTTGCAAGGATATTATGAGCACACATAAAAAGTTCAGAGAAGAACCAAATATCTTTCATAGATAACCTTGATCATAAACTCACAATTCATCGGATCTCGACAAACACACCACAAAAAGAGATTATATCGAATAGATCTCCTCGAAGACCGAGGATAATTTTGTATTGAGATCCGGAGAGAGAGAAGAAGCCATCTAGATACTAGCTATGGACCTGAAGGTCTGTGGTAAACTACTCACAACTCATGGTGAGGGCGATGATGATGATGATGAAGGCCTCCGTGATGGATCCCCCTCCCGGAACAGGCTCCAAGATGGGATCTCCACGGGAACAGCAGCTACGGCGGTGGAATTAAGGTTTTCTCTCTGCGTTCGGAGTTTCTGGGGTACGTAGGCGTATATAGGAGGAAGAGGGGCACCAGGGGCCACGGGGCCTGGCCTCGAGGCCGGGGGCGCGCCCTAGGAAGGGGGGCGCGCCCCCCTCCCTCGAGGGTGGGCCCCCTGTCCTCTGTCTTGGCTCCGAAGCTTATCTCGCGTGATTTCCTCCAAAAATATCTCCTGCGAAGGTTTCATTCCGTTTGGACTCCATTTGATATTCAGTTTCTGCAAAACCCTGAAATAGGCAAAAAAATAAGCAATCTGGACTGGGCCTTTGGGTTAGTAGGTTAGTCCCAAAAATGATATAAAAGTGAATGATAAAGCCCATTAAACATCTAAGACTACATAAATAATAGCATGGAACAATCAAAATTTATAGATACGTTGGAGACGTATCAATTGCTAACGCTGCTGGGACACTTGCCGGATGTACCTAATGCTACCACGGTGATCGATGCTGTAGATTGTAACTTTCTATTACTAGAGAGCTTATTTGTTCCTTGAATCCCTCTTTTCACTTGTGGGATTATTTTCTTGTTATGTTCCCCTCCTTTGCTTGGTGCCTTGATGCAGCAAGGCCTCTGATGTATAAAATTTGAAGTGATTGGTGCAAAGGAGCATGGTGGGACTTTTATACACCAACAACCTTGTTTTGTAACACAAGCACGTACCAGACCAGTTGGTTGGAGACCCCTGGTGATGGGCTTGGTCGTTGGTTTGATCCTTCGATAGAAATTTTCCGCTACTTTCTAAATCATAGTTTTTGTCTAAAGAAAAAGTGCAGAGCAGGCCCAATTCAGCCTAGATGGGTGACAGGGGACGTACAAAAGGGCCCACTCTAAAAAATAAGAAGGTAGAGAACGTATGAAACTAACGGGCGGGGTGGGCGGACAAAAAATGGAAGAATTTATGCTGAGAAAGATTTCTCCTTTATTAGTAGGAAAAATAAAATATATAATGATTCCTGACGATCGACCGGCCCAAACTTCTAGCAGTCTTGTGCGCGTCATCAGATGCGATCTAATCGTGCGTTGTGGATTTTTGCATGTCTATGCTTGCTGCATATGCATGTGACACGTGATGTCAGGTCCATGCACCACTCGAATATCTCCTACCTTATCCCTTCGCACACACCGTGTCGGGGGAAACTGTCCACCACGAACACCTATGGGACCGGAGCCCCTTGTACGTTGCGGTAAAGGAGCGGAGGGAGCACAGAGAGCGGATCGAAGAGCACACGCGGGCAGTTTACCCAGGTTCGGGTCGCACGGACGCGTAAAACCCTACTCCTGCTTAGATTGTATTGAGTTCTTGGGCTCGGGAGCTTGAAGAGCTAGCTACACCGAGCAAGAGAGTTGTCTAGGTTCCGAACCCTTTCTACGTTGTGCATGGGCCTCCTTTTATAGCTCAAGGGGTCACCGACAGGTGTCAACGTAGAGGAGGGCAAAAATGTAACTTTGGTGGTAGTTGTAACAGTGCGGGAACAGTGCATGAACAGTGGATGAACAGTGATCTTCACCTAACCTTGACAGTGGGGGACAAGGGCATTAAATGCCCATCACCGTCGACCCCAAAAGCACCCGTCCATGCGTCTCCTTTTGCCACGGCGGTAGCCTCGTCACCGTGGCATGCCACCGTGTCCCCCAGGCTGCACAGCCATCTGCCACGCGTCCCTGGAAGGGCCCCAAGGCGACGCGTGGGCCGATGAGCTGGAGCGCAGGCACACAGCGCAGGCTTCCCCTTGGCAAGCACCTTGCCGGGGTCTTGATCTTGCCGGGCCCGGAAGCTTGTCGCTCCCCGGGCCCTGCCGGGGCGCAGGGTGCGCCGAGGCACGTCTTCTGAAATGCAGTCTTCTGGTCTTCCTGGCAAGCTCCTCTTGCCAGGGTCCTGTGTTAATGTGATAATCTTGAGCCTGATGTAGCCTTCCCGGCAAGCTCCACTTGCCGGGGCCTTGATCTTCCATCTTGTATACTTTGTTTTTGAATGGCTTCTAAAGGACCAGAAAAGGTCTCCGGCGAGCATGTGGTAAACCCTGCCGCGGGAAGCTGCTACTGCCCGTGCACAAGTTGGGGTACTAAGGTACCCCTATCTTAGTACACCGACAGGAGCCCCCGGGCCTGGGCCACACACGGTGCCGAGCGCTGTTGGGCCAGGCCCAAAACAGTGCACGGGCACGCGTGGCCCACAGCACGCCGAATCCCCTTCCGCATCCGCCGCGCCCCTCCCTAACGGCACGCGTTGATTGCGGCGTCGTGGGAGAGATCGTGGCCTCGTTCTTTAATGGGAAATGCGGAGCGTCCCCCACTTCCCCCTTAAAAGCAGAGGAAGCAGGGGCAGTTTCCCTCCTCCGTCTTCACTGCGTCTTCAACCTCCAGAAAACCTCCGCTGCTCTTTGCCCCCACCCCTCCTCCGCCGTCTTCCGCATCCGCGGCGCCGTCGAGCTCCTCTCCCCTCCCCTCGCCGCCTCCGCCATGGCTCCGAAGAGCGAGAAGGCGAAAGCGGAGAAGGCCAAGAAGGAGAAGTCCGAGCAGGCGGCAAAGCTCGCCGCCCCGCGGAAGAGGAATGTGGTCTTCGCGCCGAGGCTCAGCGCGAGGGAGCTGTGGAACAAATACTACCTCTTCTGGTCCGGGGAGACCAAAGCTCATCCCCGCACCAGAGTCTTCCCCGCCGTCGCCAAAGATCTGTATCCCGGCGGGTATTTCTTCTTCGCTGCCTTCTTTCACTGTGGGTTGTGCCCTCCGTTTTCGGAGTTTTTCTGTGACATTATGAGCACGTACAACCTCCACCTCCTAGACTTCACCCCCAATGCCATCCTTACGATGGCCGTTTTCGCACATCTGTGCGAAAACTACATAGGGATCCATCCAAACGTAGCACTCTTTCGCCATTTCTTTATGCCTAGAGTAGAGGCTGGCGCTCCCCTCTCCGGCGGTATCTCCTGGATCTTCCGGTTGAACAAAAAGGACTCATATCTGAAAGGAGAACTCCGAGGCAAGTGGGAAGAATGGCGCGCAGATTGGTGCTGGGTAGTAGAGGACCAGCCGAAGCCCTTCACCGCGCCGCGCACAACTGCCATACTGCGCGGCAGAGACTGGAGCGAGTTGGCCCCGGAGGACAACAAACTCAGTATTGCCCTTGTTAGGATTATCCGTCTTCGGGCCGCCAATCTGACCATCGGAGAGGTTGGCGCAGATTTCCTCCGCCGCCGCATTGCCCCTTTACAAGAGAGGAAAAGGACCGCCTGGGAATTCGGCAACGCGGCGGATATCATGAGATTGCGCTGCGGATTGAACTTCAATTTCACCGTTTTGGAGCTGAAAGGAATGTTGCGAGAGCTCTTCAAGCATGATCCGGCGCACCCAGAGTGGTTCAGGTCCGCCAAGGGAGTAGTGCCGCTGTGCAACAACACTGCCTGTGACTCCCTGCGCGCAGTGATGCCGGAGTGCGACTCCCACGGCATCGTCCCCACCTGGATCCATCCTCCCGGAGATACAGTGCTGAGCTTCTTCGACAACTTGGTCGTGGTGCCGAAGAACACCGAGGAGATCAAGGGTCTCACCCGAGCCACCACGGAGCGGGATATAGCCTATATTGCTTCCCGGATGGAAGAGGCCGCCGCAGCCGCAGCGGCAGGAGACTTCGGATTCACCGTCGACGAGGCGCAGGTCGCGGACGAGGTGCGCCAAGCAGAAGAGGCAGAGATCCGTAGGCTGCTCAAGCTTCCGCCCGACGAGCTTGCCGGGGTTCCTTCCCTGAGGCATGCCGGGATTCCCGGGGTTGTGAGCGAGGCCGCCGCAGGAGGCGAGGTTGCCGGAGGGAACAGAGGTGTCGGAGGGAGGGGGGCCGCAGGAGGGAGCGGGGCCGCAGGACATGACGCTGGATCCAGCGGGCCTGCCGGGGAGGAGGAGGAGGACGTCGAGGCCGATGAGGACACCGGTGGATCTCTGGGGCTTGACGACGACGCCTCCTCGTCCTCGGAGAACTCCCCGCCTCGGGCAAGTCCCAAGCGAACACCGTTGAAGCGCCTCCGCAAGGCGGCTACAGCGACAAGGACGCAGGCGCCCCGACAGCAGCCTGTTCGCCGGGCGACGCGCGCCACCAGGGTGAGCCAAACCGCGGCGGAAGCGCCCCGCGGAGTGGGATCCTCCCGGAGTGAAGCGGCCGCTCCGCCTGCTCCTCGGGCCCCGGCGCCAACGGAGGCTGGGTCTTCGCAGCCCCCAGCCCGGGAGACCGCCAAGCGCCCGAGGGAGCCTTCTCCTCCTACTCCTCGCGCGGGAGCAACTCTGGTGGAGTTTGATTTCTCCGCCCTCAGCTCCGACGACGACGAGGAAGAGGAGTAAGTATTTGTTATTTGTAACTTCTTCGATTCTGTCTTGATTCTTTCCTTGATGATTCTGATCTTGTTCTTGCTTTGCTTGCAGGACCTTGACCCAGCGGCTGGTGAAGAGGGCCAAGATCCCCGTGGTTGAGGTCGAGGACGACTCGCCCGTCGCGGCGACAGGGGACGCGCCAGCGACAGGTTCGTCGGACCAACCTGCTGCTCCGAGGAGCAGCCCCCAGCGCAGCCCCCAGCGTAAGTCTGGTCTTGAGCTTTTTGCTCGTCGGGTGCGCTTGAGGTATTTGCCTGTACTAACATTTTGCTGCTTCATTTGTCTTGTGCAGAAGTGGAACCGCAGCCGCAGGAGCAACCGGAGGTCGCCCCCGAGGAGCCTCGGGTTCCACCTTCCCCGCCAAGGACGGGTACTCCGCCAAGGGCGAGTACCCCGCCATGGGCGAGCAGCCCGACGAGGGTGGCCACCCCGCCAAGGGAGGGCGCGGGCGGCCCTCCGCCAGCAGGAGCCACCACTCCGCCGCCAAGGGAGGACTCCCCGGCGAGGGAGCCTGTCGTCGAGGAGGTCCGCGAAGGTGAGTCTTGTAGCTTTATTTTCTTGGACTTGTCTTTTTGGATATTTGCTTGAACTTTTCTTTTCTTCTTCTTCTGTTAGATCCTCCTCCCCCGGAGCGGATGGAGACGGAGGTCACCGTCGAGGAGGAGGCGCACGGCGGCGACGGCAACGCCACTGCCACTGAGGGCATGGCGGGAGCCGACGAGCCTGCCGCTGAGGAGACCGCGCCGACCGCAGACGCCGCGGGCGAGGAACGGACTGGCGACCGCACTGCTGACCCGGAGGCAGCAGGAGCGTCAAGAGCTGCGCCGGCCGCCGACCCCTCCGCGTCCACGGAGCGGTCGGGCGTCTATCTTGAAGCGCCCAACGGAATCTTCATACAAGTTCCGTGGGCATCTTCGTCGCGAGCCCCCGTGGAGGGAGAGACCTTTGATGGAGAGGTCCTCGCCTCCGCGGGTTTGAAGATTGTTGAAGCGCCTGGCGGGAGCGACGAGCCCGAAGAGGAGAAGCTACTTCACCGGCTCCTGGCCCTTTACCGGGCTAGGCAGGAGAAACTGGAGTCCCGGGAAGCCCTCACCGCCAAGGCTGGAGCAGACTTGGAGAAGCGCGCCGCGGAGCTCCGAGCCGCCAACCAGGCGGCCCTCCGCGACTTGGCGGAGGAGCGTGAAAGGCTTGCCGGAGAGCAGCAAGAGTTCCTCCTGGAGAAAGCTGAGGCCGAGGAGCAGCAGCGACTGGTTGGTGAAGAGCTGTCCCGGCGAGAAGGAGCGCTCAACCAGCGGAAGGTCGACCTCGACGCCCACGAGGACGAACTCACCGCCCGGGAGCAGGCCCTTGGCGGGGCCCTAAAGGAGGCGAAAGCTGCCGCCGCCACCGCGGAAACTGTCAAGAAGGATCTTGAGGCCAAGGTGGCGCAGCTGGAGCAGTACCTGAAGGCGAGTACGGACAGGATCACCGCGCTCAATGTGGAGCGGGAAAAGGACGCCCACACCAACTCTGACCTTCAGGTACGCCTCTCCAAGCAGGGCGACGAGCTCAAAGCCGCCAAGGATTCAATCGCTGACTTGGAGTTGAAGGTCTCCACTTTTACTGGCTCGCTTGACGCCGCCCGGGATCGCGAGACGAAGCTGAAGGCCGAGCTCCGCAAGGAACGAGGCTTGGTGGAGAGCGCTGCCACCTCAGCGAACAACTTTACTCGGGCGGTGGAGCAATGGACGGACGATCTGGTCGCTTCTGCTGCCAACATCGACAAAGAGCTGATGGCGCCGAGGGTGGAGCACCTCATGTACTCTCCGCACCAGAATCTCCCCCACAGCGCCAAGCTAATCTTTTCTTCAGGGGAATCGTGCCGGCGCTTGCACGGCTGCAGGAGAAGCTCCCCGCGCAGCTGGCCGAGGAGTCGCGTCAGCTCTGCGCGGGCACTTTGGAGCGCGTCTTGACGAAGATAGTCTACCGCAACCCTGGCATCAATCTCGTCAACGTCCTCCGCAGCTTGCCGGCCGATGCAGATCTGGAGGCGTTGAAGGCGCAGGTCGCCCACATCATCGCCAAGGTGAACAAGATCTCCACGCGTGAAGGCGACAGCGTAGATTAGGCCTCTTTCTTTCTGTTTCCTTTGCTGCTGCAAAGTGTGCCATGAACATGAATCTATTAGTCATTGCGACAAGTTATCTCTGTAATATATTATCTTATTTCCGAGCAATTGACGGATTGTTATCTCCCTTGCTTTCGGTCCTTTACTTTGTATGCTTTTTTCCCTACGCTTTTAGGGAACTCGCCGGCAAGGGACCCTTACCGCGAGCGCTGAGTGCTGGACTCTGAGCAGCCTCCTGGCAAAGGCCTTACCGGCAAGCAACCTTGCCGCAGCTAGTCGCAATGCACTTAGCTTGCTGAGCGAACTCGAAAACGAAGTAAGGGCGCGACACTTGTCGCAGTTCACTTAAGCCGTTGAGCGTACTCGAAAACAAGGTAAGGGTGCGGCTAGCCATGGGTAGGTTCCTCCGCGCACAGGTTTTCCATACAAAGTGTGGTTGTTCAAGGAAGATAACTAAAATTTTAAAAAATTTGAACTGCTCAAATTCTGGTAACTTAGCTTTCATAATCTGTTCGTTCTCCAGGAAGCTTCTCTTTCTTGAACAGCACTTGGTTCGTCCTCCACCTCCTCCCCCCCGGCAAACTTGTGCGCGAGGAATGTTCCTTCTGCTTAAGAGGGAAAGAAAAGGAGAAGAGAAAACAAGTACAGGGCTTCTCGGCCCATTAATGCTTATCGGAGATGCGCGTTGCACAAGATGCCAAACAATGCATGCAAATAACGAAGAAAAGCATGAAAATGGCAAATAGTGCGAAACACAAAAGCTTTACTGATGCACGGGATCTGCGCCCGGCTTTGTACAAAGGTTTACATGCGACAGCGGCAAAACTTGTACAAAAGGTAGTTGCTGGAGCGGATCACGGCAACCGCGCCTTATGGGTGAAACTTGTGAAGATGCTCTATGTTCCAGGAATTGCTCACCGGTAAGCCTTCTTCGGTCTCAAGGCGGACAGCGCCGGGCCTTGTGACTTGTCTCACCCGATAAGGGCCTTCCCACTTCGGCGTCAACTTGTTGGAATTCTTGGCGGACTGAACACGCCGAAGAACAAGGTCGCCTTCCTCGAGACTCGTGGCCTTAACCTTGCGGCTATGGTAGCGGCGCAAGGCTTGCTGGTATCGAGCAGCTCGTACAGCAGCCTCGAGACGTTCCTCCTTGAGGAGCAATGCATCATCTTGTCGCAGTTGCTCTTGCTCGAGCTCATCATAAGCGAGCACTCGAGGAGATCCGTATACGAGTTCCATGGGGAGAACTGCCTCTGCTCCATAGACTAGAGCAAAGGGTGTCTGTCCGGTGGCTCGACTTGGTGTCGTTCTTATTGACCAAAGAGCCGCCGACAACTCCTCTATCCAGTTTCTTCCGCACTTGCGCAGCCTGTCGAAGGTTCTTGTCTTGAGCCCGCGCAACACTTCAGCATTGGCCCTCTCCGCTTGACCATTGCTCCTCGGGTGAGCAACAGAAGCAAAGCAGACCTTGGCGCCAAGGTCTTGGACGTATTGCATGAAGGTGCGACTAGTGAACTGTGTGCCGTTGTCGGTGATGATCCTGTTAGGGATTCTGAAACGGCAAACAATCGCTCTGAAGAATCTGACTGCTGACTGTGTTGTCACCTTTCTCACTGGTTCCACTTCTGGCCACTTTGTGAACTTGTCGATTGCGACGTACAAGTACTCAAAGCCCCCGACAGCACGGGGGAAGGGGCCGAGGATATCGAGCCCCCAGACCGAGAAGGGCCAGGACAAAGGGATCGTCTGGAGAGCTTGAGCTGGCTGATGAATTTGCTTGGCATGGAACTGGCACGCTTCACACTTGGTTACTTGTGCAGTTGCATCTTGGAGGGCTTCTTGCCAAAAGAACCCTTGCCGGAATGCCTACCCGGCAAGTGCCCTTGCACCAATGTGGTGGCCACATATGCCTCCATGTATTTCTGCCAACAGCTTCTGCCCATCTTCTCTGGAAATGCACTTCAACCTGACACCATTGAGCCTTCTTCTGTACAGTTCATTGTCCACGAACAAGTACATACTTGACTGCCTGGTTATTTTCTCTATCTCTGCTGGGTCGTCGGGAAGTTCTCCAGTTTGCAGAAAATGGACGATCTGCTGTGCCCATGCCGGAGCCCGAGGCTCAACGGCAAGGACTAAAGGCAAGAGGGCCGCTGCGGGAACCCCAGCTTCTACGGCAAGAACCTCTGGTTCTGCCGAAGCTGATGGTCCCCCGGCAAGCCTGCCGGGGCAAGGCTTGTCGGGAACGTTTGCTTCAACTGTACAGACCCTTAGATCTGCAGGAGCAAACTATTCCTCAGCGTTCTGATTGTTGATCTTGGGGACCTTGGCGGCGGCCTCGGGGAGATCCGCCGGCAAGTAGTCGCCGGAGACCAACTTTCTTTTCTTGTTCTGCCCAATTGATGGTGTAACGGATGGCTGAGTTAGCTTGAGCAGGAAGGTCCCGGGTTCCACAGGTAACTTCATTGCAGCACACTTTGAGAGGTCATCTGCAATATCATTCTGAACTCTCGGGACGTGCTCCATTTGCAAACCTTCAAAGTGCTCTTCAAGCTTCCTCACTTCATCTACATAAGCTTCCATCAAAGGGCTCTGATAACTGTTGTTCACTTGTCGGACCACCAACTGAGAATCTCCCCGCACAATCAATTTCTTGATCCCAAGTTCAGCTGCAATTCTGAGGCCGGCAAGCAGACCTTCATACTCTGCAGTATTGTTTGTCGCTTGTTCCCTGGGAAAGTGCATTTGGATAACATACTTGAGGTGCTCTCCGGTGGGCGCTATGAGTACCACGCCGGCACCGGTGCCTTGCAGCGAGAAAGCACCATCAAAGTACATTACCCATTCGCTTGTCGCTTCTTGTACGGGGACGCTTGTCTCTGGAACTTCTTCATCCGGCGTTGGGGTCCATTCAGCTATGAATTCTGCCAAAGCTCTGCTCTGTATGGTTGAAGTACTTTCAAACTTGAGACCAAAGCTCGACAGTTCCAGTGCCCACTCGACGATCCTGCCTGTTGCTTCTGGATTCTGCAATATCCTCTTCAACGGAAAGCGAGTGACCACTGTTATCTCGTGTGCTTGGAAGTAATGGCGCAGCTTTCTCGAGGCCATGAGGAGACCGAAAAGCAACTTCTGCACCCCAGAGTATCTCGATCTAGCCCCCTGCAAGAGGGAACTTACGAAATACACTGGGCGCTGCACCATCTTCTTTCGCACTTCTCCTTGCTCCTGTGCAGAGTTGTCCTTATCGGGGCCAGAGCTTGCCGGTAGAGCCCCCTGCTTGTCGCTGGACTCGCTTGCCGGAGGTATGGGCTCTTCCTCTGCCTCCCTTTCCGCTACCAACGCAGCACTAACCACTTGATTGGTTGCCGCTAAATACAGCAGCAACTTCTCTTGTGGTCTAGGTGCGACAAGTATTGGAGTGGAGGATAGGTATCCTTTCAAGTCTTGCAGCGCCGCCTCCGCTTCCGGAGTCCATTTCATAGGACCTGCCTTCTTCAAGATTTTGAAGAAAGGCAGGGCTCGTTCTGCAGACTTTGAAATGAACCTACTGAGAGCAGCCACACAACCTGCAAGTCTCCTTACGTCCTTGACGCACTTTGGGGCTTCGATCTGCTCGATGGCTTTTATCTTGTCGGGATTGGCTTCAATCCCCCTCTGGGACACGAAGAACCCGAGAATCTTGCCGGAGGGGACTCCGAAGATGCACTTCTCGGGGTTCAACTTGAGCTGAATCTTGCGCAGATTTGCAAATGTTTCTTCTAAGTCTTGGATGAGGGTATCTTTGCTCTTGCTCTTGACCACTATGTCATCCATGTAAGCCTCTACATTTCTGTGGATCTGTGGCTCAAAAGCCGTGTGCACCACCCTTGCGAATGTTGAGCCTGCATTCTTCAATTCAAAGGGCATGCGAATGAAGCAATATGTGCCACATGGAGTAATGAATGCAGTCTTCTCTTCATCTTCCTTGGCCATAAAAATCTGGTGGTAGCCTGAGTATGCATCAAGGAAGGAGAGCAGCTCACATCCAGCAGTGGAGTCAACAATCTGGTCAATGCACGGCAAGGGAAATGGATCTTTGGGACATGCTTTATTCACATCAGTGAAGTCTATACACAGCCTCCACTTCCCGTTGGCCTTACGCACAACAACTGGATTTGCTAACCACGTCGGATGGATCACGCCTCTAACCAGGCCCGCTGCTTCTAGCTTCTTGATCTCTTCGGCAATGAATTCTTGGCGCTCCACGGCTTGCTTCCTGACCTTCTGCTTGACGGGCCGCGCATGAGGACAAACAGCAAGCTTGTGCTCAATCACCTTCCTGGGAACGCCGGGGATGTCAGATGGTTGCCACGCAAACACATTGACATTCGCCCGCAGGAAGGCAACGAGCGCGCTTTCCTATTTGTTATCAAGTGTAGAACTGATGGTGAAGGTATCACCAGTGCCGTCCTCCTGGGCGGACACCTTCTTGGTTGCCGGTGGAGCGGCCATCCCTTTCTTGCACTTGCCAGTGGAGCTCGATGGAACGTCCTCGATGGCAGCGCAGCACTCCGAAGAGGTGCGTTTGCCTGAGTCGGCCCCAGAGCAGTTGCCGGACTTGGTCTTGGTCTTCTTCCCCCCGGGAGCTTCAGCGGCAAGTCTGTTGCTCTCCACAGTGGCTGCTGCATCCCGGTATATCTTGTCGGCGCAGATAAGCCCGTCCTTCTTGTTGCCAGGGACAGAGATGACGCTTATCGGCCCTGGCATCTTGAGTACGTTGTAGGCGTAGTGGGAAGCTGCCATGAACTTGGCGAGGGCAGGACGTCCAAGTATCCCATTGTATGGCAATGGGATATCGGCCACGTCAAAGGTTATCCTCTCCGTCCTGAAGTTGAGCTCCCCGCCAAAGGTCACTGGCAGAGTAATCTTGCCCTTCGGCTTGCTCCTCCTTGGGTTTATTCCTTGGAACGAACCGGTTTCTTCGAGCTCGCCGTCTGGGATCTGGAGTTTCTTGATCACAGCCGAGGAGATCAGGTTCAGGCCGGCCCCGCCGTCAACCAACATTTTGGTGACCTTGAGGTTGCGGATGGTGGGTGAGACCAACATCGGCAAGCACCCGACCGCAGTTGTGCGGTCAGGGTGATCCTCAAGATCAAAAATGATGGGCGTGCTGGACCACTTCAGCAGCCTGCGCGACTCAACGGGCGGTTCTGCTGCGTTTACTTCCCGCACCCACTGCTTGAGTTGGCGGTGGGAAGTGTGCAGAGAGGCGCCTCCGTCGACACACAGCACTTCTGTTGCCTTCTGGAACTCCTGCTCGTTGTTATCACCTTCCTCCATGTCGTCGTCGTCGTCTTCCTCCTCATCCTTGTCGCGGCCCCGGGGAGGTCGATCACCTTGCCGCTGCTTGGCCTTGCCGCGGCGTCCTCCCCGGCCATTGAATGGCCGCTTCTTGCTTGGCTCTCCTCCGCCACCTTGAGCCTTCTCCTTGTCGCGCCGCTCGTATTCAGCTTTCTGCTGCTCTACGAGGTACTCGACTCGCTTGCAGTTCAAAAGGTCGTGGCCCTTGGTGCGGTGGATCTTGCAATATTGCTTGTCGGAGCCGTCCTGCTTGTCGGCTGCCGCAACCGGGGCAGGTTCCTTGCCGGAACTGCCAGCCTGTGCTGTCTTGGCGGGAGCCTCCTTGCCGGACTTCTCGACGACCAGCACCTCCTTGTTCTTCTTCTTTCTGTTGTTCCGCCGCCGGCTCTTCTTTGCCGGGGCGGCATCCTCGCTGTCGCTTCCCCCTGCGCCAGGATCCTCCCCGGGGAGTCTCCTCCCCTCTTCGGCGCGCGCGCACTTGTCAGCCAGAGCGTAGAGGTCGCTGACATCCCGTATCTTGGTCATGGCCATCTCTTCCCGCATGCGACGGTTACGCACGTTCTGGTGGAACGCGCTGATAACCGCGGCGGGGTGGACGTCGGGAATATTGTGCTGCACGCGGCTGAATCGTTGAATGTACTTGCGCAGGGGTTCTCCTTCCTTCTGGGCCAAGATGTGGAGATCACTCTCCTGGCCGTGGGGTTTGTGGCCGCCCGTGAAGGCGCCAACAAACTGGTGGCACAAATCCGCCCACGAAGAAATGGAGCCTTCCGGCAAGTGCATAAGCCAAGAACGGACGTTTGGCTTAAGCACCAGCGGGAAGTAGTTGGCCAATATCTTCTCGTCGCGTCCCCCGGCAGCTTGCACCGCGATGGTGTAGATGCTGAGGAACTCCGAGGGGTGCGTCTTGCCGTCGTACTTCTCGGGTACGTCGGGCTTGAAGTTTTTCATGCTGGGCCACTGGACGCGCCGTAGCTCACGGGTAAACGCAGGGCAACCTGCCGCGTACGGCAAGTCGCCTGGCTCACCGGGCGCGTGCGTGTCGACAGCGGTCCCAGCGCACTGATCTGATTGTCGCCGGGCTTCTCGCCGGCGCTCGATCGTCGTCCGAGCATCTTCTTGTCGCCGATCGTCGAGGACTTGGCGCTGGTCCCGACGAGCCCGCGGATCCGACGACGCCGTGGAGTCATTGTCGACGTTAATCCGGCGGGGAGGCGTCTTCTGCTTCCGCGGCGGGGAGTGCACGGTGGTTGCACCCCCGACGGTCTTGTCGCCGCCGGCCTTCGCCTGGTCGACTTGCCGTGGCCGCGATGTCGCCGGCTGCTGCGGCGTGTCGTTGTTGGCGAAGGCGATCAGGCTTTGGATCGTCGCCCTCCAGTCTTCGGCCTTGTCTGCCGCTGGAGGGAAATCGAGGAGCAGTTGCGCTCTTGCGAGAGCTTCTGCTGGAGAGGAGGGGAGCGGCGGCGAGCGGTGCGAGGCGCGAGATATGCTCGGACTTCTAACATGGTTAGAAGGAGCAGTCTCTCGCCCTGGCGACCGCGCCTTGCTCGTGCCAGGACGATGGCGTTGAGCATCCCGCGAGCCTCCGGCTTGTCCTTGGCCCAGCAAGCGGATGGTACCTCCTGTACCACGGCGCTGCTGGCCCGTCGTCTGCGGAGACAGACGTGGCGCGTCTACGGAGACCGAGGCCTTGGAGTTTGCCCGGTCATCCGTCTTGTCCTTGGACTTGGCGGTGCCGTGAGTTTCCTCGCCGGCGAACACCCTTCCGCCGGCGTCTCCTCCACCCACCGTTGGTTCTGGTGGCGGGGGAATCGACGCAGACGGGTCTGCGACCTCCGAAACCTTCTTCTTCGGGGCCATGTTGCTGTTGCTGATGCAGTTGATGAAGTTGGAGAGGTTGATGAAGAATGCGCTCGCGTGAGCACCGGATCAGGTTCGCACAACCTCGACGCCCCCCTACCTGGCGCGCCAAAGATGTCGGGGGAAACTGTCCACCACGAACACCTATGGGACCGGAGCCCCTTGTACGTTGCGGTAAAGGAGCGGAGGGAGCACAGAGAGCGGATCGAAGAGCACACGCGGGCAGTTTACCCAGGTTCGGGCCGCGCAGACGCGTAAAACCCTACTCCTGCTTAGATTGTATTGAGTTCTTGGGCTCGGGAGCTTGAAGAGCTAGCTAGACCGAGCAAGAGAGTTGTCTAGGTTCCGAACCCTTTCTACGTTGTGCATGGGCCTCCTTTTATAGCTCAAGGGGTCACCGACAGGTGTCAACGTAGAGGAGGGCAAAAATGTAACTTTGGTGGTAGTTGTAACAGTGCGAGAACAGTGCATGAACACTGGATGAACAGTCATCTTCACCTAACCTTGACAGTGGGGGACAAGGGCATTAAATTCCCGTCACCGTCGACCCCAAAAGCACCCGTCCATGCGTCTCCTTTTGCCACGGCGGTAGCCTCGTCACCGTGGCATGCCACCGTGTCCCCCAGGCTGCACAGCCATCTGCCACACGTCCCTGGAAGGGCCCCATGGCGACGCGTGGGCCGATGAGCTGGAGCGCGGGCACACAGCGCAGGCTTCCCCCCGACAAGCACCTTGCCGGGGTCTTGATCTTGCCGGGCCCGGAAGCTTGTCGCTCCCCGGGCCCTGCCGGGGCGCAGGATGCGCCGAGGCACGTCTTCTGAAATGCAGTCTTCTGGTCTTCCTGGCAAGCTCCTCTTGCCAGGGTCCTGTGTTAATGTGATAATCTTGAGCCTGATGTAGCCTTCCCGGCAAGCTCCACTTGCCGGGGCTTTGATCTTCCATCTTGTATACTTTGTTTTTGAATGGCTTCTAAAGGACCAGAAAAGGTCTCCGGCGAGCACGTGGTAAACCCTGCCGCGGGAAGCTGCTACTGCCCGTGCACAAGTTGGGGTACTAAGGTACCCCTATCTTAGTACACCGACACACCGCCTCCTCCACTCGTCTTCCCGACATCTCCTTTTCTACACCACAACCTTTACTACCCGCTGCCACACAACGGCGACCAGCACGGCGAACTCCCTGATGCTAGGGCGAGACACCTTGAGGTAGTTAGGCGTTACAACTTAGGGTTGAGACACCATGGGCGGCATGGAAGAGATGCGGTGGATAGCCATTCTTTTTGTGAACAGTGACGGGGGTGTTGAGACTGACATCGTCAAGGAGCTATCACAAGCACCAACGGGAGCAGCGGCAGCGATGTGCGACGACCCTGAGGATGCAACACCTGGCGTGATGTTAGAACGGGCGGCGTCTACAAATGTTGGTGCCGCAGTCATCGTTTTCTCGAACAGGCATCCTCAATTGCTACCACCGCTATCACCATTTGGTGGAACCGACATCAATGATTACTACGACCGCGACCAGCACATATCGGAACTTGTGTCAGCAATTGCTACAACCGGCCACACGATGTGATGGACCAGTGTCTACTAGTTCTAGGACCGGACGCGCCCTCGCCGTCGACGCGTTTTTTCTGGAACTAGTGTTATTTTTTGTTGGAACTCGCTAGTTTTTTGCTACATCGACCTATTGGAGTTTGTTGGTATTTCTTTGCTGGAACATGCGTTATTTTTTGTTGGAATTGCCTATTATTGTGCTGCAACCAGCTACTTAATGTAGGTTTACATCGTAGAGATTTGTTTTGTGGGGACACGGGGGGTGCAAGTAGACAACCACGACTAGCTGGAGGCGATGACACTAGGATGTTGCAACCATGGTGAGCGCGTGCTGGAACCGGCCGGTGTTAGAGAAGGAGTCATCATCGGAAGCTGGGAAATATTGGTGGCCGTGCTGCAATCCAGGCAGTCGTGAGGAGAGGGGCGAAAAGCTGGCAGTGCGCTAGTGGTGCCGGGGCTGTCGATGTCGATGAACGTGGCCACCGCGTCTCGCGAAGGAGCACCCGATGAAGGAGGCATGTTGTGTGTTGCGACACGACCTCTCTCACATGTGTGCGTTGTGCGGGAAGATGGTTGGGGCTGGAAGAGCAGAGTCGGGTCTGACGGCTAGGAGTTGAACCATCGAGCGGGCATGGTACGACCCATGCCTAACATAGTTCATGTTAAAAACAATTAGAAAATCTCCCAACAAAACAGCCATCACTTAAGAGCATTGTAAGAAATAGGGACACTAAACCTACTGCCTAAGCAATGTCGTCCAATCAGTCTCAGCAGGAATTCCGCCAAGCTGTTTATGAAGATCCTAGTTAGTCACCTCAAACCGCGTAGTAAGGAGCTCATTCAGCAATGCCAAAACGCTTTCATCCACTTGGCATGCGACAAAATCACTTATATTACCGGTCTGGCCAAATGTCCGAAGTCTTGAGAAATTATGTTGCTCATAATCAAATTGGATAACGAGAAGGCGTTTAATACCATTTGCTAGTAATTCTTGCTCGAAGTGTTGCGAGCCATGGGTCTCGATCAACATTGCAGAATTAGATGATCGTGATGTTGGCTTTCTCATCTGCCAAAGTGCGTAGCTGAGCCAACAAAATTTGAAGGGATGCGCCAAAATCCAAAATATAGCCTATCTTTCTAAATAAATAGAGTTAGCCTTTAGTTTGCGGGCTGCCAGAGGAGAACTCACCCGGACTCCTCTTGTATGCTCCTTGTCCTACACACTATTTTCAAATGCATCTCGAGGAACAAACAAGCAGGTAATATGGACAAGACCAATGTGGTCTTGCATTGATGACCTTGAGTTCAAGAATGATACTGCCGTGGACATAATTCTGAAAAACTACGGGGGTATGAATATAGAGGCAATCATATCTATCGAGCAGTTTAGATGGGAGCACCCACAAGGGTTATACAGGTTCAGGATATTTTCGGTGGAGGTAATGCCCTATTCTTGTGGTTCTCTTAGCTCTTGGCTTAAGGTACGAAGTGTGAATGCTCAACCCTCGGCTTGATGCTCCTCTCCCGGCCTATATAGAGGGCACTAGGAGAGCGTACATAAGGGGCTGTTATTAAGGCTATTCATGACATCAGGTGTAGCCGACTATTTCCTCGCTATTAATGCAAGTAACTATCATATTTAACTTGATTATACCACCGATGGGTAATTATTGTCTTTATGACATCGTGGGTGAAGAAGCATCGTAGGCGTCCACCGACTATTGGATAGCCCCCTGATTCCACCTGTTTGATGACTGAGTGTCAGGTCCTGTCCGTTCAGGGTGTAGGATCGAACTATAAGGAGTTGGTCAAATCACGGGTCACCCCTCTAATCCTTTGATGAGGATATCAATACCATTGTTACACCCACTGCCCCTGCTATTATACATACTGGACCAATTACTAGATCTCGCACATGCTAATTGAATTACCAAGTACTTTCATTTCTTGGTAACGATTCTAATGTTCATGGAATATGACGCTACCTAAATTCTATACATTTGTGTTGATTACTGATGAAGGGCCTAGCATGGACAAGAGGGATGAACACTGGAGTAGGATCAAACATGGAGATGAAGGCGTGCGCGAAGGGATTCGGAACGGTGTTTCTAGTGCGTATTTGAGCACTTTGAAGCCTCCGTGATGACATACAAGGACATGGACGAAATATACAAGATGCCTCGTCATATATTTTGTCCATAGCTTCTTTTAGGTGTTGCATCACCTTATTTTTGGGCCAAGCCCATGTAATTTCGATATACTAAAGTATAGGTTGTTTTTAGAGTCCGTATGTGTGGGGAAAACAGAGTTAGGGTTGATTTCGGACCCCTCCTCCAAGAGGCCACGAAATCTCCCCTCTCTTCCTCCGTATATACAACCATTAGGGCATCGTTTAGAATTTGGGTTTTGTTTAGATTAAAGTTCACCATAGTTGTAACTTCGCGTACTTCATTTGTGTTCAACGACCAAACAAAGGAGTCACAGAACCCCACCTTGATCAATAAAGCTTTCATCTTATATTCGCAATATCCATATTGCAATCTCAGTTTCTTTTCCATTCTTCATTTGCTTGCAGGAAATAGACCCTCGTGGTTAGGTTGATCATGCTCCGGCGTGGTCAGTAACCTCTCGGGGTTGGTTTAGCGATTGCTAAGGCATGATGTCATCGCATGTTCGTAGTCGGATCGTCAAAGTCCACTCCTCCGAAATGATAATCACCATCTCATCAAAAGACGGGACATCTTAGCCTCTATCAAGTGGTATCAGATTTCCAGGTTACTCGGTGAGATTTTATAATTTTCATAGTTTATATCGAATATGTTCTTCGTACATACGATCCACAAAAAACGCCAAAAAGGGTTAGTTCATCATATCTGAACCAGTCTGAGCCATTGCATAATCTTTTCCGTGTTTGCTTAGTTGAATTTGCAGTTGCATCGTCGTGTCGAGTTGCTGTTCTTAGCATCTAGTTCTTTAGAGTTTTGAGTTCTGTTCACAGGTTGTCACGCCGCCGCCACATCAAATTCATCACCGCTGCCATATACCACCACCGATCAGTATCCATATCCTACCACTGTTGCTGTATACCACCACTGCTGCCTTATCCTACCACCACTGCGATTTACCACCACCATATATCCACCACCAATCGGAGTTCTTTTCATATTAGGTTTGTTTTCGAGATCCCTCTAGTTTTGGATTCGTGTTTTCTAGCATGAGTAGGTCTCGGAAAAAAATTGGCAGGTGAAAAATATGTTTTCCCTATCTCATTTTTAGGCTTTGCAGAGTCTTTTGAGACACGTGCCATCATACTGATTTTTATCGCAGTTTTTGGTCATCGTTGCACAGATTTCTGGAAAAAATAGTCAATTTTTTTTGTGCCTATCCTCTAATTTGGACTTGGGAAGAGTTTTGAGATACTCGCCACTATAGTGATTTTTGGCAAAAAAATACGCGAAAATATAGCACAAAAAAAGAGTGATTTTTTTCTAGAGTGTACTATTCCCTTTTTTCCGTGTTGCACCGTGATTTTGTTAGTGTTCTAGGCTTGCGTATCTAGCACGGTCTAGCCTAGGACTGGAACAATACCGTCGTTGATCATTTAATAATCTTTGCATCTCTGAATTGATTATTGCTGACAATTTTTGCTACCATATTATAAGCCTTCCTAGCTCCACAAACATCTACATCCTGTGTTCGACTCTCCCTGGTAATCGATTTATCCAAGCTTTGAGAGTTTTGACTACCATGGTTGCCGATCACCACATGCTGCTGGGTAAGAACTGGTAAGAATTTGAGATTTGCTTGACGGATTTGTGACACACCACCACTACCACTTTCTAGTATTTTGTAGGATCTTATTCTTGTGTGTTTCTATAGCTGCTAACCATTGCTGGATCACAAACCAACGAGATTAACTGGGAGAACATGATGAAGAAGGAGCTTCATGATAAATTTCAGCAAATGTTGGGTCAAAATGTGGAGGACGTGATGGGAAACTTTGGAAAGGCACTAGAGAGGATTTATGACATTGAGAAGAAAACGGAGACCAAGTTGGACGCCAGTTCAATGAAGTTCTCGCGCATCTACCACAACCACCAGCTGCCTCTACTGCACCGTTGCAACAACATCAACAACCACCTCCATGTCACGATATAGTAGGACGAGCGCAGCGCATACCCCTTGGGCATGGCCAACTTCCTGGTGCCGCCGTACATACTGTTGATGCTTCTATGGCTGCTGCTTCCGAGGAGGGCTATTATGAGGATGAGGTCGGTCAAAAATAGAACTACGTGCAACCACAAGCACCACCGCCACCAGGTCGTCCACATGCATATCATCGTAATAGTAGGGCTGCATGATGGCTTCTCGCCCCTCGTTGGTTACCCCAAGTGGAAGGTTTGAGATGCAGTGTAGCGAAAGTTTTCCCTTGGCAAAGATACCAAGGATCGAATTCCCCTGAGACTCCAAGGTTCAACAAGAAGGTGTCAACTGCTAATGGCGCCAGATACTTAGCAATCAACTGGACCTGCACACAGATACAAATAACTTTGCTCCCAACGAGTATAGAGAGGTTGTCAATCCCTCCGGCCTTGTCGTTTACAAAGGATCAAACGCAAGAGATAATAGTGATAGGTATAATTGCAACTAGTAAGTAAAAACAGGAAGTAAATAGCGGATGTGATCAGTGATGGTAATATGGACCGGGGTCCCATGATGTTCACTAGTGATGTCTCTCTCCCAAAAGACGATAAAACAGCTATGTGAGGTAAACGAATTACAGCTGGGCAATTGACAGAATTATGTGCGCAAACCAATGCTAACTATGCTCCAAGAAAGGTTGAGGCTCAAAAGCATGGGCGGTACGCCAAGGTAAGTAGACCGAAATCCATCTGCATCTACTACTAATCATCCACCTTGAGATATCTATCCAGAACATCTCGCTGGTATTAAGTTGCGAGTCCCACCCATAGTGTAAACTCAAAGCAACATACAACTGCATTAAAAGAACTTTGCATAAAGTAAACAATCCTTGCACCCGCGAGTACAAGCACCGTTGTTTTCCCCCTTGTGGCAACAACACATCCCCTAGACTCATGTTTCTGTCACTCAAGCTAGTCATCGAGGGGCGTGAACCCTCAATCAAGCATAACGTTTCCTCTTGGAGTTACTACCTACTACTTGGCCAAAGCAATAAACAGCAACGGAGAACATGCAAGAATTACTCAAGAACATAAATATAAAAGAGGTAAATCAAATATATTACTCACACACAATCTGAACATAATCTCACAATCCATCGGATCCCAGCAAACTCAACATAGCAACAGCATAAGGATTACATATGTGCCTTGATCATGTAGGGCAGCTCACGAGGTCTAATTAGTGAAGAACAGAGAGGGGAGGAGAACATCACATAGCTACTGTTCATGGACCCATGGTCCAAGGGAGACTACTAACAACTCATCCGGGAGGCGTCCATGGTGGTGGAGAGGCTCTCGGTGGTGGTTCTCCCCTCCGGCAGGGTGCCGGGAAGAGTTCTCCTGGTGCTCCCGATCTTGGAAGCGCGGCGGCGGCGGAACAGAGATGAGATCGCGAAAAAGGGTTCCGTCCTCGAGGGTTTCAGGACGCGTGTTAAATATATGCCAAAGGGGGGCATCAGCGGAGACCTGGGGGCCCAGGCGCCCCCCGACGCGGCCAGGAGGGGGGCCGCGCCACCAGGGCGCCTGGAGCCCTGGTGGCCCCCCTCCGGCCCTACTTTGGCCGCAAGGAAGCTTCCGAAACACTGATTTTTATATATTTTTTCCGGGATTTTTCTGGCAGTTCACGTAATGGGAAAACCTGAAATACAAAAACAGCAGAAAACAGAAACTGGCACTGGGGTGCACTGAGTTAATAGGTTAGTCCAAATATGATCAAAAGTGTATGGAAGTGTATAAATATCATAGCAATATCACACAAAAGAGGCATGGAGCAAGCAGAAATTATAGATACATTTTGGACGTATCAACATCCCCAAGCTTAATTCCTGCTCGTCCTCGAGTAGGTAAATGATAACAAGCATATTTTCTGTGGTGACATGCTATTAACCATATAAGAAAATTTTACAGTCACATGACAAGTGCTTACTGAGATAATGAATCTGTAGTAGTTAAGTTGCCTCATGAGAAAATCGCAAAGAACTGAAAGTTTTACAATATGATACTGAAATACTCAAAAGATTTGTAATGAGCATGGTGTGCAAATATGATAAAGTGGTATCTTGCTTGCCCCCTTTAGTGAAGCAAAACATAAATGCAGGGGCACCTCCAAGGTTTAAGTGATGACTAGATACAATGATTTCAGAATAAACATATCATAATCATGCAAAAGACAATGCTACTTTGGGACAATGCACATTACACTCAGAATGACAATCATGCTCTTAATAGTTGGTGCTTTAAAGAAGGTGGAGACTCTCGAACCGTGGCTTTTGTTGGCAAGGTTGAAAACCCGTGATCGGAAACAAAAACTAAACATGTACCAGAGCTCTTGGTTTTAAAAACAAAGGTAATAATTTTTTTTTGAATATGCATGTTTCGTCAACGAATGCTAGCAGATAACTCAATCACTTCTTGAGCTGGACAAGTTTCGAGGAACGGCTCCCGAATGAGGACGATCACATCCTCTTAATCTCCTTTGTTTATCACTGCCAAAGTTTTCTGATTTCTCATGAACAAAGCGTGAAGGAGGGTTTGTTTGTTGTATAATTTTTTAATGAGCCGGGCGCACTCTATGGCAGTTCCTTCTCGTATTATGGGTTTGCACATTAGACATGCAATCCCGGGGTGAAGCTTGTCCAACTTAAAAAGATCGTGAATTAACTACTACTTCCTCATGAAGTAAAACAGAGGCACAAAAGAGCTTGAGTCTTAGACGCTTGAGTCTTCTTGAATATTTCTTGGGGGTGCACGGGGGCATCCCCAAGCTTGAGCGTTTGACACTCCTGAATCTTTTTATCATCTTCCCTCGCACACTTGAAAACTCCCTTCATACATAACTCATCATAATCTGATTAGCGAGGTTAGTACCCTTAATAAAATAATTGTTCCTTGCTGGAAATAAGGATATTCTTGAAGGTCTACTGTTTCTCAAGATTACCAAAAGGTTTTTGCAAAGAAAAAGCAAGCTCAAGGTTTGCAAAATGAAGGAAAGGCAAAACAGGACAGAATCTGTGAAAAACAGACCAGCAGGTAGTAAATGATTTTTTCGGGGCACTTCTGCAACTCAAATCACAAAACTCAGAACAGACGCCCGAAAGACAATTGTATAGAGCACGCTGTCGAAAATATTCAGACCAAAAAGATGATCTGGTGATTTTATACGAATTTTTTTGTCCAAGGACAGAATCTGTTTCCTGGACAGCACGTCACAACTTTTGAACTTTCTTGCAATCAGAGGCTACACTTGGCCCAAAGCTGAAAAGTAAAGATACAATGATGATGCTACTGCAGTAACAACATCAAGACACAACAAAAGAAAAATAAAATTTTACTCATTGTGGGCTGCCTCCCAAAAGCGCTTTCTTTTATGCCTTTAAGCTAGGCATGAGACTTTAATGATGCTCTCGTAGGAATAAGAGTTGAAGAAAAAAAGAGAGCAGCAAGAAGCAAATACCAAACACATTTAAGCCTAACATGCTTCCTATGCATAGGAATATTGCAATAGAATAATTCATTGAAGCACAAAGCAATAAGCATAGGAAGGCAAAACAAGTGTAGCTTCAAAACCTTCAACATAAAGAGAGGGAACTTGATATCATTGAATTATCTATAAGCATATGTTCCCTTCTCATAATAATTTTCAGTGGGATCACGAATAAAATCAACAATATAAGCATCACATAAAGCATTGTTACCATGACCCACATGCAAAAAGGTATCATTACTCTTCATATAAGCAAAATCTTTCTTATTGGGGATAGTGAGAGTAAAGCAATCATAACCATCATGGTAATCATTGTATTTAGGAGGCATATCATAATCATAATAAATTTTATCCTCAATAGTAGGTGGTCTGAAAACATCATATTCATCATTGTAATCATCATGTATAGGAAGCAAAGTATCATAAAGGTAAATTTTCTCTTCAAAAGTTGGGGGACTAAAAATATCATGTTCATCAAACGTGTCATCCCCAAGCTTAGAGCTTTCCATGTCATTAGCAATATTGATATTCAAAGAAAGCATACTAATAACATCACCACCATCATGATTGTTATGCAAATAATAAAGTTCCATAGGTTTTTTAATTTTCTCTTCAAACACATTGTCGGGGGAAACTGTCCGCCACGAACACCTATGGGACCGGAGCCCCTTGTCTGTGCGGTACGAGGGCGGAGGGAGCACGAAGAGCAGATCGTAGCGAGCACGCGGGCAGTTTTACCCAGGTTCGGGCCGCGGTAGACGCGTAAAACCCTACTCCTGCTTGGTTGTGTATTGAGTTGGAGTGCTCGGGAGCTTGAAGAAGCAGCTACACCGAGCGTGTGAGTGATCTAGGTTCCGAACCCCCTCCACGTTGTGCACGGGCCTCCTTTTATAGTGCAAGGGGTCACCGACAGGTGTCAACGTAGGAGAAAGGGGTAAAAACGTAAAAGAGGTGGTAGTTGCAACAGTGCGGGAACAGTGAAGCTACAGTGCGCGAACAGTGGTCTCTACCTACTTTGACACTGGGGGACAAGGGCATTTAATGCCCGTCGCCGTCGACTCCAAAAGCTCCCGCCCTTGTGTCTCCGTCTGCCACGGCGATGGATCCACCACCGTGGAGTGCCACCGTGTCCCCCAGGCTGCACAGCCATCCACCACGCGTCCCTGGATAGGCTCCAGGGCGACGCGTGGGCCGATGAGCTGGAGCGCGGGCACACAGTGCAACCTTCCCGGCAAGCACCTTGCCGGGGCCTTGATCTTGCCGGGCCCGGGAGCTTGCCGCTCCCCGGGCCCTCGCCGGGGCGCATATAGCGCCGAGGCGTGTCTTCTAGTCCTCCTGGCAGGCTCCTCTTGCCAGGGCCTTGTGCTAGTGGGGCAGTCTTGAGCCTGGTACGGCCTTCCCGGCAAGCTCCACTTGCCGGGGTCTCGATCTTCTGTCTTGTATACTTTGTTTTTGAATGGTTTAATAAGGATCAGAAAGGTCTCCGGCGAGCGTGTGGTACACCCTGCCGCGGGAAGCTGCAACTGCCCGTGCACAAGTTGGGGTACTGAGGTACCCCTACCTTAGTACACCGACACACATAATGTCCCAAAGCAAGGTAGAGCTTATAAAGCACTCTCATATTTTTGTTGTTTTCCATTAAGCAAAACTAGTGAAAAGACATAAAGAAAACTGAAAAGTAAACTAACAAGACTAAAAAGCAAAGATAAAAGATAGCGTGCAACTCCCCTATCTTGAAGAGTGGAGTCCCCAGCAACGGCGCAAGAAAACTCTGCTTGATGGCTTCTCGCCCCTCGTTGGTTACCCCAAGTGGAAGGTTTGAGATGCAGTGTAGCGGAAGTTTTCCCTTGGCAAAGATACCAAGGATCGAATTCCCCTGAGACTCCAAGGTTCAACAAGAAGGTGTCAACTGCTAATGGCGCCAGATACTTAGCAATTAACTGGACCTGCACACAGATACAAATAACTTTGCTCCCAACGAGTACAGAGAGGTTGTCAATCCCTCCGGCCTTGTCGTTTACAAAGGATCTAACGCAAGAGATAATAGTGATAGGTATAATTGCAACTAGTAAGTAAAAACAGGAAGTAAATAGCGGATGTGATCAGTGATGGTAATATGGATCGGGGTCCCATGATGTTCACTAGTGATGTCTCTCTCTCCCAAAAGACGATAAAACAGCTATGTGAGGTAAACGAATTACAGCTGGGCAATTGACAGAATTATGTGCGCAAACCAATGCTAACTATGCTGCAAGAAAGGTTGAGGCTCAAAAGCATGGGCGGTACGCCAAGGTAAGTAGACCGAAATCCATCTGCATCTACTACTAATCATCCACCTTGAGATATCTATCCAGAACATCTCGCTGGTATTAAGTTGCGAGTCCCACCCATAGTGTAAACTCAAAGCAACAGACAACTGCATTAAAAGAACTTTGCGTAAAGTAAACAATCCTTGCACCCGCGAGTACAAGCACCGTTGTTTCCCCCCTTGTGGCAACACCACATCCCCTAGACTCATGTTTCTGTCACTCAAGCTAGTCATCGAGGGGCATGAACCCACAATCAAGCATAACGTTCCCTCTTGGAGTTACTACCTACTACTTGGCCAAAGCAATAAACAACAATGGAGAACATGCAAGAATTACTCAAGAACATAAATATAAAAGAGGGAAAATCAAATATATTACTCACACACAATCTGAACATAATCTCACAATCCATCGGATCCCAGCAAACTCAACATAGCAACAGCATAAGGATTACATATGTGCCTCGATCATGTAGGGCAGCTCACGAGGTCTAATTAGTGAAGAACAGAGAGGGGAGGAGAACATCACATAGCTACTGGTCATGGACCCATGATCCAAGGGAGACTACTCACAACTCATCCGGGAGGCGTCCATGGTGGTGGAGAGGCTCCCGGTGGTGGTTCTCCCCTCCGGCAGGGTGCCGGGAAGAGTTCTTCTGGTGCTCCCGATCTTGGAAGCGCGGCGGCGACGGAACAGAGAGGAGATCGCGAAAAAGGGTTCCGTCCTCGAGGGTTTCGGGACGCGTGTTAAATATATGCCAAAGGGGGGCATCAGCGGAGACCTGGGGGGCCCAGGCGCACCCCCGGCACGGCCAGGAGGGGGGCCGCGCCACCAGGGCGCCTGGAGCCCTGGTGGCCCCCCTCCGGCCCTACTTTGGCCGCAAGGAAGCTTCCGGAACGCTGATTTTTTATATAATTTTTCCGGGATTTTTCTGGCAGTTCACGTAATGGGAAAACCTGAAATACAAAAACAGCAGAAAACAGAAACTGGCACTAGGGTGCACTGAGTTAATAGGTTAGTCCAAATATGATCAAAAGTGTATGGAAGTGTATAAATATCATAGCAATATCACACAAAAGAGGCATGGAGCAAGCAGAAATTATAGATACGTTTTGGACGTATCACTGCACCACCACGTGAGGTACGAGATCAAGACCACATCCCTAAACTAAAGTTAAATATTCCACCATTTGAGGGTAGATATGTTCCTGATATATCTCTTACTTGAGAGTTAGAAACCGAACAACGTTTTACATGCTTAGAATATCCCGAGGAGAGACATGTTGCTGGTGCTCTTTGTGCTTTCACTAGTTTTCCTTGTGTGTGGTGGTATGAACATCGTAGATTATATCCAAATAATATTCCAACTACTTGGGCTGCTTTGAAAACTGCTATGCGTACTCGTTGGGTTCCACCATATTATCAACGTGAATTACTACAAAAATTGCAGCGTTTAAGACAAGGATTTTTTTTTGTAGAAGAATATTATCAGGATTTACAAACTGGCATGATTAGATGTGGTATTGTTGAGGATAATGAAGCTACACTTGTATGTTTTATGGGTGGATTAAATAGAGAGATTCAGACCATTCTAGAGTATAAGGAGTATAATAATATCACTCATTTACTCCATCTTGCTTGCAAAGCTGAACGTGAAGTGCGAGATCGACATGCATTGGCGTGGACTAACTTTCCTGCGGGTCGACCTTCATCATGGACACTACGTGCATCTTCTACTTCCACACATTCTATTGCACTGGCACCTCCTTCAGTTCCCACCTCCAGTCATGATATAAGAAAGCAGGCACAATCACCACTATCTGCCAAGAGCACATCCATCGGGCCTGCACAAAGCTCCTCTTCATCCATGGCATCAACAGGGCAAACAAGTGATATTATTTGTCGTCGTTGTAAGGGAAGAGGTCATTTTGCGAGGGAATGCAAATCTCAGAGTGTGATGATTGCTACTTAGGATGGTGGATATGAGTCCGCTAGTGACTATGATGAGGAGACTTTAGCTCTTATTACACATGAAGAACAAGCTGGAGATGATTCTGAACAAGAGACTCATTACATGGCAACTGACGACGCTGACATGCATGACTGTTTAGTTGCTCAGCGTGTTTTGAGTGTGCAGGTCACACAAGCTGAGGAAAACCATAGGCACAATTTGTTCCATACAAAGGGAGTTGTGAAGGAACGTTCTGTTCTCGTCATCATAGATGGAGGCAGCTGCAACAATTTGGCTAGCATGGAGATGGTGGAGAAGCTGTCTCTCACCACAAGACCACATCCACATCCTTACTACATCTGATGATTCAACAATACTGTCAAGGTTAAGCTAACACGTACTGTTCGTGTGCATTTTAGTATAGCTACATATGATGATTATGATGTGGTACCCATGCAAGCATGTTCCTTATTACTTGGCAGACCATGGAAATTTGATAAAACAATTGTACATCATGGTAGAAACAATCAGTATACTCGTGTTCATAAGGATAAACATATTACTTTGCTTCCTATGACTCCTGATTCCATTTTGAAAGATGATATTCATCGAGCTAGTAAAGCAAAACAAGAGCAAAATAAGAGTGAAAAACATATTGTGGCAAAAGAATTTGGGCAACAAATGAAACCTAATAACAAACCATCATCTCATGTTGCATCTGAAATTAAATTGAAAAGTGGATGTTTACTTGCCACCAAATCTGATATTGATGATCTAGATATCAGCAAATCTATTTGATATGCTTTTGTGTGCAAAGAGGCATTATTTTTATTCGAGGACGTGCCTTCCTCTTTGCCTCCTGCTGTCACTAACATTTAGCAGGAGTTCACTGATGTCTTTCCACAAGACGTACCATCGGGATTGCCACCTATTCAAGGGATTGAGCATCAGATTGACTTAATTCCCGGTGCATCGCTACCCAACTGTGCACCATACCGTTCCAATCCTGAGGAGACGAAGGAGATTATGCGTCAAGTACAGGAGCTACTAGATAAAGGTTATATACGTGAATCCCTTAGTCCTTGTGATGTTCCTATTATTCTAGTGTCAAAAAAGGATGGTACATCGCGTATGTGTATTGATTGTAGAGGCATCAATAATATAACTATTCGTTATCGTCATCCTATTCCTAGGCTAGATGATATGCTTGATGAATTAAGTGGCTCTACTATTTTCTCCAAAGTTGATTTGCGTAGAGGATACCAAAATTCGTATAAAATTAGGAGATGAATGGAAAACAACATTTAAAACTAAGTTTGTATTATATGAGTGGTTAGTCATGCCTTTTGGGTTAACTAATGCACCTAGTACTTTCATGAGATTAAAGAATGAAGTTTTACGTGCTTTCATTGGACGATTTGTGGTAGTTTAAATTGATGATATACTGATTTATAGCAGATCTTTGGAGGAACATTTGGAACATTTACATGATGTTTTTATTTCTCTACGTGAAGCATGTTTGTTTGGTAACCTTGGGAACTGTACCTTTTGCACTGACCGAGTATCTTTTCTTGGCTATGTTGTTACCCGACAGGGAATTGAGGTTGATAAAGCCAAGATTGAAGCTACTAAGAGTTGGCCACAACCCAAAACAATCACACACGTGAGAAGTTTCGTTGCCTCGCTGGTTTCTATAGGCGTTTTGTGAGAGATTTCAGCACCGTTGTTGCACCTCTCAATGAGCTTACAAATAAGGATGTGCCTTTTGTTTGGGGTGGTGCACAGTAAGACACATGCTCCATTGCTCCATCTTCGTAATTCTAATAAGACTTTTGAGCTTGAATGTGATGCTAGTGGAATTGGGTTAGGAGGTGTGTTACTACAAGATGGTAAACATGTTGCATAATTTTCTGAAAAATTGAGTGTGCCTAGTCTGAATTATTCTACTTATGATAAAGAATTATATGCTCTTGTTCGGACTTTAGAAACATGGCAACATTATTTAGGCCCAAATAATTTGTTATACATTCTGATCATGAATCTTTGAAACATATTAAAAGTCAAGCAAAACGGAATCGTACACAAGCTAAATGAGTTGAATTTATTGAGACTTTCCCTTATGTCATAAAACACAAGAAGGGTACAGAAAATGTTATTGCTGATGCATTGTCTCGTCGTTATACTATGCTTTCACAACTTGACTTTAAAATATTTGGTTTGGAGACCATCAAAGATCAATATGTGCATGATGTTGAATTTAAAGAAGTAGTGCAGAATTGTAAAGAAGGGACAACATGAAATAAATTCATCGTTAATGATGGATTTGTGTTTCGTGCTAACAAGCTATGCATTCCAGCTAGCTCTGTTCGCCTTAGTTGTTGCAGGAGGCTGATGGAGGAGGATTAATGGGACACTTTGGCGTGACGAAGGCGGAGGACGTACTTGCTACACATTTCTTTTGGCCAAAGCTGAGACATGATGTTGAGCGTTTTGTTGCTCGCCGCACTACATGTCAAAAAGCCAAGTCACGACTCAATCCTCTTGGTTTATATATGCCTTTGCCTATACCTACTATTCCTTTGGATGATATATCTATGGACTTTGTTTTGGATTTACCTCGAACAAAGAAGGGGAGGGATGGCATATTTGTTGTCGTGGATAGATTTTTGAAAATGGCACACTTTATACCATGTCATAAAAGCGATGATGCTGCTAATATTGCTGATTTGTTCTTTTGTGAAATTATTCGCTTGCATGGTGTGCCCAATACTATTGTTTTAGATCGTGATTCTAAGTTTCTTAGCCACTTTTGGAGATGTTTATGGGCTAAGTTGGGGACTAAACTACTTTTTAGTACTACATGTCACCCCCAAACTGATGGACAAACTAAGTAGTCAATAGTACATTGTCTACTATGCTTAGGGCTATTTTGAAGAATAACAAGAAAATGTGGGAAGAATGCTTGCCTCACATTGAATTTGCTTATAATCGTTCGCAACATTCTACTACTAAGATGTGCCCTTTTGAAATTGTGTATGGTTTTTTTACCTATTGATTTGTTGTCTCTTCCCTCTTCGGAGAAGGTTAATTTCGATGCTAAACAACATGTTGAATTGATCTTGAAAATGCATGAGTTAACTAAGGAAAACATTGAATGTATGAATGCTAAATATAAACTTGCTGGAGATAAAGGTAGAAAATGTGTTGTCTTTGCGCCTGGAGATCTTGTTTGGTTACATTTGCGTAAGGATAGGTTTACCGATTTCCGCAAGTCAAAGCTAATGCCACGTGTCGATGGTCCTTTTAATGTGTTAGAGAAAATAAATGATAATGCATATAAACTTGAGTTGCCTGCAGATTTTGGGGTTAGTCCCACTTTTAACATTGCAGATTTGAAGCCTTATTTGGGTGAGGATGATGAGCTTCCGTCGAGGATGACTTCATTTGAAGAAGGGGAGGATGATGAGGACATCAATACCATTATTACACCCACTGCCCCTGCTATTATACATACTGGACAATTTACAAGAGCTCGCGCGCGCCAATTGAATTACCAGGTACTTTCGTTTCTTGGTAATGATTCTAATGTTCATGAGAATATGACGCTGCCTAAATTGGATACATTTGTAATGATTACTAATGAAGGGCCTAGCATGGTCAAGAGGGATGAACACTGGAGTAGGATCAAGCATGGAGATGAAGGCGCACGCAAAGGGATCCAGAACAGTGTTTCTAGTGTGTATTGGAGCACTTTGAAGCCTCCGTGATGACATACAAGTACATGGACGAAATATACAAGATGCCCATTCATAAATTTCGTAAATAGCTAATTTTAGGTGCCGCGTCACCTTATTTTTGGGCCAGGCCCATGTAAGTTCGAAATACTAAAGTATAGGCTGTTTTTAGAGTACGCATGTGTGGGGAAAATATAGTTAGGGTTGGTTTCGGACCCCTCCTACAATGGGCCATGAAATTACCCCTCTCTTCCTCCATATATACAACCCTTAGGGCATCTTTTAGACTTCGGGTTTTTGTTTAGATTAAAGTTCACTATAGCTGCAACTTCATGTACTTCGTTTTTGTTCAACGACCAGACAAAGGCATCACAGAACCTCACCTTGATCAATAAAGCTTTCATCTTATATTTGCAATATCCAGATTGCAATATCAGTTTCTTACTTGTTCTTTGTTTGCTTGCAGGAAATAGACCCTCATGGTCAGGTTGATCATGCTGCGGCGTGGTCAATAACCTCTTGGAATTGGTTTAGCGATTGCTAAGGCGCGACATCAGCACACGTTCATAGTCGGATCGTCAAAGTCTACTCCTTCGAAAACAATAATCATCATCTCATCGAAAGACGGGACATCTTAGCCTCTATCATCCTTGTATCTTGGGATCTGACTCTTATGGTCCAAAGGTGATGTCCTTCAGCCCACGATCTTCTGGGTCGTATCTTTGATGGGCTATGGTATTCTGCTGGGCCACTCCTAGACATGGGCCTACCCTGTATTTGTAACCCTGACAGTAGCCCCCCCAAGTCAGCGAGGTCTCATCTGAGAAAATTGACTGTTCCTGGCAGGCAAGGTTCCCGGCTGTTCAACAAGCTTGAAGTTTGACCGAGAGACCTCGATGACTCATTTGTTCAAGCCTTAGGGATGCAAAGAGGTGAGCAATGTTGAATAATACTTGGTGATACCCAATTTTTAACCTCTTCAAGAGAGGATGGCTCATGGCCCGACTATGGGCATATCATCGAATTTCGAGTGGTGATACACGACACGTGGGCTTTATATGATCAAGTGTCTCTAATCACTATCTTCTATGATGAATGCTGACCAGATACCTTTCTAAGGAAGCAAGTATATGGAGCCGGATATTCGATCCTTTCAGAGAAAATTTGACTCGGAACGCTGGGATATCATACAAAAGTTATCACATGACTGAATGCCCCTGCCGACTGGAAGATAAATCGTCCAGAGTCATCATAAAAAATCTTCTTGTGCCTTGATACGTCTCCAACATATCTATAATTTTTTATTGTTCCATGCTATTATATATTCTGTTTTGGATGTTTAATGGGCTTTATTATACACTTTTATATTATTTTTGGGACTAACCTACTAACCCAAGGCCCAGTGCAAATTGTTATTTTTTGCCTATTTCAGAGTTTCGCAGAAAAGGAATATCGAACGGAGTCCAAATGGAATGAAACCTTCAGGAGAATTATTTTTGGAATCGTATCTACCTAGAAGACTTGGAGTACATGCGAGGGAACGAGAGAGGCGGCAACGAGGGGGCAGGGCGCGCCCACCACCCTCGTGGGCCCCCTCTGGCTCCCCTGGTGCCCACCTTCCTCCTATATATATCCTTGTACCTTGAAAACATCGAGGCAACAGACGAAACCCTAATTCCACCGCCGTAACCTTCTGTTCCCGTGATATCCCATCTTGGGGCCTATTCCGGAGCTCCGCCGGAGGGGGGATCGATCACGGAGTGCTTCTACATCAACACCATAGCCTCACCGATGAGTTGTGAGTAGTTTACCACAGACCTTCGGGTCCATAGTTATTAGCTAGATGGCTTCTTCTCTCTTTTTGGATCTCAATACAAAGTTCTCCTCGATCTTTGAGGAGATCTATTTGATGTAATCTTTTTGCGGTGTGTTTGTCGAGATCCGATGAATTGTGGGTTTATGATCAAGATTATATATGAACAATATTTGATTCTTTTCTGAAATCTTTTATGTATGATTATAATATCCTTACAAGTCTTTTCGAATTATTGGTTTGGTTTGGCCTACTAGATATATAGTTCTTGCAATGGGAGAAGTGCTTGGCTTTGGGTTCAATCTTGCGATGTCCTTTCCCAGTGATAGTAGGGGCAGTAAGGCACGTATTGTATTGTTTCCATCGAGGATAAAAAGATGGGGTTTATATATATTGCTTGTGTTTATTCCTCTACATCATGACATCTTTCTTCAGGCGTTACTCTGTTCTTATGAACTTAATACTCTAGATGCATGCTGGATAACGGTCGATGTGTGGAGTAATAGTAGTAGATGCAGAATCGTTTCGGTCTACTTGTTATGGACGTGATGCCTATATATAATGATCATGCCTAGATATTCTCATAACTAAGCGCTTTTCTATCAATTGCTCGACAGTAATTTGTTCACCCACCGTAGAATTATGCTATATTGAGAGAAACCACTAGTGAAACCTATGGCCCCCGGGTCTATGTTTATCATATTACTTTTCCTTTAATTTCTATTGTCGTTGCTTATTTTCTTTATTTACTTTCTATTCTTATACCAAAAATATTATCCTATCCTATCTATCAGATCTACTCTCGTAAGTGACCGTGAAGGGATTGACAACCCCTTATCGCGTTGGCTACGAGGTTCTTATTTGTTTGTGCAGGTGCGAGGGACTTGCGCGTGGTCTCCTACTGGATTGATACCTTAATTCTCAAAAACCGAGGGAAGTACTTACGCTACTGTGCTGCATCACCCTTTCCTCTCCGAGGGAATACAACGCAAGCTCGAGAAGTAGCAAGAAGAATTTCTGGCGCCGTTACCAGGGGGATCTACGCGAAAGTCATATACCAAGTACCTATCACAAACCCTTATCCTTCGCATTACATTTTTTGCCTCTCGTTTTCCTCTCCCCCACTTCACGTTTGCCATTTTATTCGCCCTTTTTCCGTTTGCCTCTTTTCACTAGCTTCTTGTTTGCTTGTGTTTCCATGTGCCCTCTATCAGCTTTCATCTTCACTTGCTAAATTATGGATCCTCACCCACTTGCTAATCTTTTTAAGAGATCCAACTATGATGAACCAATTGCTAGTGAGTTTAGCGCACTAGATTATCTTTATGAGGTTTTGCTTGAAATTCGTGAATCTAAAATTTGTGATGATGTGTTGAAAGAAGAAATTTAAGAAGTGATTCACGATAGCTCTTTGAATGAAAAACATGATTGCAATGATGTTATTATAAATTCTATTGATGTCAATTGTGTTAATGATATGCAAAACCCTAAGCATGGGGATGCTAGTATTGCTATGTCCACTACTTGTTACAATGATCATGATTGGGGTGATTCTTCTTATGATCTTGAAAATTTATTTAATCCCCATGATGAATATAAGATTGATAATGGTGTTTGCAATAGTATTGAAAGTGGGTTTGGAAGAGTGTCAACTTTAGATCCCAGATATTTGGAGAATGTTCAATTTTATGAAATTTTTGATAAAAGTGGGTTTGGAGAGGGCATGACTTTAGTTAATATTGATCCCACTATTTTGGAAGAGTGCCAACTTCGTATGCATGTGGATCATGTTTAGAATATGTTATGTGATAGCTATATTGTTGAATTTACTTATGATCCTACACGCAATTATTATGAGAGAGGAAAATATGGTTGTAGAAATCTTCATGTTACTAGATTACCTCTCTTCATGTTGAGATTGATCTTGTTTCTTTCTTCTTCCTTGCATATGTTAGATCTTACTTGTCTTGCTAATTTGTTTTCCTATAAAATGCCTGTGCATAGGAATTATGTTAGACTTAGATGTTATTTTCACATGCTATATGATGCTCTTTTTGTGCTTCAAGTCTTGTCTTTCATGTGAGCACCATTGAATTCTCAAGCCTATCTTACTGGCTATAAAGAAAGAGCTTGTTGGGAGGCAACCCAATTTTATTTTCTTTGTTTTTTCTTCTGTTTCGGAATAAATATTGCATCTAGCTTCTGTTTAGATGTGGTTTTGTGTTTTAATTAGTGTTTGTGCCAAGTAGAACCTTTGGGAAGACTTGTGTGAAGTTTATGAGATCATGCTATAAAAAACAAAAACTTTAACGCTCACGAGATTGGCTGTAATTTTTTACTGGAGAGTGCTTTTCAGTTGATTCTTCTTGAAGATGATTAATAGAAAAATTCCTCACGTCCACCAATTTATTTCAATTTATTTAGAGTTACATAAGTATTCAAAAGTTACAGGTTACTACAGATTGTTCTCTTTTTGACAGATTCTGTTTTTCGTGTGTTGTTTGCTTATTTTAATGAACCTATGAGTAGTATCAGGGGGTATGAATCATAGAGAACTTGGAATACAGTAGGTTTAACACCAATATAAACAAAGAATGAGTTCATTACAGTACCTTTGAGTGGTGGTTTGTTTTCTTATACTAACGGAGCTCACGAGATTTTTGGGTAAGTTTTATGTTGTGAAGTTTTCAAGTTTTGAGTATGGCTTTGATGGACTATGGAACAAAGAGTGACAAGAGCCTAAGCTTGGGGATGCCCAAGGCACCCCAAGGTAAAATTCAAGGATAACCAAAAGCCTAATCTTGGGAATGCCCCGGGAAGGCATCACCTCTTTCGTCTTCATCTATCGGTAACTTTACTCGGGACTATATTTTTATTCACCACATGATATGTGTTTTGCTTCGAGCGTCATGTATGATTTAAGTCTTTGATTTTTAGTTTGCCACAATCATCCTTTCTGGACACACCTTTTTGAGAGAGATACAAATGAATCGGAATTTATTAGAAATCTCTATGTGCATCACTTATATCTTTTGAGCTAGATAAGTTTTGCTCTAGTGTTTCATTTATATCTTTTAGAGCACGGTTGTGGTTTTATTTTGTAGAAATTGTTGATCTCTCATGCTTCACTTATATCCATTTGAGAGTCTTTTAGAACAGCATGGTCATGTGCTTTGGTTATAAAAATAGTCCTAATATGATAGGCATCTAAGATGGGTATAGTAAAAACTTTCATATAAAGTGCATTGAATACTATGAGAAGTTTGATACTTGATGATTGTTTTGAGATATGAGGAGGGTAATATCAGAGTCATGCTGGTAGAGTAGTTGTGAATTTGAGAAATACTTGTGTTAAGGTTTGCAAGTCCCGTATCATGCACGTATGGTAACCGTTCTGTGACAAATTTGAAGCACGAGGTATTTCATTGAGTGTCATCCTTTGTGTGGAGGTCGGGATCGCGTGATGGTTAACTCCTACCAACCCTTCCCCTAGGAGCATGCGTGTAGTACTTTGTTTTGATTACTTGTAGATATTTGCAATAAGTATGTGAGTTCTTTATGACTATTGTTGAGTCCATGGATTATACGCACTCTCACCCTTCCACCATTGCTAGCCTCTCTTGTACCGCGCAACTTTTGCCGGTACCATACACCCACCATATACCTTCCTCAAAACAGCCACCATACCTACCTATCATGGCATTTCCATAGCCATTCCGAGATATATTGCCATGCAACTTTCCACCGTTCCGTTCATATGACACGCTTCATCATTGTCATATTGCCATGCATGATCATGTAGTTGACATCGTATTCGTGGCTAGGCCACCATGCATATTTTTTCATACATGTCACTCTTGATTCATTGCATATCCCGGTACACCGCCGGAGGCATTCATATAGAGTCATAACTTGTTCTAGTATCGAGTTGTAAATCAATATAAGTGTGACGATCATCATTATTAGAGCATTGTCCCAAAGAAAAAAGAAGAAAAAAAAGAAGGAAAGGACAAAGAAAAAAAAAAGGCCCAAAAAAGGAAAAAGGAAGAAAAAGAAAAGGGATAATGCTACTATCTTTTTCCACACTTGTGCTTCAAAGTAGCACCATGATCTTCATGATAGAGAGTCTCTTGTTTAGTCACTTTCATATGCTAGTGGGAATTTTCATTATAAAACTTGGCTTGTATATTCCAACGATGGGCTTCCTCAAATGCCCTAGGTCTCCGTCAGCAAGCAAGTTGGATGGACACTCACTTAGTTTCTTTTGTTGAGCTTTCATACATTTTTAGCTCTAGTGCATCCATTGCATGGAAATCCCTACTCACTCACATTGATATCTATTGGTGGGCATCTCCATAGCCCATTGATATGCCTAGTTGATGTGAGACCATCTTTCTCTTTTGTCTTCTCCACAACCACCACTCTATTCCACATAGTGCTATGCCCATGGCTCACGCTCATGTATTGCGTGAAAGTTGAAAGAGTTTGAAAAAATTGAAGTATGAAACAATTGCTTGGCTGAAACCGGGGTTGTGCATGATTTGAGTATTTTGTGTGACGAAGATGGAGCATAGCCTAACTATATGATTTTGTAGGGATGAACTTTCTTTGGCCATGTTATTTTGAGAAGACATGATTGCTTTGTTAGTATGCTTGAAGTATTATTATTCTTATGTCAATATAGACTTTTATCTTGAATCTTTCGGATCTAAACATTCATGCCACAACAAAGAAAATTACATTGAGAATTATGTTGGTTAGCATTCCACATCAAAAATTCTGTTTTTTATAATTAACCTACTCGAGGACGAGCAGGAGTTAAGCTTGGGGATGCTTGATATGTCTCCAACATATCTATAATTTTTGATTGTTCCATGCTATTATATATTCTGTTTTGGATGTTTAATGGGCTTTATTATACACTTTTATATTATTTTTGGGACTAACCTACTAACCCAAGGCCCAGTGCAAATTGCTGTTCTTTGCCTATTTCAGTGTTTCGCAGAAAAGGAATATAAAACAGAGTCCAAATGGAATGAAACCTTCGGGAGAGTTATTTTTGGAACCATATCTACCCAGAAGACTTGGAGTACATAAGAGGGAAAGAGACAGGCGGCCACGAGGGGGCAGGCGCGCCCCAACCCTCGTGGGCCACCTCTGGCTCCCGCGGTGCCCTCCGTCCTCATATATATATCCTTGTACCCAGAAAACATCGAGGCAACAGACGAAACCCTAATTCCACCGCCGTAACCTTCTGTTCCCGTGAGATCCCATCTTGGGGCCTGTTCGGGAGCTCCGCCGAAGGGGGGGATCGATCACGGAATGCTTCTACATCAACACCATAGCCTCACCGATGAGTTGTGAGTAGTTTACCACAGACCTTCGGGTCCATAGTTATTAGCTAGATGGCTTCTTCTCTCTTTTTGGATCTCAATACAAACTTCTCCTCGATCTTCGAGGAGATATATTTGATGTAATCTTTTTGCGGTGTGTTTGTCGAGATCCGATGAATTGTGGGTTTATGATCAAGATTATCTATGAACAATATTTGATTCTTCTCAGAAATCTTTTATGTATGATTGTAATATCCTTGCAAGTCTCTTCAAATTATTGGTTTGGTTTGGCCTACTAGATCTATAGTTCTTGCAATGGAAGAAGTGCTTGGCTTTGGGTTCAATCTTGCGGTGTCCTTTCCCAGTGATAGTAGGGGCCGCAAGGCACGTATTGTATTGTTGCCATCGAGGATAATAATATGGGGTTTTTATCATATTGCTTGAGTTTATCCCTCTACATTATGTCATCCTGCTTAAGGCGTTACTCTGTTCTTATGAACTTAATACTCTAGATGCATGCTGGATAGCGGTCGATGTGTGGACTAATAGTAGTAGATGCATAATCATTTTGGTCTACTTGTTATGGACGTGATGCCTATATATAATGATCATGCCTAGATATTCTCATAACTATGCGCTTTTCTATCAATTGCTCGACAGTAATTTGTTCACCCACCGTAGAATTCTGCTATCTTGAGAGAAGCCACTAGTGAAACCTATGGCCCCCAGGTCTATCTTTATCATATTACTTTTCCTTTAATTTCTATTATCATTGCTTATTTCCTTTATTTACTTTCTCTTGCCGTTGCTTATTTGCTTTATTCACTTTCTGTTCTTATACCAAAAATATTATCCTATCCTATCTATCATATCTCACTCTCGTAAGTGACCGTGAAGGGATTGACAACCCCTTATCGCGTTGGCTGCGAGGTTCTTATTTATTTGTGCAGGTGCGAGGGACTCGCGCGTGTTCTCCTACTGGATTGATACCTTGGTTCTCAAAAACTCAGGGAAATACTTATGCTACTGTACTGCATCACCCTTTCCTCTTCGAGGGAATACAACGCAAGCTCGAGAAGTAGCAAGCCTCCATGTCGAGATCTTTGGCATGTCTGTCAAACTCTTGTCAGGCCTATCTGTGAGAGCGGACTTCCCGAATTCCATAAGCTGACTGGTAGGGAACGGACTGACGTTTCACAAGTTAGTGGGTTCTAAATGTTGATCGTCTTGATTCCCGCATGCTTTATTGATGTTTTGGCTCCTTTTTTATGCTTGTCTCATGGGTTTCTTGCGGTAGTTCACTGCCTCCTCGGCTGTAAATAGCGGGTTGGACATGGGGGGGGGGGGGGGGGGGGG
>LR738713.1:310981806-311040287 GCA_902687465.1 Secale cereale | reverse complement strand
CATGGGTTTCTTGCGGTAGTTCACTGCCTCCTCGGCTGTAAATAGCGGGTTGGACATGGGGGGGGGGGGGTTGCACGCCCTTACACTCCTTGCAACAGTTGGCGCACATTTTCTTCTTCTTCCTCCTCCTAAGATGATAGATCAGATGATGTCGCATGGCAAATCACGAGAGGACAAATGTGACAAGGTTTTCCTCTAGTGTGGGTGAGATATCCATGGCCGCGGCTGCAGTGGCCACTGCAGCTGCCGCCGAAAACCGGGAGTGAGGGGACTGGTTCCCATCGCTGGTGACTGAAGGGGTGCTCCACGCCTATATCTATGTGTGACGCCCCTGATTTGACCGTACACTAATCATGCACGCAAATGTGTACGACCAAGATCAGGGACTCACTTGAAGATATCACAACACAACTCTAGACACAAATTAAAATAATACAAGCTTTATATTACAAGCCAGGGGCCTCGAGGGCTCGAATACAAAAGCTCAAAAACACAAGAGTCAGCGGAAGCAACAATATTTGAGTATAGATATAAGTTAAACAAGTTTGCCTTAAGAAGGCTAGCACAAAAGTAACAACGATCGAAAGGCAAGGCCTCCTGCCTGGGACCTCCTAACTACTCCTCGAAGCCGATCTTCACGTAGAAACCTCCTCTGGATCTTCTGGGTCCTGGGCTCCACCATCTGGTTGCGTCATCCGAGAAGAAGGAACAAAAGGGGAAAGGGGGGAGAAAGCAACCGTGAGTACTCATCCAAAGTACTACATATGGTATCTATGTAAAGGGGTAATATATGTGGGTTAAACTACAGAATGCCAGAATATGAGGGGGATAGCTAATCCAATCGAAGACTACGCTTCTGGCAACCTCCATCTTGCAGCAGTAAAAGAGAGTAGATGGAATAGTAACAAGCGTCAAAGCTTCTGGCAGCCTCCGTCTTGAGTAGCTGAAGAGTTCACCAAGTAACATCGTATAGCATAATCCTACCCGGCGATCCTCCCCTCATCGCCCTGTGGGAAAGTGATCACCGGGTTGTATCTGGAACTTGTCTGGGTGTGTTTTATTAAGTATCCAGTTCTAGTTGTCATGAGGTCAGAGTACAACTCCAGGTCGTCCTTTTACCGAGGGACATGGCTATTCGAATAGATTAACTTCCCTGCAGGGGTGCACCACATAACCCAGCACGCTTGATCCCATTTGGCCGGACACACTTTCCAGGGTTATGCCCGGCCTCGGAAGATCAACACGTCGCAGCCCTACCTAAGCACAACAGAGAGGTCAGCACGCCGGTCTAAACCCTAAGCGCACGGGGGTCTGGGCCCATCGCCCAATGCACACCTGCACGTTGCGAGGGCGGCCGGTAAGCAGACCTAGCCTCTCCTAATACCAGAGTAGGCTTTCCAGTCCAATCCGGCGCGTGCCACTAAGTCGCTGACGTCAAGAAGGCTTCGGCTGATACCACGACGTCGAGTGCGCATAACTGTTCCCACGCAGCTGGTTAGTGCGTATAGACCAAATGTCCAGACTCAGATCAAATACCAAGATCCTGTTGAACGTGTTATTATGAAATAACCACGGACAACGACCAGGGCCAGGCCCACCTGTCTCCTAGGTGGTCGCAACCCGCCCTGTCGCTCCGCCACAAAGTAACCATCAGGGGGCTGTCGGGAACCCATGCCCACCACTACCTAGGTGGAAACACCTGCCCCTTCAGCCCCCATCTCCGAATCATCATCATGTGTATGTAAAGTATGTATATAGTATATACCCGTGATCACCACCCGAGTGATCACGGCCCGATGGTATAGCATGGCAGACGGACAAGAATGAAGGGCCACTGATGGAATACTAGCATCCTATACTAAGCATTAGGATGGCAGGTACAGGTATCAACAGTTGTAGCAGCAATGACAGGCTGTGCAACAGAATAGGAGTAACCGAACAGTAACATGCTACACTACTCTAATGCAAGCAGTAGAAAGAAGAATAGGCGATATCTGGTGATCAAAGGGGGGGGGCTTGCCTGGAAGCTCTGCAGACGAAAGGAATCTTCGGAAGCGTAGTCATAGTCGAACACCGAAGCATCAATGGTCTCAGGGTCTATCACAATATCGGAGTCTACTGAAAATAAGCAACGTAGGGGAAACAAATAAATAACAGAGCAACCAATAGCATCACAAAGCATAACATGGCAAAAGGCGGTGCTACGTGTGACCTAACGCGGTGCTCGGTGATAGAGGCGAAGAGGAATAACATCCGGGAAAGTATTCCTGGTGTTAGGCATTTTCGGGCAGATGAAACGGAGGGGGAATGTTGCTCGTTCGGTATGATAGAGATGTGTGGTGGACGAACGGACTGCGTATTCGGATGCGTCTCGAAATTCTGAGCAACTTTCATATATAAAACTTTTTCATCCGAGCTACGGATTATTTTATATGATTTTCTAAAGTATTAAACATTTTCTGGAATTTATTTAATTAATTTAATAGAACATTATCCAGAATAGTACGGATGACGTCAGCATGACGTCAGCACGACGTCAGCAGTCAACTAGTCAGTTGACCTAGTCAAAGTGACGTGTGGGTCCCGCCAGTCATTGACTGTTAACTAATTAACCTAGTTAGTTTAATTAACAGATTAATTAGGTTAAGTAAACACGATTAATTAAGTTTAATCAAATTAGATTAATTAAGTTAATTATTTAATTAATTAATTAATATTTTTATCTATTTATTCTTTTTTTTTATTTAAAGCATTCTATGGTGGGGTCCCATGTCATAGGACCAGGGGCTTAGTGGGTCTCGGGCACTTAGCGGGGCGGGTTATGGGCGTTGGCGCCTGGCGCCCGACTGGGCAGGTGCCCAGATCGACGGCAAGGGGGGAAGCTAGCCATGGGCGTGGCGAGGCCGCCGGCGGCTGCGGCCAGGGGGAATGGGCGGTGCAGGGCAGGGCGGCAGGGGATCCGTTGGTCGCTGCGAATGCGAGGCCCCGGTCAGCAGCGGCCCGAGCGGGCGCGGCCAGCCGGCGGGCATGGCAGGTAGGAGGGTGAGGGGCGCAGTGCGGTTGGGGCGGCGGAGGATGACGGCCGGCGAGCAACAGAAGGCGGCTGGGAGGCCAGGACGCGCGCGGCGGTGTGGGTGGTCAGGAGCGAGCGGCTAACGACGATGGCTGGCTGCGGGGCGCGCTCGAGCGAGGATGGCCGCAGTAGCGTGCAACAGCAACGATGGCAGGTGCGGGCCGGCAGAGGCAAGGCGCGGCGGCACCAGCAGTAGGTGAGAGCGCGAGCGGGAGGCGAGCGGGTGTAGACGGCAAGGGCGTAGTCGGGCGCGACGGCGCCGTGGCTGTGGCTCGGGCGCGGCCAAGTTACGTGGTGAGCAGAGGGGTACGGGAGAGAGGAGGGAGGTGCTCACGGCGGGCTGTAGGGCGCGAGGCAGTGGTGAGGGTCGAGGTGGTCCGGCGAGGGGGAGCCGGGGAAGCGAGCGGACGAGGTCCGGCGGCATCCAGGCGGTTCGGTTCGAGGGCGTCGGGGTTGGGGGACTCGGACTGAAGGGGATCCCCAAATCCGACTGGTAAGTTTATGATATTTGCTTGTACTTGACTTGTCGGATTTTGTTGAAGTCCTGGCAGTCAAATTTTCTTGGATGCAGTAAGTAGATATCCTGCTTCACAAACATCAAGAAGACTATAAAGGAGACCCTGCCTTCCACTCAGTCGGCCCCATTGTTGCACCGCTTATGTGGGTTGCCACCCGGCCCCCTGGTTATGAACACTATCAAGCCTGAGGGAGCCAACGACCAGAGAGATGATGCGCATAAAAAAGTCCCACCCATCCTATGGAAATGGACCAGGTCCCATCGATGGACAGGTAAAACCTTGTCACAATGCTTGTCGCCCCTTAGAACATTTGTCTATAGTCATGCCATCTATTGCAACACCAACCGCCCCATCAACTACTCCATAGGTTGCCCAGCCGACTGCTGCTTCGCTGGCTACTGATGGCTCTATATTTTATGCATTTAAGAGCTCATTTGTTGCAAGTTCTCTTCATAGACTGGTACAACGAGGTGTTATACAAACGGTTTTTACCTCATTCCGCGACGACATTTGGAACCATCGCCAAGTGGATGACTGTGATAGGGGGGGGGGTCCTGCCCACACGACCCAGAAACCATTGGGGATAGGGAGCCACCTAGACGCTGCATCCTTGCAACTCATTTGTGCTCGCATTGCCATCGCAGACGGTATTCTATGGTGCTACGTTTACAATGCGCGGCCCATCACAAATGGTTCACGATTATAGAACGTGTATAATAAGTAGACAATCACACACATTCGCTTTTCCCAAATCGTATGCGATAACTAATTAAGAAGATTAGCTAATTGTCGTACGAGTGTCGGACATGATTATGAATCGTCAGACCGTCGTAACATCGTCGTACACGACAACTATCGCACACGCTATTCTGTGGTGTAACATTTACGATGCATACCACATCAGAAGCAGTTCATGGTTGCGAATCGTATACGATAGGGCAACTATGACAAACGTTTAGTTTACCGGCACCGTTTGTGATATTGTCTAACATCGCACACGCTTTGCAAATGTCAGCTGTGTGCATGCTTGCACACGTTTCCTCTAGCTGAACCGTGTCGGATTATGGTGTATATCGCAAACGTTTGTGTTTTACCAACCGTGTGTGTCGTAACGACCGGGAGAGCGTAATTTCACCATAATTTAATTGCTGCTCTTTTAAATTGTACCAGATTTGAATTTGAATGTACACTATAGCTTTATTCATATCCATCACGTTCAAACAACCAATGCATTATTCGATTCATAGGTACATATGTTCAAGAATTACATAAGAACCAAATAAAGAATGATGAACCACTGTTATAAACTTGTACTATTAAAGACGGTAAAGAAAGAGACGAAATACATTCTGGTTGTTGAACAAGGTGAAGAGGAATACCCATATTATGCCCTCCTCCATGCAGAAGGCACGCACGACTCTAGTCCAACCCCTTGTGATGGTCGACCGCCCATCCTTCATGGTCTTCATGAAAACATCTAGATACTCATCGTGTTCTGGTAGAAATACTTTGACCTTTGCATGCCCACCAATCTTGTAGTTTGAGAGGTAATCTTGAGTAAACTTCTTAAGGAACCACTGCAAAGGAAAATGATTCAGACATTGTAATCTAACACAACTCATTATAGGCAATGAAAAGAAGGCTGCAGAGTTCTTAGTTACCATCCTGCAGTTTGTTGTTGTCTTGGATACAGTGTAAACAAATAGTTTATTCCCATATTTTGACACATTTTACTAACAATATTTATCAGCTTCCTCGCTTGATGTTGGTTCATCAATATCTCATTGCCCTATACGCAGAGAGGATGGAAGCGCAGATCTTTACCAATGACATATGTACCTAAAAAGCACCAAATTAATTTTAGACGCTAAACAACAATTGCACAATGATGTAGTAGAACACTCTTTTATAATACTCCCTCCGTCTAAAAATGTTTTTCCCAAGCTTGTTCCTCAAATGAATGTATCTAGCACTAACTTGGTGCTAGATACATCCATTTGAGGGACAAGCTTTTTTGGACGGAGGGGGTATCTTATAACATCCAATATACTCACATATTAGATGAATTAACATCTTATATTATGGTCTGGAAGGAGTTTGTTGCATTTTTACAAATTAATGGTTGATTAACTGCTGCTGTATCCATGGGTTAAAGTAGTTCGAACTAGTTCGGCTCAAATAGCCCTAAAGTATATCCAAACATGAGGGCTAGTTTGAGCTAGTTGCATCTAACCCACCCAAAAAAAACTATCCCACCTAAGAGGTGCTAATTGGAGCTAGTTCTCCTAGTGCATTTATTGTCAATCTAACCCTGTCATCCAAACACCTCTTTAGATGGAGTTAGTTTAGGGTTAGTCATGATCTAGAAACTAACTCTAACCTCTAGCTAAGTTGAGTATCCAAACAGGGCTGTGTTGTTGTTGTTGCTACTGCTGCTCTTCTACGTATATCTAGACATCATCAGAACATTAAGGTAACACCCTTCTTTGTTGCTATGTAGCCTAGGATTGAATGTTTAGACCTGAAGTACAGTGCAGGTTGCTATGTAGCCTCAGATATATTACATATGGCCCTAGTTAACCTAACGATAAATGGGTTAAAGATATATTTAGTTAAAAGTTCGATTCACCGATTAGTCCCTTATCAGCCCCTGCCCTATATGGTACCAGCTACCGATATCCTGAACAGTGAGTATAACCGATTAGTGCCTTGGGATGAAACTAACCTCAATGGAAAACAACCGTCGTTCCCAAAATTGTCATGTGTAGGTACATCGAGAGGGTTGTTAAGCACAACAGGCTAAACATCAACGAAATATATCCATGGCAGACAAAATAATGTCCAAAAGATAGCTTTAGTGTGCAGGTTTAAGCACGCTAGTAAAGCAAAACAAGTGGAAAGGTGTGTTAACTGCAACAGGCCTAACATTTAACAACAAGGAAACATAGTCATTCAAACTGGAATTTTGTTGGTCTAAGTATACTGGTCATTGTTAAATAAAAATGGAAAGACGTGTTAACTACAAGGTGCAACAACCAAATGTAGTCATTCATAGTGGTATTGTTGAAACTGGTATTAATGAAATTCAACAGCACAGTTCATACTTGCACATATAGAACATCACGTTGTGAATAACTAGTATAAATAAGAAATACTACGAACAACCAAATATAGCATTTGAAAATTGGACATATGCTAACTACAAACAACAAACAACCGAACAATCAAAAAACTTTAAAAGAGGCATATGCTAGCTATAACAGGCTTAACAACAAGCAAATATATGCATTTCAATCGGTATGTTCAAAACTAGATTGATGAAATGTACTACACAGTAAATAATTGCACATATAGAGCATCACATTGTGAACAATTGAAATAAACAAGACATACTTCAAACAACCAAATATATCAATTAAAACTGGACATATTTTCACTACACTACAAAAGGGACTCGACTAAACAAATCATGGGTTCCCGACGTGCGCTTGAGATGTGTCGATATTTCCCCAAAGAGGAAGGGATGATACAACACAGCGACGATAAGTATTTCCCTTAGTTATGAAACCAAGGTTATCGAACCAGTTGGAGAACCACGCAACTCTATTTAAGCAGTACCTGCACACAAAGAACAAATACTTGCAACCCAACACACTAAAGGGGTTGTCAATCCCTTTCAGGTAATGATGCCATAAATTGACGTCTTAATGGAATAAAAAAAATAGCAAGGTGTTTTTGTGTTTTTCATAATATAGATCTAAAAATAAAAGTTGCAAATACAGGAAAAGGAAAATGGCAATATAGATATGAAAGTATATGATTGGAAAATAGACTCGGGGCCCGTAGATTTCACTAGTGGCTTCTCTCGAGAAAATATCATACGGTGGGTAGACAAATTACTGTTGGCAATTGATAGAAAAGCAAATAATTATGACGATATCCAAGACAATAATCATGTATATAGGCATCACATCCAAGATTAGTAGACCGACACTTGCCTGCATCTAGTACTATTATTCCACACATCGACCGCTATCCAGCATGCATCTAGTGTATTAAGTTCATGGGAAAATGGAGTAATGCAATAAAAACGATGTCATGATGTAGACAAGATCTATTCATGTACGAATAGACCCCATATTTTTATCGTTAATAGCAATGATACATGCATGCCTTGCTGCCCCTTCTACCACTAGGAAAGGACACCGCAAGATCAAACCCTTTACAAAGCACCTCTTCCCATTGCCAGATAAATAGATCAAGTTGGCCAAACAAAACCCAAATATCAGAGAAGAAATACGAGGCTATAATAATCAAGAATGGATATTAAATCAAGACAAATCTGATCATAAACTCACAATTCATCGAAAACCAACAAACACACCGCAAAAAGTCATTACATCAAATAGATCTCCAAGAGACCATCGTATCGATATACACAGAGAAAAGTAGCCATCTAGCTACTGCCTACGAACCCGTAGGTCTGTAGTACACTACTCACGCATCATTAGAGAGGCAACAATGAGGATAATGAACCCCTCCGTGATCGTGTTCCTCTCCGGCGGAGTGCCAGAAAAGGGCTCTAGATTGGATTTCGTGGTTCTGGAACTTGCGGCGGCTGGAATAAAATTTCATCGACTCCCCTCGGGTTTTTGGAGTATTGGAGTATTTATAAAGCGAAGAGGCAGTGTGGGAGGCTACCGAGGTGGGCACAACCCACGTGGGCGCACTTGTGGGTCCAGGCTCACATTGGTGGGTTGTGCCCCCCGTCGGGGCACCCCCAGGTGCTTCTCTGGCACACTGGATGTCTTCTGGCAAAAAAATCCACAAAAACTTTCGCTGCATTTGGACTCCGTTTGGTATTGATTTTCTACGATGCAAAACAAGCAAAAAAGAACAACTAACACTAGGCACTATGTCAATAGGTTAGTCCCAAAAAATGATTATAAAACATCCAAAAATGATAATATAACAGCATGGAATAATAAAAAATTATAGATACGTTGGAGACGTATCAGCATCCCCAAGCTTAATTCCTGCTCGTCCTCAAGTAGGTAAATGATAAAAACAGAATTTTTGATGTGGAATTTTGCCTATTATGTTCATCACATGTTCTTTTCTTTATAGCATGGACATTTGGACTTTTATATGGTTCAAAGCAATAGTCGTGTTTTGACATGAAGACTTTAATACTCAAGCATATCAACAAACAACCATGTCTTTCAAAATATCAATACTAAACCAAGTTATCCCTTGCCCATCATGCTCAACCCGTTGATCCATTCATGCAACATATCCTAATATTAACTATATCCAATGCTCAAGTGTGATAATAGTGTTCCATAGTTGGTTCTTTACGAGAGAAGATGGAGACTCAAATAAAAAATTGCATAAAGTAAAATATAGGTCCTTCACAGAGGGAAGTAGGGACTTGTAGAGGTGCCAGAGCTCAAAGCTTAAATTGAGAAATAAAATTATTTTGGGTGACATACTTTTCTCGTCAACGAGAACGACTTAGAGTTCCCAACACTTCCAATGCTAGATATATCATAGGTGGTTCCCACACATAAAATAAAGTTTATTTCTTTTATACCATACTTTCACAAACCATGGCTAACTGTATCCCCTCCATACCAACACTTTCCAACAAAAAATATTATTTGACAACATAAAGTAAATTTCTTTTTATTTCGGGACTGGGAATCCCTATTACCAGCATACTCTCGTGCAATGAAAAGTGAATAAATACTCATCTTGGGAATAACACATGTAGCATGAAAAATATTAGCCACCCCTCGCCACTTCATGAGCAATACGGGCACACAAAAGAGAAATTTATTTTGAATTTAGAATTGGCACATACAAATTTGCTTAGAACGGCAAGGAAATACCGCATATTGGTAGGTATGGTGGACTCATTTGGCACAACTTGGGTTTTAGGATTTGGAAGCACAAGTTGTATTTCTAATTATTACAAGGTGGAGGCTACAAGAGATTGAGAGGCGACCAACCAAGGAACGAAAACCATCATAAGAGAACATTAAACATAACTAACACCGAATAATGCAACACAAGTAGGATGTAATTTCATTGCATGACCATAGACTTTCGTGCTTGCGTAGGGAATCACAAACCTTAACATCAATATTATTACTAAAACATAATTACTCATTAACATGGCTCACATATGACTATCATCATATCTCAAAACTATTAGAAAGAATCAAGTTTATTTTGTCCAATGATCTTCATGAAAGTTTTTATTATATCCCCTTGGATATCTATCACTTTGGGACTAGTTTCATATGTTGCTTTTAATAAACCCAAACAAATAAAAGTGAAGAACATGAGTGTAATATTTTCTTATCTCAAATTAGTCTAAGTGAAGCATGAGAGAATTTCTTCAAAAATAGCAAAGCACACCGTGATCAAAATGATATAAGTGAAGCACTAGAGCGATTCATAGATCTCAAAAAATTTAAGTGAAGCATAGGAGCAAGCATAGCATAATTTGGCTCTCTCAAATGGGTGTGTACAGCAAGGAGACTTATTAAAAATTAAAGAGAGAAACAAGCAAAGACTCATATCATACAAGACACTCCAAGCAAAACTTATAATATGTGACGAATAAAAATATAGTCTTAAGTAAAATACCGATGGTCGTTAGAAGAAAGAGGGGATGCCACTCGGGGGCATCCCCAAGCTTAGTTGCATGATACTTCTTGAACATTATCTTGGGGTGCCACGAGCATCACCAAGCTTAGCCTTTTGCTACTCCTTATTCCTTCATCCATCGTGATCTCACTCAAAACTTGAAAACTTCAATCACACAAAACTCAACAAAACCTCGTGAGATCCGTTAGTATAACAAAACTAATATTTACTCTAAGTATTGAAGTAAACCAATTCATATTTTGTAATTGTATTATATCTAATGTATTCTAACTTCTCTATGGCAACAACTCTTCAAAAGAAACCATAGAATCATCAAAACAAGCACATAACACACCGAATAGAATCTGTCAAAAACAGAATAGTTTGTAAAGATGCGATTTTTACAATACTTGTGTAACTCTTAAAATTTTGAAAAATTAGGAAAACGTGGGCAATTTGTATATTGATAATGCGTAAAAAAATCAAGAGTTTATCACGCTCCAGTAATCTTCAGATATTCTAACTCTGGACAAAAAAGTTTCTGAATTTCAACGCAATCAAATCAACTATCAACCAAATCATCCCAAAGGATTTGTTTGGCACAAACACTAATTTAAACCACAAAAACACATCTAATCATAGGTATTATTGGGTAATTACACAGGAACAGAAAATAAAAAGCAGAAATTAATTTTACTCGTTGGGTTGCCTCCCAAGCTCTTTATATATAGCCATTAAGATAGGCTTGAGATTTCAATGATGCTCACATGAAATACAAGAATTGAAGCACAAAGAGAGCATCATAAAACATGTGACAAACACATTTAAGTCTAACATACTTCCTATGCATAGGCATCTTGTAGGCAACCAAATTATCAAGACAAGAAACATCTATCATATGCAATGAAGAAGATAGAAACAATGGCAATCTGTCGGGGGAAACTGTCCGCCACGAACACCTATGGGACCGGAGCCCCTTCGTTTGTGCGGTAAGAGGGCGGAGGGAGCGCGAAGAGCAGATCGTAGTGGACACGCGAGCAGTTTACCCAGGTTCGGGCCGCGATGGACGCGTAAAACCCTACTCCTGCTTAGTTGGTATTGAGTTGGAGAGCTCGGGAGCTTGAAGAACCAGCTACACCGAGCGTATGAGCGATCTAGGTTCCGAACCCCCTCTACGTTGTGCATGGGCCTCCTTTTATAGTGCAAGGGGTCACCGACAGGTGTCAACGTAAGAGAAAGGGGTAAAAATGTAAAAGAGGTGGTAGTTGTAACAGTGCGGGAATAGTGGAGCTACAGTGCGTGAACAGTGGTCGCTACCTACTTTGACAGTGGGGGACAAGGGCATTTAATGCCCGTCGCCGTCGACCCCAAAAGCTCCCGCCCTCGCGTCTCCGTTTGCCACGGCGATGGTTTCACCACTGTGGAGTGCCACCGTGTCCCCCAGGCTGCACAGCCATTCGCCACGCGTGCCTGGAATGGCCCCAGTGCGACGCGTGGGCCAATGAGCTGGAGCGCGGGCACACAGCGCAACTCTCCCCGGCAAGCACCTTGCCGGGGTCTTGCCCTTGCCGGGCCCGGGAGCTTGCCGGGCTCTGAAGCTTGTCGCTCCCCGGGCCCTCGCCGGGACGCATATAGCGCCGAGGCGTGTCTTCTATGATGTAATCTTCTAGTCTTCCTGGCAAGCTCCTCTTGCCAGGGCCTTGCGTGAGTGAGGTAACCTTGAGCCTGGAACGGCCTTCCCGGCAAGCTCCGCTTGCCGGGGTCTCGATCTTCTGTCTTGTATACTTTGTTTTTGAATGGTTTGACATGGAGCAGGAAGGTCTCCGGCGAGCACGTGGTAAACCCTGCCGCGGGAAGCTGCGACTGCCCGTGCACAAGTTGGGGTACTGAGGTACCCCTACCTTAGTACACCGATAGGAGCCCCTGGGCCTGGGCCACACACGGTGCCGAGCGCTGTTGGGCCAGGCCCAAAACAGTGCACGGGCACACGCGGCCCACGGCGCGCCGAATCCACTTCCGCATCCGCCGCATCCCCCCGTAACGGCACGCGTCGATTGCGGCGTCGTGGGATGGGACGTGCCCACGTTCTTTTAATCGAAAGAGCGAAACGCCCCCCACTTCCCCATAAAAGCAGAGGAAGCAGGAGCGGTTCCCCTCCTACGCTTTCATTGCATCCTCTTCCATCTCCAGAGATCCCCTTTGCGTTCCGCCTCCACACCTCCGCCGCCGCCGTCTGCATCTCCGGCGCCGCCGGGCTCTTCGTCCCCCCTTCCTCCGCCGCCTCCGCCATGGCCCCGAAGACCGAGAAGGCGAAGGCGGAGAAGGCCAAGAAGGAGAAATCGGAGCAAGCGGCGAGGCTCACCGCGTATCGGAAGCGGAACCTCGTCTTCCCGCCGAGGCTCAGCGCGCGGGAGCTCTGGAACAAGTATTACTTGTTCTGGTCCAAGGGAACCAAGGCGCACCCCCGCACTCGAGCTTATCCGGCCGCCGCCAAGGACAACTACCCCGGCGGGTACTATTTCTTCGCAGCCTTCTTCCACTGCGGTCTTTGCCCTCCTTTTTCTGAATTCTTCTGTGACATAATGCACACCTACGGCCTCCACCTTCTTGACTTCACCCCCAACGCCATCCTCACAATGGCGGTTTTCGCACATATGTGCGAAAACTATATAGGAATACACCCAAACGTAGCGCTGTTTAGGCACTTCTTCACCCCTAGAGCGGAGGCCGGCGCCCCCCTCTCCGGGGGGATATCTTGGGTTTTTCGTCTGAACAAGAAGGAGTCCTACTTGCCGGGGGAGCTCCGCGGCAAGTGGGAGGAATGGCGTGCTGACTGGTGCTGGATTGTCGAGGACCAGCCGCAATCCTCCACCGCGCCGCGCACAACGCCCATCGTGCGCGGCAGGGACTGGAGCGAGCTGGATTCGGACGACAACATGCTCGACATCGCCCTCATCAGGATTCTGCGTCTCCGGGTAGCAAGGTTGTCGGTCGTAGAAGTAGGCACAGACTTCCTCGGCCGCCACATCGCCCCTCTCCAAGACAGGAAAAGGCCGGCCTGGGAGTACGACAACTCGGCGGATATCATGAGGCTGCGCCCCGGGCTCAACTTTAACTTCACGTCGCTGGAGCTGAAGGGGATGGTCCGGGAGCTGTTTAAGCACGACCCGGCCCACCCGGAATGGTTCAGGGGTCCCCGGGGAGTGGTGCCCCTCTGTAACAGCACAGCCAGGAACAATCTTCGCGCCATGATGCCCGCGTGCGACTCGCACGGCGTCGACCGCACGTGGATTCCGCCCAAGCCGGACGTCGTCTTGAACCTCTTCGACAACCTGGTGGAGGTGGCGAAGAACAAGAACGAGGCCCGGGAGCTGACACGGGACACCACCGACCAGGAGATAGCGTACATAGCTTCTCGGGTTGAAGAGGCCGCTGCAGCCGCAGCGGCAGGAGAGTTCGGCTACACGCCCGAGGAGGCAGATGCTGCGGAAGCGTCCTGCCAAGCGGAGGAGGCGGAGATCCGCAGGCTACTGAAGCTGCCTCCCGACGAGCTCGCCGGGGTCCCATCCTTGAGGCACTCCGGGATCATCGGAATCCAGACGGAGGCCGCTGCGAGAGGCAACGCCGCCGGAGGGAACAGGGGCGCCGCAGGGAGCGGAGGCGCCGGAGGGAGCGGAGGCGCCGGAGGGAAAGAGGCCGCAGCGCAGGGCGCTGGGCCCAGCAAGCCAGTCGGGGAGGAGGAGGAGGAGGGCGACGCCGAGGCCGCCGAGGACTCCGACGGATCCCTAGGGCTCTACGCCGACGACCTCTCCTCGTCGTCGGAGACCTCCCCGCCCCGGGCAAGCCCTAGGCGTTCTCCACTGAAGCGTCTCCGCAAGACGGCGACGGGGGCGAGGGCGCAGGCCCCCCGGCAACAACCAGCTCGCCGGGCAGCGCGAGCTCCCCGGGGGAGCCAAGCTGCGACGGGGGCGACCGGCGCACCAGCCACGGCGGATGCGGCCCGCACGCAGGCCACGCCAGTGGCGCCCCGCAAGCAGGCCACAGCAGAGGCGCCCCGCAAGCAGGCGCCGAGCGGACAAGAGTCTTCACGGAGCGGAGCGGCGGCTCCGCCCGCTCCTCGGGCCCCGGCTACCACAGGGGCTGGGTCTTCGCAGCCCCCAGCCCCAGGGACCGCCAAGCGCCCGAGGGAGTCTTCGCCTCCCGCTCCTCGCGCAGACGCGCCCCAGGTGGAGTTTGACTTCTCCGCCTTGAGCGACGACGACGAGGAGGAACAGGAGTAAGAACTCGAGATCTTACATCTTCTCAAATTTCGTCTTGATTATTGTTGATGCTAATCTTGTGTCTTGCTTTGATTTCAGGACCTTGGCCCAGCACGTGGCGAAGAAAGCCAAGGTGCCCGTGGTCGAGGTCGCGGATGACTCGCCCACCGCGGCAACTGGGGACGTGCCGGAGCCAAGCCTGCCGGACCCGAGCGCTGCTCCGAGGAGCAGCCCCCAGCGCAGCCCCCAGCGTAAGTCTGGGTTCCATCCTTCCGCTCGTCGGGTGCGCTTCGAGATTTCGTCTTGCTCTAACATCTTGATGCTTTTGTCTTCTCTTGTGCAGAGGTGGAGCCTCAGCCGCAGGAGCGTCCGGAGGTCGCCCCCGAGGAGCCGCAGGCCCCGCCGTCCCCGCCAAGGCCGAACTCCCCGGCGAGGGAGAGCGCTCCGCCAAGGGCGGGTACTCCGCCAAGGGCGAGTACCCCGCCAAGGGCGAGTAGCCCGGCGAGGGCGGCCACTCCGCCAAGGCAGAGCTCCCCGGCGAGGGAGCCCGCCGCTGACGACGTCCGCCAAGGTAGGTTCTGTAACTTTGTCTTTTTGGAGTCGTCTCTTTTTGGATATTTGCTTGAACTTCTTTTGCTTCTTCTTCTTCTTCTAGATCCTCCTCCCCCCGAGCAGATGGAGACGGAAGTCATCATCATTGAGGAGGAGGGCGCGCAGGGCGGCGGCGCCCCTGTCGCCGGGGACACGGCGGGAGCCGCCGAGCCAGCTGCGCAAGAGACCGCTCCGGCTGCGGACGCATCGGCCAGGGAGGGGGACGGCGACCGCACTGCCGGCCCGGGGGCGGCAGGAGCATCAAGTGCTGCGCCGGCCGCCGACCCCTCCGCCGGAAAGGAGCAGGCGGGCTATTATTTCAAAGCCCCCAACGGCGTCTTTATCCAAGTGCCGTGGGGTTCTTCGTCGCGAGCCCCCGCGGAGGGCGAGGCCTTTGATGGGGAGGTCCTCGCCTCCGCGGGCTTGAAGATCGTCGAGGCGCCCGGCGGAAGCGACGGGCCCGAGGAGGAGAAGCTGCTTCACCAGCTCCTGGCCCTTTACCGGGCCAGGCAGGCGAAGCTTGCTTCTCGGGAGGCCCTTGCCGCCAAGGCCGCCGCGGAGATGGAGAAGCGCGCGGCGGAGCTCAGCGCCGCCAACCAGGCTGCCCTCCGCGAGGTGGCGGAGGAGCGCGAGCGACTCGCCAGGGAATACCAAGAGTGGCTGCTGGAGAAGGCCGAGGCCGAAGAGCAGCAGCGGCTCGCCGTGGTGGAGCTGTCCCGGCGAGAAGGAGAGCTCGCCCAGCGGAAGGTCAACCTCGACTCCCACGAGGAAGACCTTGCCGCTCGGGAGCAGGCCCTTGGCGGGGAGCTGAAGGAGACGAAAGCCGCCGCGGCTACCGCGGAGACCGCCAAGGAGGAGCTTGCCGCCAAGGTCGCGCAGCTGGAGGAGTCGCTGAAGGCGAGCGTGGAGAGGGTCGCCGCGCTAAACACAGAGCGCGAGAAGGACGCCCACACCAACTCAGAACTCCAGGTGCATCTTTCTGAGAAGGGCGACGAGCTGAAGGCCGCCAAGGACTCCATCGAGGACCTGGAGCTGAAGGTTTCCACGCTGAAGGACTCGCTCGACGCCGTCCGGGATCGGGAGACCAAGTTGAAGGAGGAGCTCCGCAAGGGGCGAACCTTGGTGGACAGCGCCAATAAAGCGGCCGAGAACTTCCGCCGTACCGTTGAGGTATGGACCGAGGACTTGGTATCTTCTGCGTCCAACATCGACCAGGAGCTGCTGGCGCTGAAGCTGGAGCATCTCATCTACTCCCCGGACCCAAACCTCCCTCACAGCGCCAAGCTCAGCCTCTTCTTCAGGGGGATCGCGCCGGCCCTTGCAGATCTGCGGAAGAAGATCCCCGCGCAACTGGCCGAGGAGTCGCGCCGGCTCTGCACGGGAACCTTGGAGCGTGTGCTGACGAAGATTGTATACCGCAATCCCGGCATAAACCTCACCAATGTTCTTCGCAGCTTGCCGGCCGACGCGAACATGGAGGCTCTGAAGGAGCAGGTCGCCCACATCATCGCCAAGGTGAACAAGATCTCCAGGATTGAGGGCGACCGCGTAGACTAGGCCTCCTTTATCTTTATCTCTTTTTGTTGCTGCATAGGGTGTTATGAACTCATTAATCATTGCGACAAGTTATCCTTTGTAAGATATTTATCTCATTTTGATCAATCAGTGCAATGTTATCTTCCTTGTCTTGGTCCTTTACTTTGTATGCTTTTCACCCTACGCTCCCGGGGAGCTTGCCGGCAAGGGGCCTTTGCCGCGAGCGCTGAGTGCTGGACTCTGAGCAGCCTGCTGGCCAAGGTCTCACCGGCAAGCAACCTTGCCGCAGCTAGTCGCAACGCACTTAGCTTGCTGAGTGAACTCGAAAACGAAGCAAGGGCGCGACACTTGTCGCAGCTCACTCAAGTCGTTGAGCGTACTCGAAAACAAGATAAGGGTGCGTCCAGCTACGGGTAGGTTCCTCCGCGCACAGGTTTTCCATACAAAGTGTGATTGCTCAAGGAAGACAACTAAAATTTAAAAATTTGAACTGGTCAAATTCTAATAACTTAGCTTTCATATATTGCTTGCTTCTCGGTAAGGCTTCTCTTTCTTGAACAGCACTTGGTTCCTCTTCCATCTCCTTCCCCCCCGGCAAACTTGTGCGCGAGGAACGTTCCTTCTGCTTAAGAGGCAAAGGAAAAGAAGAGGGAAACAAGTATATGGCCTTTCGGCGTTCTAATGCTTACCGGGTGTGTATGTTGCGCAAGATGCCAAATAACGCTTGCAAATAGCGGGGAAAAACATGCAAAAGGCAAATAGCGCAAAACACAAAATCTTTACTGATGCACGGGGTCTGCGCCCGGCTTTGTACAAAGGGTTACATGCAACAGCGGCAAAGCTTGTACAAAAGGTGGTTGCCGGAGCGGATCACGGCAACCGCGCCTTACGGGTGAAACTTGCGAAGATGCTCTATGTTCCAGGAGTTGCTCACCGGTAAGCCTTCTTCGGTCTCGAGGCGGACAGCGCCGGGCCTCGTGACTTGTCTCACCCGATAAGGGCCTTCCCACTTCGGCGTCAACTTGTTGGAATTCTTGGCGGACTGAACACGCCGAAGAACAAGGTCGCCTTCCTCGAGACTCCTGGCCTTGACCTTGCGGCTATGGTAGCGACGCAAGGCTTGCTGGTATCGAGCAGCTCGTACAGCAGCCTGGAGACGTCCCTCCTCGAGGAGCAATGCATCATCTTGTCGCAGTTGCTCTTGCTCGAGCTCATCATAAGCGAGCACTCGAGGAGACCCGTATACGAGTTCCGTGGGGAGAACTGCCTCTGCTCCATAGACTAGAGAAAAGGGTGTCTGTCTGGTGGCTCGACTTGGTGTCGTTCTGATTGACCAAAGAGCCGCCGGTAGCTCCTCTATCCAATTTCTTCCGCACCTGCGCAGCCTGTCAAAGGTCCTTGTTTTGAGTCCGCGCAACACTTCAGCATTAGCCCTCTCCGCTTGACCGTTGCTCCTCGGGTGAGCTACAGAAGCGAAACAGACCTTGGCGCCAAGGTCTTGGACGTACTGCATGAAGGTGCGGCTAGTGAATTGTGTACCGTTGTCGGTGATGATCCTGTTAGGGATCCCGAAACGGCAAACAATTGACCTAAAGAACCTGACTGCTGACTGTGCTGTCACCTTTCTCACTGGCTCCACTTCTGGCCACTTTGTGAACTTGTCGATTGCAACGTACAAGTACTCAAAGCCCCCGACGGCTCGGGGGAAAGGGCCGAGGATGTCGAGCCCCCAGACCGAGAAGGGCCAGGACAAAGGAATTGTTTGGAGAGCTTGAGCTGGCTGATGAACTTGTTTTGCATGGAACTGGCACGCTTCACACTTGGTTACTAGTGCAGTTGCATCTTGGAGGGCTTCTTGCCAAAAGAACCCTTGCCGGAAAGCTTTCCCGGCAAGCGCCCTTGCGCCAATGTGGTGGCCGCATATGCCTCCGTGTATTTCCGCCAACAGCTTCTGTCCATCTTCCCTGGAGATGCACTTCAATCTGACACCATTGAGCCTTCTTCTGTACAGCTCGTTATCCACGAACTGGCACATACTTGACTGCCTGGTTATCTTCTCTATTTCTTCTGGGTCGTCGGGAAGTTCTCCAGTTTGAAGGAAACGGACGATCTGCTGCGCCCATGTCGGAGCTCGGGGCTCAACGGCAAGGACTAAAGGCATGAGGGCTGCTGCGGGAACCTCAGCTTCTACGGCAAGAATCTCTAGTTCTGCCGGAGCTGATGGTCCCCCGGCAAGCTCGCCGGGGCGAGGCTTGTCGGGAACACTTGCTTCAACTGTACAGATCCTCGGATCTGCAGGAGCAGACTATTCCTCAGCATTCTGGTTGTTGATCTTGGAGACCTTGGCGGCGGTTTCAGGAAGATCCGCCGGCAAGTAGTCGCCGGAGACCAACTTTCTCTTCTTGGACTGCCCAATTGATGGTGTAACGGATGGTTGAGTCAGCTTGAGCAAGAAGGTCCCTGGTTCCACAGGTAACTTCATCGAGGCACACTTTGAGAGGCCATCTGCTATTTCATTCTGAGCTCTCGGGACGTGCTCCATCTGCAGACCCTCAAAGTGCTCCTCAAGCTTCCTCACTTCATCTACATAAGCTTCCATCAAAGGGCTCTGGTAACTCTTGTTGACTTGCCGGACCACCAACTGAGAATCTCCCCGCACAATCAGCTTCCTGATCCCAAGTTCGGCCGCAATCCTGAGGCCGGCAAGCAAACCTTCATATTCAGCAGTGTTGTTTGTCGCTTGCTCCCTGGGAAAGTGCATCTGGATAACATACTTGAGGTGCTCTCCGGTGGGCGCGATGAGTACCACGCCAGCACCGGCGCCTTGCAGCGAGAAGGCACCATCAAAATACATTACCCATTCACTTGTCGCTTCTTGTACGGGTGCACTTGTTTCTTGGGCTTCCTCATCGGGCGTTGGGGTCCACTCAGCTATGAATTCTGCCAAATCTCGGCTCTGTATGGTTAAAGTACTTTCAAACTTGAGTCCAAAGCTCGACAGCTCCAGTGCCCACTCAACGATCCTGCCTGTTGCTTCCGCGTTGTGCAATATCCTCTTCAGCGGAAAGCGAGTGACCACTGTTATCTCATGTGCTTGGAAGTAATGGCGCAGCTTTCTCGAGGCCATGAGGAGGCCGAAAAGCAACTTTTGCACACCAGAGTATATTGATCTAGCTCCCTGGAGAAGGGAACTTACAAAATACACTAGGCGCTGCACCATCTTCTTCCGCACTTCTTCCTGTTCCTGCGCAGAGTTGTCCTTGTCGGGGCCAGAGCTTGCCGGAGCAGCCCCCTGCTTGTCGCTGGATTTGCTTGCCGGTGGTGTGGACTCCTCGTCGCCCTCCCTCTCCGCTACTAATGCAACACTAACCACCTGGTTGGTTGCCGCTAGGTACAGCAGCAACTTTTCCTCTGGTCTAGGTGCGACAAGTATCGGAGTGGAGGACAGGTACCGTTTCAAATCTTGCAGCGCTACCTCCGCTTCCGGAGTCCACTTCATGGGACCCGCCTTCTTCAAGATTTTGAAGAAAGGTAGGGCGCGTTCTGCAGACTTCGAAATGAACCTACTGAGGGCAGCCACACAACCTGGCGCGCCAAAGATGTCGGGGGAAACTGTCCGCCACGAACACCTATGGGACCGGAGCCCCTTCGTTTGTGCGGTAAGAGGGCGGAGGGAGCACGAAGAGCAGATCGTAGTGGACACGCGAGCAGTTTACCCAGGTTCGGGCCGCGATGGACGCGTAAAACCCTACTCCTGCTTAGTTGGTATTGAGTTGGAGAGCTCGGGAGCTTGAAGAACCAGCTACACCGAGCGATTGAGCGATCTAGGTTCCGAACCCCCTCTACGTTGTGCATGGGCCTCCTTTTATAGTGCAAGGGGTCACCGACAGGTGTCAACGTAAGAGAAAGGGGTAAAAATGTAAAAGAGGTGGTAGTTGTAACAGTGCGGGAATAGTGGAGCTACAGTGCGTGAACAGTGGTCGCTACCTACTTTGACAGTGGGGGACAAGGGCATTTAATGCCCGTCGCCGTCGACCCCAAAAGCTCCCGCCCTCGCGTCTCCGTTTGCCACGGCGATGGTTTCACCACTGTGGAGTGCCACCGTGTCCCCCAGGCTGCACAGCCATTCGCCACGCGTCCCTGGAATGGCCCCAGTGCGACGCGTGGGCCGATGAGCTGGAGCGCGGGCACACAACGCAACTCTCCCCGGCAAGCACCTTGCCGGGGTCTTGCCCTTGCCGGGCCCGGGAGCTTGCCGGGCTCTGAAGCTTGTCGCTCCGCGGGCCCTCGCCGGGACGCATATAGCGCCGAGGCGTGTCTTCTATGATGTAATCTTCTAGTCTTCCTGGCAAGCTCCTCTTGCCAGGGCCTTGCGTGAGTGAGGTAACCTTGAGCCTGGAACGGCCTTCCCGGCAAGCTCCGCTTGCCGGGGTCTCGATCTTCTGTCTTGTATACTTTGTTTTTGAATGGTTTGACATGGAGCAGGAAGGTCTCCGGCGAGCACGTGGTAAACCCTGCCGCGGGAAGCTGCGACTGCCCGTGCACAAGTTGGGGTACTGAGGTACCCCTACCTTAGTACACCGACACAATCTCAACGTGATGAGAGGTAACTTTGTAACATGAAAATTCCTACAACCATATTTTCCTCTCTCATAATAATTACATGTGGGATCGTATTCAAAGTCAACGACATAGCTATCACATAACATAATCTCTATATGATCCACATGCATGCAAAGTTGGCACTCTTCCAAAATAGTGGGATTGTCATCAAATAAAGTAATGACCTCTCCAAACCCACTTTTATCAAAAAATTCATAAGATTGATCATTCTCCAAATTAGTGGGATCATTATGACCTAAAGTTGAAACTCTTCCAAACCCACTTTCAATATTATCGCAAACATATCATCATGAGGCTTAAATAAATTTTCAAGATCGTAAGAAGAATCACCCCAATCATGATCATTGCTATAAGTAGAGGACATATCAAAATTAGCATCCCCAAGCTTGGGGTTTTGCATATTACGAACAAAATTGACATTAATAGAATTTATGATAACACCATTGCAATTATGCTTTTCATTCAAGGAGCTATCATGAATCACTTCCTAAATTTCTTCTTGTATCACTTCATCACAATTTTCAGATTCATGAATCCTAAGAAAAAGTTCATAAAGATAATCTAGTGCACTCTGCTCACTAGCAATTGGATCATCATAATTGGATCTTTTAAGTATATTAGCAAGTGGATGTGGATCCATAAACGTTTTCCTTCTTATTTCTAATAAATACACAATTATACCAAACAACCAAGCAAAGTAACCAAGTGGGGAACAAAAAAGAGGGCGAATAAAAACGACATTTTTTGTGAAGTGGGGGAGATGAAAATGAGAGGCAAATGGAAAATAATGCAAATTTCAAGGAGATGAGATTTGTGATTAGGAACCTGATAGATGTTGGTGATGTCTTCTCGGCAACGGTGCCAGAATATCCTTTGATGTGCGCTTGCGATGTGTCAGTATTTCCCCAAAGATGAAGGGGTGATGCAGCACAGCGATGGTAAGTATTTCCCTCATTTATGAAACCAAGTTTATCGAACTAGTAGGAGACCCATGCAACCCTATGTAACCGGTACCTGCACACAAAGAACAAATACTTGCAACCCAACGCGTTAAAGGGGTTGTCAATCCCTTTCGGGTAACGAGGCCAGAAATTGACATGTTGATGGAATAAAATTGTAGTAGATTGAAAGATGAAAATAAAACGCAACAAGGTATTTTTCCGTTTTTGATAATATAGATCTGAAAATAAAAGTTGAAAATAATAGCAAAGGAAAATGGCAATATAGATATGAAATTATATGATAGGAAAATAGACCCGGGGGCCATATATTTCACTAGTGGCTTCTCTCGAGAAAATAGCATACGGTGGGTAGACAAATTAATGTTGGGCAATTAATAGAAAAGCAAATAATTATAACGATATCCAAGACAATGATCATGTATATAGGCATCAAGTCCAAGATTAGTAGACCGACTCCTGCGTGCATCTACTACTATTACTCCACACATCGACCGTTATCCAGCATGCATCTAGTGTATTAAGTTCATGGAAAAATGGAGTAATGCAATAAGAACGATGACATGCTGTAGACAAGATCTATTCATGTAGGAATAGACCCAACCTTTTTAACCTTAATAGAAATCATACATGCGTGCTTTGCTGCACCTTCTGTCACTGGGAAAGGACACCGCAAGATCGAACCCATTACAAAGAACCCCTTCCCATTGCAAGATAAATAGATCAAGTTGCCAAACAAACCCAAATATCGGAGAAGAAATAAGATGCTATAATAATCAAGAATGGATATCAAATCAAGGAAAATCTGATCATAAACTCACAATTCATCGGATCCCAACAAACACACCACAAAAAGTCATTACATCAAATAGTTCTCGAAGAGACCATTGTATTGAGATACAAAGAGAGAAGAAGCCATCCAGCTAGTACCTACGGTCCCATACGTCTCTGGTAAACTACTCACGCATCATCGGGGAGGCACCAATGAGGATGATGAACCCCTCCGTGATCGTGTTCCCCTCCGGCGGAGTGCCAGAAAAGTGCTCTAGATTGGATCTTGTGGTTCTAGAACTTGCGGTGGCTGGAATAAAATTCCGTTGACTCCTCTACGATTTTTGGAATATTGGAGTATTTATAAAGCGAAGAGACGGTGGAGGAGGCCACCAAGGTGGGGACAACCCACCTGGGCACGCCTGGGGGCCCAGCCCCGCCCTGGTGGGTTGTACCCCCTCGGGGCACCCCCCCCAGGTGCTTCTTTGGCCCACTGGATGTCTTCTGGTCCAAAAAAATCCACAAAAAGTTTCGCTGCATTTGGACTCCGTTTGGTATTGATTTTCTGCGATGTAAAGAACAAGCAAAAATAGCAACTGGCATTGGGCACTAAGTCAATAGGTTAGTCCCGAAAATGATATAAAATGATTGTAAAACATCCAAGAATGATAATAAATCAGCATGGAACAATAAAAAAATTATAGATACATTGGAGACGTATCAGTTCCCCCTGTGAAGAGGCACGACAAAACACATCATGGGTTTCATCACTTGTCACAGATGGGCTCATTCCCGTGGAAAGAGCGCGGACCCTGGAAGCGCTCCATGTTGTCCCAGGTGGGATCCTTCACCTTGGAAGAGCACGGTTGTTGGGTGCCCTCCCTAATGTCGCAGACGGGCTCTTTCCCCTTGGAAGAGCCGGAGAGGGTTCCCTCCTCGTGGTCACCGTCGATGATGTCTGACTTGGAAGATGTGATCCCAAGCCAGCGTAGCATAACGAGTCCTTCAAAAATGACAAAAGGGGCTCGACGGCAATGTAGGATGGCAAATTCTTGACAGCGAGCCAGAGGAGATCAGCAGCGGGGCCATGAATGAGATCGACGTCGGTTGAACCCGAGGGGTGGGGGTGGGCCACTTAACCTGTGACATAGCCCGCGTCAGGCCGTCGATGTCGATGACCTCGATGTTGTAGCTGGCGTCCGCGACATACCACACACTCTAGCCCGTTGATCGAGTGCATGCGGCTAGTAATGGTCGTCAGCTTCATCGGCGATGCCGGGTGAGGAGACCGTGATACACCTCTTTCGTGCCAGTCGCTCCTCGAGCTCCACGAGAAGCATAGCCGGACTTAGGCTACGACGCTCTGGAGTGGGGGATGGGGATGGGGATATGTGGGAAAGGGGGCGTTTGGCAGGCGTCATCTAAGAAACTCAGGGCAGCCTGGTTATGAAAATCTTTCGTGCCCTCTCACGCATCCATACTTTCTGGACGTCAGATTATGTCACCAGATTGATTTTCTGCCGTCAATTGGTCAGTAACCCCGTGCTTTCTCGCGAACGGGGTAGCTGTCGTTGAGGGCAGCTACACCGATGGAAAAATCTGTGTTACGTGGTTAATTGGTCCATATGCGCCTGCAGGCAGCCCATCTAGTGTCGGGTAAGCCCACCGATAAAAATTCACCTCACGTGGGGAATGACACCGCTCCATCTCCTCCACGACCTCCCTTCTCTCTCACAATCGACAAACCATGGCTGCGCCACTGCCCCCACCAGGCCACCACCGCCAGATCCCTTCGTTCATCCCAATCTCTTTCACCGGTAGAGAGAGAAACATAGATAAGGGGATCCGTCTGCGAGGAGAGGGGATGTGACAGTTGGCAAAAGAATTGCTTAGAAAATGTGACCTAGCCTTCAGATGTGGTATTCTATTAATGAATAATCCTCTGTGCTGTAAAACAAACATTTCACATTTTAGTTGTGTAAATACGTAGTAGCATTTTCACGGTGATAGCCGAGAAGAACTCCCTGCTTGATGTGTTTCCTAACTATGAGCGATGATGGTGGAAATGCTTAAATATCCGAACACTTTTAGCAGATGGGACAATTACTCTTGAAGGGGTTGATCTACCAAGTTTGCTACCAAAATTGCGAATTAGAAATAAGGCAGCTAATGGATGCGGTATGTTAGTATCTTACCCTTGATGTTTAATATTTCCCTCTTTTGTCATGTCTCTACAAGATTATCTCATCTTCATTATTATGCATTAAATAGCAGCTTGCTTATAATTATTATTTTTGCACAAGTACATAACATAAGATGAACTGGAAGATGCTTGGAAGAAGTATCATTTGTGCCATATTTGAGACAACAATCAAAATAATAATAATTGCTGAAGTAGATACAGATCATGTGTGTAGCTCCAACAATTGCCCAAGTATCATTAGTGGTTTTTGCCTCGCAATAAATTATATGGTGCTCTATTGCGGTCGGGAAGAGCAATATATACAATATTGACACGATGTCACGTGGTAGCAATAACCATCTTCCTCTGTTCCCATTATTATTTTGTTCTTTACTCCTTTGGAATACCACATATCTGCATTGTACGGAGTATTGATTGCATAGGAGTCCGTCCTATGTATACTAAGTAATTAAATATTTGTAACTAATATATGTTAGATTTTTTTAACTTGCTACAGACCCACATTTGAGACAGAGTACATGATAGTATTACCTGAGATGGAAATGAAATACCTTAATATCTATTTCTTGCAAGTGGATAAAATGTCGATGATCCAGTGATATGTTATGATTATTACCTCATAGCCTACACAAAGTGGCTAAAAGGACATTTGACATCAAATTGAGATAATGCAATTGCTGGTTCAATGTAGAAGTTGAGCGTAGTTAGTTGACTAGACATGCACAGGGGCTTCGCTTCTATGTCCATCTTAGTGGTATAGTTATAATTCTCTGAGGAATATTTTCCTTCATGTTTTTTGTTCAGATACTTTAAAACCTACAGGTTCATGATGTGATTGGTTTTGACTAAGTAGAATAAGAGTTATTGCTAACGTATATATTGGATAATAGGGTGCATGTTCTTGAAATAAAGCTGATTATTAAAATGAACCATAATGACACTCTTTAATGTAGAGTCATGGTGATTTAGTTGAAAGAAGGGAAAACAAACACAATTCTGCTGAAAAGAAGGGTAAAACAAACACGTTTATGTCATTACAATGGTCTCATACTTGTGGACAAGAATTAGACAGTGAACTGTTGTTGAAATATTGAAATTCGTTCACCACTTCATGTATCTAGATTTGTTAGTCAAGTTGAGAAAAGCTGACCTGAAATCTTTGGGATAGGTCATTGGAACATTGTTATTATGTGTTACAAATATAAAGAATGTGCTAAACCTAAATAAATATGCCTCACCACTATACTGAGTCAGTGTATACATAAACTACTGAAATTTTATTGAGTGTTTGTACCATTTGAATTTTCTTGAATATTTTTACCATCTTTACTCAATGGATGGGCAACACATATGGCAATACCCACCTTTTATTAAATAATATACAGTACATGTAAATTTAACTTGGTTTTTGCCTCCATATTTGATAGAAAGTTCTATCAATAGACAGATGTGGGGATGCTCGATGGCAGGGACTCTAAGACGGATGCTACATAATTAAGTTTTTATTTATCTCCCCTATTCATCGCATCAAGACTCTCTTCATTGGACGTGCCCTTAGCCTCAATGATGGTGAGTTGACATACTGTTGAAATGCAATATTGTAGTCAGTAGTCAGAAAGACAACTGATATGGCTGTCTTCATTTTCTGCTATTTGAATTTGAAAGTATCAACTATTTTCAATATCTTGTGTATCAAAGTAATGGCTAGCTTGCATGATGTTGATTACCTGCTGACTTGTTCATACAAGTTTGCCATTTTTCAGGTTTTCTTATTGGGAATATCTTTTCAGGTTACTATGCTCCTTTGAATGTACTACTGGCTGCATAGAATTATTGGCTATCCAGATCGAAACAGACACGTCATCATATGCATCTAGAAATCTACTATTTTTCCAAATGTTCCATAGGTTAACTTCTCTTTGTAATATTTTTGTTTGATATTTGAACAATCTGCTCTTTAAAAGGTAAGTATTTATTTGCAACTTATTTTAAGTTTCCACCTTGCATTTCACTTGATTATTTGTATGAAATTTGCACAACTGATAAGTGTAGTGTGTTGATTATGAAAATCATATTTCCAGTAAAAAAAATCTCACATGATTGTATCGTCCGCAGATTTCTCAGTGCAGGAGGAACAATATCATGTAGGAGATGGCTTGTACAACCAGCACACAGTTGGAGTACCACGTAACAGCCGTGAGCCAATTGATAATGAATGGACAGGTTCCCTTAACAATGATTTTACCATTGTGCACTCTTCCAGTCCATTTTATATTTTTACGTGTAGACTTGTAAGCAGCGGAATGAATTCAAATGATTTTAGGCCAAGGAATCAATTAGTGTACTATCAAAATCTACAGATTGGTCTCACTTCCTTGATTTGTGGATAATATGGAAATGTCACGTTGTCGTTTAAGTTGTTGGTTTGATGATTAGTTTATTCTTTATTTCATGCTTGTGGGTTTTTCTGGCATGGCCTATCGGGCTAGCTATGGAATGAAAGATAACTCACCCTGATCATGTATGCTTTTGTACTTAGCAAGTTGTGAATAGTTCTATGCACAGAAAATATGAAAAAATTTATATCATTCTATCACCGAAAATGAATAGATGAACATGTATGCAGCATGCTCGGGCATAGTAGGGTTTGGTGCAAATTTCTATCATTCTTGGAGTTCTGTGAATAGTTCTCGCAACATTTTCGGCTTGAAGCAAAGACAAATTCTCACGACTTCATAAGCTGAATGGTTGAACATGTATGTAGCATGCTTGTGCATAGTAAGCTTTGGTGCAAATTTCTATCATTCTATCTCCAAAATGGACGGGCACGGCAACGTGCGTCATTCATAATCTAGTGCATATGTATGGAGGTGATGCGTGCATGCAGGTTTGAATAACATTTCACAACATTGATGTGGCGCGTGTGTCGAAAATCGTTCTACAGTCCCCGCACAGAGCGAGATTGGTTCATGACGTGTCGTGGTACTAGCCACTTCGGCTCGATGGGAGGGATTCATGCGTACACATGCATGTGTGTGCTCAAACTGTATCATGTCATCCCACAGCATGACCTATATATATACTGTATTACAAACAAAAATAATAATCCCCTTCTAAGACAAATTAACCTCTCTCGTTGTCACGCAAAGTAGTAATGGACCAAGCGGGCCCACAGAAGGAAAGCATCGATATCACTGATAACCGCTTAAGTGGGTGCGAGAGGAAAACCACCATCACTTTGCATGTGGGCCAAACATATGGTGAATACCCAAAATGCGCAACTTTGATGTGGCACAGGCTTCGAAAACCGTAAAGTCCCCACACAGAGTGAGGTTCATGAAACGTACTACATATGACGCTCCCGACCCTTCCCCCTCTTCGATGCATACTATATGCTCCTACCATAATACAACCCAAAATAAATCCTCGTTGATGATGAAATTAAATAACCTCTCTCGATGGAGGTCAAAGTGATGCATGCATTGACGATGGCCTCGTAGGCCCACATATGGAAGCGTCACACGTGAGTGTCCTGGGATAACCACCGCGTGCATGCATGTGGCCCAAAGAGGTGTTCTGTGATGTTTGAATAGCCAATTTCACAACTTCGATGTGGCACGTGCCTTAGAAAACGAAAAGTCCCGACACTGAGTGAGGTGTACTTGTTCACCGACACGTACGTATAGTATATATGTTAGTCGCCTCCCACCTCTTCGACGCATACTATATACTCCTATCATAACACAAATAAAAAATATTCTACCTTGCTGGTCAAATTAACCTCTCTGCTAGTTGTTCGTCAAAGTGATGGACGATGACCTCGCGGGCCCACAGAAAGCGTCACACGCGAGTATCGAGTGTCGTGTAGGACAATCATCGACTGCACGTGGCCAAAACATGTATGTATGAAAAGGGTTGTGTAATGTTTTAAATAATGAATGCCCGACTCTGATGTGGCACCTGCCTCACAAAATGGTCAGCCCACACGGTGGATCACGACTCGTAGTGTGCTACCAGCAACCCGCCAACCCCCAAACGCGCGCGCGCACACAGACACACACACCGTGAATCCACCGGTGAACATATGTTACCAAAGGAGGGACGTTTCCATTTTTAAAAAATAATAGAGATCATTAAGACTTTTTATTTCATTGATTGATTTTCTAGGGGTATAATGTGCAAGAATCAAAATTTGAGCTACATGCACATGTGACATTGCACCAAAATGGATTGCAAAAACACATGTGTCTCACTGGGGGCATGTTTACTCCCTGTGCAAGAAATTTCAAACATTGAGAATCTTGATTGTTAAATTCTAGTACATCCAAAACTTATTGGAAATTCATGAAACTTATCGTGTTGTCATATGTACACAAATATATAGTGGCATTGTATGATTTTTTTTTGTCAAATTTAAGACCAGTTTTGATGTAACCTTTATCTTCTTACAAATGGGATATTATTAATAACTGAGAACCAATATCCCAAACGGATTGTTTATTCGGACAGCGAGCGTTAGACCAACAATGGATACATGCCATGATTCGGTTACGTAATAAAGCGACATCATTAAGCAACCAAATAGAAAAACAATGCTGCCACGCGACCCGTGTGTCGTGCGAGCAGGCGTGAGTTGACGGGACGCATGCGTGTAGTCCGCCGCGTAGGCAGACCGGGAGGCGTGCGTGCAGGTGTGTGAGTTGACGGGAGGCGTGCTCACTGTGTAGTGTCATCGGGAGGCATGCGAGTAGCTGTGTGAAACGACGGTAGGCATGCCAGAAGTCCGGTGCACAGGTTCACCGAGAGGCGAGCCAGTGGTTTGACCGCTGCCTGCCTCTCTCCCACTACTCCATATTAATGGCGCGCCTGAGCGGCCACACCCCCCATCCTTGCCACACACACAATCATCTCTCTCCGCTTGCATCCTCGATGCCACTCTCAGTCCTCAAAGTCGTTAGTGTATGAGAATGTCGCCGAAGAGCCCCATCGGAGGGAGTGGGGACATCGTGGCTGCTTAAGCACCGGAGCACGGCATGGAGATGTAGAGAGAGGTTGCCATCACCGCCGGCGAGTTATCGCTGCACCCTGACGTCGTCGACGGTGTCGAGCTTCCACAGCCGGAGGCGGAGGTCCACACCGACTCCGGTGACGACTCGGGTGACGACCCCGGCGACGACTCCGACGACCACTCCGACAACGGACAACTGGTTAGTCATCTCTACCCATTTATGTGTCAAATAGATCCTAGGGTTTATCTGGTTACTCCTCCCTCCCCCTTTTTGGACTAAAAATCATATGGTTATGTTCTCCCGATCCATGAAATCTGAGTAAGTTTCGTTAGATCCGTGTAGTGTGTTGATTGTTTGAATGGTACAAGTGATAAGTTGTGTTATCTGTGCAAATGATTTCTCCTAGTAATCCGACTAGGGTTAGTGTTCGTGCTAATAATTCCTAGCCAGGACTTAAGAATTGATTTTGAATGACCTGCATATATATTTGTGCCATTATTTTCTCCAAGATTGGTCTGCACATAGACGATTGTGCTTAAAAATCGAACCATAATCTCTAGATATGTGTAGAAAAATAGCCATAAATTTCGAATCCTATTTCACGGAATGTAAACATTGATTTGATGCCAAATTTTGGCAACTCACAAATGTTCGCTAGAGATTAGTTTGTAAATATTAATCTGACGCCAATTTTTTTACTATTTGTATAGGTGCTGTCTTACAATGTGGACATCGAGGATGAAGATGGCCAGAGGAGGTACAAGAGGAAAATCCTGAGGGAGCTTTATGCGAGAATGCATAACATGCGTATTAGGACCTGGGACAGAGACCATCGATGCCTATTTTGCCACCACAAGCTTCATGACGCGTATCTAAGTGTTCTGGTGCATGTAAGAGGACATGCCGTTGGCTCCAACAAGCAGAAGTATTCTTCTAGGGTGGCGGGCGACGCATACACCGAGTACCTGGAGATGCTTCAGGATCGTCCCCGCAGATGAGACGAGATGTGGGATCGAACTATGTATGGCTACGTAGTGTCTTAATGATGGTTAAACTATGTAATTATGGTTGAACCATGCTTGTGTACGCTTATTATCTATGTCTGAGTATGTTTAATCTATGTTTACTTATGTCTAAATGTGGGATATGGATGCAATAAGTTCGGTTAATGGAATCTACCTTTGTCCTAGTTTATTGGTCCCCTTTGTAATTTGTGTTAAATTTTGACCAAATATTTAACTGACAAAATGTTAGTGCACGTCAGCAAAAATTATATCGTTGGATGCATATTTGAACATAGTGTTCAATGATATAATTTTTGGTGACATGCATAAACATTTGTTTGTTAAATATTTGGTCAAAATTTGGTACAAATTACAAAGGAGACCAATAAACAGGACGAAGGTAGTACGTCAATCACACACGGTTCCGAAAATTGGAACCGTGTGCAATGACTTTCATTTTTCCTGTTAAGTTAATCACACACGGTTGGCTCTAGCAATCCGTTACCTCCGAAACTGTTAGTGGGACAGAAAACCCTCACCATCCAATTCAAAAAATAAAAAATAAAACCCTCACCATCCCCACATCACGAAAACCCTCACCCCGCCTGCCACCCCCTGCGGTCCCCATTCACACCTGCACAAGCTACTCCACATCTATGCATGGAACTGCCTATCACGGAGGCAACCACTTAGCTCCACGCCTGCCTCCACTGCCAGGCCACCGGCAAACCCCACCGCATTTCGCCATTTTCGCTTGCCGCCGCCTATCGCCATCGACTTTCTCGACGCTCCTCGCAGTCTACCCAGCTCTGCCAGGTTGGGGAATCCACCATACTGAGGGTTTTTTCTCATGGACAACAAGGTAACTAATTCAATGAGATATTATCTCATCTCTTATCACTCGACCGAAATTGCCATGAATTCATTTTTATTCGAACTGATTTGAGGGTTTTCTTTCATTCATAGAGTGTACAGTGTGCGGACACATGAGGACTTTGCGGCCTCCACCAGACATCCTTGGCGTTCCATCTCACCGTACTAGATGACCCGAGGATGCGCGCGGTATGTTCAATCTCATCCTAAATCGGTTGGCATGGCCTACTTGACTGAACATATACTAAACATTGCTACATTTGGATAAAAGGTGCCACATGCACCATATATGTCAAAGTGGATTTTCCCCTCTTCTTTCTATATTACGCAAATTAATGTTGTATTGTTCTTTCGATTGCTCTCATATTTCCATGACATCATGTTTACCCTATCGGTTTAATTATAGATTTTTGTCCTTCAATTTCAACTATTGTAGAGTTCTTTCAATTTGGGCCCATGTTTGCATGTTACCATATTTTCTGTAACAATCCTACCATTTTCTGTAGTGCTTCCCTTGCTATGCAATAGAATCTGTAGTGCACAATCTTTCCCTTTACATAAATCAAGACTGTAGGGATGTCATACTGAACACAAACATGGATTTACAATTCTTGCTACTATAAGACTTGATGAACGTGGTGACTCCTATTTTGGCACTGGCCTTTGGAAAGAAATTTCTAAGTTTTATGTACTGAAAGCTGGCACTAAAATTGTACTGCACATAAAAGAGCCTGGTCATGAGATATATGCTAACTTCCCCGACTATATCATATGTCTAGACTTTGTTCGAAGTAAGTTTTCTTTTCAAGTATCTGCATGTTGACTTACCCGGCAATATCAAATGAATTTTGTAGTATTTAAGCAACCAATTGTTATTCCATTTTCTTTCTATATTCCTACCTACTAATTTCTAGTTACCAATACTTTTCTATTGCCCTGTTTTTACTAAATATTCCCTGTACTCTCACTTCTATCAGAAAGCGCCGCTGACAAGGAGACTTTGGATGTGGAGAACGGGGCTGCAAAAAGCGGATGCGGGGCGAGCAAGAAACGCAAGCGACTCCAGCAGGCCTAGACTTCATCAGAAGCCTCCCCAATGATATGTTCATAGTCATCATATCCCTCCTCCCAATCAAATATGGGGAGCGGAAAACCATCCTTTCCCGGCAGTGGCGCCCCCTATGGAACTCCGCCCCTCTTGACCTCATCGACACCCACGAGCTCTGCCATGGCTATTGCAAAATCTTGGCTGCATTCTCCAAGATCCTCGGCAGTCACCCTGGCCCATCCAGAGGCCTTGGGATGGGCAAGTTCCGTTCCAACGGCAAGGAGCAAGCCAAGCTTGACGACTAGTTCCAATCCCCCGTGCCCTAGATCAGCTCGAGGAGCTCACTTATGATGATCGGCATATGCGCTCGCTGCCAACGTCGGCGCTCCACCTCGCGCCCATGCTGCGCGTCGCCAAGTTTAGGAACTGTCACCCCCCGCTTAATGACGTGCCCTCTCTTATTCTACCACGACTGAAGCACCTCAAGCTCGTCACTGCCTGCCTCCAAAATGGTGACATGGAGCACCTGCTCCGTGGCTATACTACACTCGAGTACCATCGTCTTCAGGCGGTCAATGGTTTGAGTAGCTTCCACATCACCTCCATGACTATTTGGACTATTTATGTGTGTTGCTGGTGCGGCAAGAAGACATCACAAGATGTGTACCGCGGTATGGTCATTGAGAACACACCTTCACTTGAGAGATTACTTGTAGTTGATCAAGAAGGTCCAACACGAATCAATGTCATTTATGTGCTGAAATTGATAGTTGTGGGCTACTCGTCTGACAAATACTCCGAACTTGTTATTGGATCCACACCCGTTCAGGTACAACAGCCGCCTTCTACCTCTCCTTCTAGAAATTAACATTATTTCTAATTTTGAAGATGTATATTCGCCTGTCATCCAGAAAATGATTGTGACAAGCTTGACCCTGAAACTACGCACAGTGATGGTCTTGGCACCAGAATCTATCGGCCCCAACCTGGAGCAAGTTGTCAATTTCTTGAGATGCTTTCTGTGCCTGGAGAAGCTATATATTGAGGTGATTTTCCTTTCCTGTTAAATGTTAACCATATGGGAGTTCAATTTGTGACACCTTTTTCCAAGTTTACAATGACAATGTACTACGATTTCTGAAAGATTTTTTGGAGGATTTCAGTACATACATGTTCCCCCCCATATTGGTTGCTTGATCCATATGGTTACAATCCATAAGCATTTATCCTTTGGATTCATCTGTACTATTTTTCTTAGGGAACTTTTCATCCACTCCAACCTCTTGTGAAGAAGGCTACATTTTTCTAGATTATAATAAAATTCTCATGTTAATCATGTTGGATCGAAGATGGCATGTTAGTGAATTTTACAAATCCTGCAAACCAATTAGGCTTGTAGTAGTGTTCAAAACTGCATGTAGGCACTAACACGTTTTGTTCTTTTGCAGATAAGATTAGGCCCGGTGGTGGATAATGTGATACAATATAACAATCATGTTGAATGCCTAGATCTGCATCTCTCAGAAATTACTTTGAAATCCTATCGAGGGACCTTACCGCAGATTATATTCGCCAGGTTCTTTGTTGTCAGAGCAAGGGTGTTGAAGGTAATGTGGTTTTCCCTACATTTATGTCGCAAAAAAGAATGGTTTGTTGATTAGCGCCCGCAGCTACGACATAATGGAATAGGCTCCAAAAATGTTGAATGTCATTTTGGAACTTCAGTTCAGAGAGTAATCGGAAGTCATCATGTCAACCCATACATGACTTCTCAGTGGTTGAACCCTTTGCAAAAATTATGAGGTTTTGAAACCACACTTACAAGTGGTAATATTAGTTTAAACCTCTCTGATATCCATGTTCAATGGATCAGTGCGAGCGTTTGCAGCTGACGAGCTGACTTTCATTACTAATATCACTTTGAACCTTGTAATCTTCTAATTTGAGCAATAACAATGGAATTTGAACCTTGTAATATTTCGAGCTTTCGTGGTACAATCGTTGAAATGACATCGTATCAGACTCGTATATTGGTAGCACTATTTTGACCTTAATAAACAATGTACTTAGATTTTATTAACCATTCTCGAATATGTTTACCTTGTCGATCTCGTAGCACATGATTTGTATAGCTAACTCGACTGCGATCTTCGACATTATTGCACACAATTGGTTTCTTCAACCGTGTGCCCTATAGAGCGCATAATTAATTATCGCACTCGAGTGTCCATCATCACCCTTTTGTGTAACTTTGACCTCATCACCCATGGATAAACTTATCACCGAAGTCATTCCACACACATCATTTTTACAAAGCTTTTTTTCAATAAACACATACGATTTGTCCCTCTTCTAGCCGACGCATGGCCAAACTAGCCAGGCGGGAAGCTTGCGCGGTAAACTGCGCGGTAGCGCAGGAATAGGCTCACCGATGATACATTTGGAGCCTCTTCGAGCCCACGCATGGTCAAAGGAAACGTTTGCGGTGCGGTGTTATCAAGTGTGCATTGGAATCCTCCGCTATGAACGCCATGACAAGACGTGATGATTACAGGCTGACCGGCCCCCATTTATTATAGCAGCCATTTAACCCTTGTGTATCTTGAACCTTTCGATCGTGCCCTACCATTGCAAGAAGCACACCCATCACGACAAATTCTTAGAGGGTATCCTACGTGGATCCAATGGTGCTTCGAGCGGCTGCCAACGACAAGCAGCAGTTCACCATGCATGCCGCGGTGGACACCCACAGAAGGTTCACAGAGCTCTCGGTGGTGTACACCAACAACCCGGTCCGGGTGGAGCACTCCATCCACATCATGGAGTTGTTGCTTGCCGATGAGATGTACAAGGTGGTCAGGTTCGACCTTGAGTACACCCGCGCTTGTGCCGGGTCTTGTACGAATGTCGAGGTCACCCAGATGTGCGTGCACAACCACGTCCTCACGTACCAGTACTGCCCAGCCACAAAGCCTTGCGAGCGTTTCACCATGTTTGTCAACAGCCCCCACTACATTTTCGCTACGGTGGACATCACCAATGATGTAAAGGTGCTCAAGAATTCGGGCATCGCTTGCTAGAATCTTGTCGACATCCAGGGCTAATACAAGATCTGGGGCAACAAGGAGCATGAGAAGGAGTCACTGGTTTACCTCGCCGATGCCATCATCGACCCCTACTAAAGAGACATGAAGGATTCCTGCAACAAGGACAAGCATGCCTGGCACTTGGCCTGGATGGAGAAAATCGACAAAGCTCACGTCGTGTACGCGGCCAAGGAGGCGTACACGAGCTACGACATGTAAAGGCGGATCGTTGGCATGAGGAAGTGCCTCCATCCCCAAAATGGCCAGGGATCCAGCCGGAAGCAAAGCAATGGCAAGCGTCATCGCAACAATAAGTATATGATTAGATCATCATTTCTCCTAGTTTAGTATGCATGTAATTGCTTACTTTAGTGTGTGGAAATGTTATGTGTGTAGTCACTTGCGTAATTGTATGCTTAATTTGGTTTTGCAATGTTGTCTTTTTAAGTATATATGTTGACGCTCTGTAGACAGAGCGAATCACATTGCACATGGACTAAACAATGGAACCCGTCGGTGACAATTTCATCAATCTCTAACAATTGTATACCAGCAATCGTTTGTCACAACACACACGGTTTGTTAATAGGAATCGTCGGTGTTGTTATCGGTCTTCCCACACATTTCCTATTACAGACCTATTTTACCATGTATCACACACATCTTGTTAAGTTGAACTGTCTCTGTTCTCTTGGCTCAACGCAAACAGTTCATCCGAGTGAACTGTATGCCGTATATCGCACACACCTTCATCTGGCTGCCCATTTCTGTTGTTCTTCCTCATCACAAATAGTTTATCCGAGTGACTGTCTGCCGTATATCGCACACGCCTTTATTTGGCTGCCCATTTCTTTTGTTCTGCCTCGTTGCAAACAGTTCATCGAACTGAACCGTATGCCCCTCATCGCACACACAACTAAATTCTGAACCGTGTTTGATGTATCCTTTGTTGCAAATGTTTTGCATATTTTTTGACGGTTATTTTACATCACCATTTGCGATTAATGCATCGCATCCAGTTTCGTCAAAGGGTCTCTGATCATAGTGTCACGTTAGCAGCATCCTGCAGTAGTGATATATCATGTCCCATTGAACCAAATATGTGTCCATTACGCATTATTACCGGGTTTTGCCCTTTTCTTTGTTTTCTTGTGTCTACAAGTTGTCGGCATTCTCGGAACCAGGGTACCCAGACTTGCCTGCCTGCGGCCCATGACGTGCCTCCTTCACCGGCCTGGTATGGCCCATCTTCAGCATCGACAATCAAGACCCTCGCGAGGGGCGAAGCCTCACGAGGAGGACGACATAAAGACCCCCGGAAGGAGCAGCCTCACTAGGCTGGCTCCCGAGGGGCGGAGATCTCTATGCAAGCCCCTAACTCGTGAGGTTCGGATGATGCAAGCCATGACGACCCGGGCCAGGTGGGCACCAGCGGGCGCAAGACGACAAGTTTTCCTCTTTGGTGCTAAAGAGTTAAGCGCAGGCGCGGAGTCCTGAGGAATCAACCAAAGGTTTATATTTCCATGTAGCAAGATAAGGGTCACTAGGATGGCATGATGGAGGTCATCACCGAGCCCACCATGGCGTCAGGATCAGAAGCTTTGTAGGTGAAGACCACCTTTAGTCAGGATAAAGTGTACTGGTTGTCTCCCTTCAAATTTGGCCGTTGTGGGATCCCTTCCCGCCTACATTTTGGGGGAAGAGGACCAATGCCACTATAAATATAGCTTAGCCACCAAATAGAATGGGACGGATCATTCAGACCTCCCTCACCGCCACAAGGAAGAACACACCTCGTGAGGTTGTTCAACAGCTATACTAGTTCTTCCTCAGCCGACCTCGAGGCAATCCACCACATTGCAGGAGTAGGGCCACTCACCGATAAGTGGCCTGAACCTGGGTAAACTGCCCTGTGTCATTTCCTGTCCTGTTCCTCGAGCTAGATCATAGAGATGGCAGGTAGGCAGATAGGGGAAGTTGAGTTCTTTGCATGCACCCGAGTGTTCGAACTTACAACGGTTTTACGGAGCCCTGAATCCAACTCAAGTGTTTTACAGCAACCTAGGACCAAGCACGATGAAAGGATCAAAGATGGGTTCGGTATGAAGGACTTACAATACCAACTTAGGCATTTTAGAAGGTGTAAAAACTTATTTTTTTTCAAAGTGCTCCAAATCAAGATCTAAAACCCAGAATGGATCGGTGTTGCTCTCATGGATTCAATGATCCCAACAAAGTCAAAATTGGAGTTCGTATGATGAAATGATGGCCAAACACTAGACAGGACAAAACGCAAGACGCCATCCGTGATTTTGGGCCTCAAAGTTGCCCTTTCATACGGGATTCTTCATCAATTTCGTCCCTGTTTGTTCCCACGAGATCCTTGCACAACAAGGAATGGTTTATGAGAGAATAAGCCTCATCTTTAGCCGTTGGATGCATCTCATTAACGAAGGAGACTGATGAGGCATCATTATATATACACCTGCATACGCTGCCGCCATCATCTCCCACAAGCTGCCGTCGTCCAATCTCCATCTCCATTGCTGCTCCATCTCGACAACCAAGGAAGAAGGGACAATATCTAGTGAAATAGGAGGAGGCTCCACCACCACATGCACTAGCCTTTGGGCTGGTGTTATCTCCACCGCGGCGTCACCATCATCATCACCACCATCGCGGGCGACGCCATCTCCATCACCACCATGCCTTCTCCCTTCACTGCCTCGATGTTGGCTTGCAACTTGACCATCTCCTCTATGTACCATTAACTTGTTTGTGTACTTTTGTTCGTTCTTGGGGATACAGATGAACTCTTTTATTTTTAGAATTATTATTACTTCCAAGCGATCCATTATCTTCTTCTTAGTTAGTATTCTTCATGAGCGTTGAGAGGAGACCTTCCTCGCATTATCGCTGGGATTGGCCATGGAGGAACTATTGTCTTTGTATGGGTTAGGATGTTGAGGTAATTCGAGATGGTTGTAAAATCCTCAATTCATAGTCATTGCAATTGATAGGGGAGTAACAGGGTAAACCAACATCTAGCCAGGTGCGTCCACGGGGAAACCCTTCATTGGCCATATGTGATAACTGGTGTGGGGAAGCTACGATTGGTGGTGTATATGGAATGAAGTCTACGTGAGAGTAGAACAAGTTTTGTACCAGGAATCAGCCACTTATGAGTATAGAGGATGGATAAAGGATACGACAGTGAGTGTTTGCTCTATACTTCTTGCGCATGTCATATTTGTAGTAATGACTTCAAAATTCTCAAGAATATTTTACTGCTCAAGCACCATCTTCCTTAACGTAGTATCTTTTTGTTCATTTTTTCCTAGTTTTTTTTGTAGTAAACACCCTTTATTCTATTTTCCTAGCAATGGAAAGAGTAGATTATTTGCAAACTCCGGTTTGGGTGCGTACGTAGTGACAATGTAGTTACAGGGTTTGTGGTGCATTTCTTTCTGCTCCATGTTGGTTCTACACTTACTTATCACGAAAGTGGTACTACAGCCATCTGCACTTGCAAGTCATCAAGCATTTTATGGCGCCATTGCCGGGGAACATATCATTTGGTCATTAATTACCATCTCGCATATAGTTTATTTTGCCTGTTGCTATTAATTGAAAAATAAAAATAATCTTCTCATCATGTATTCTGAGATCTCTACCTAGAAAGAGAAGAAATATGCAATAGAGGAGAAGAATGACAAGATTTCACCGTTACTGGCTACCGACGAAGCAAACTTTAAAGAGTGCATTGCATTTGAAAAAAAATGCTCAACCATTATAATTCATTCATATCCAGTGTCATGCCAATATTATGGAGCCAAATAGCACCTACTATATGAATGTAAGTGCAATATTGCTTCCTAATTAGGAATTTATTTTGGGGGTAATTACTATGCAAGAATGAAGAACCTACTATTTGTACTTCTTGCGGGTGCGGTGAGGTTATACATCATATCTTAGATATGAAGAGTCAGGGTGATCCATTTTTTTATGAATTTGTAACCTATCCATACTTTCGGCCAAGATAAATTTTATGATAATTCATATGTTGTCAATGAACAAGAGTGGATTTTATCCATATTAGGAACAGAAGGATTCGTGCAGAGTTCACATAAAATGAAGGAAATAATGCAAACCATGAAGAGCTAGCAACCCCTATGGCCGCAAGAATTGGTAAGATATGATAAATTAAATATTTTTGAAACTAACTTGCAGCAAGCCAGAGGGGATCACAAATAACTAATGATCGTGGATGAACAAGCCTCATGGAAGAATAAGTGAAGGAAAGCCCACCTCTCACTCCAAAGAGTGAAATTTTGCACACAATCAACGAGTTCTTTGATGACACAACTCCCAAGAAGAATGTAAACTCTATGGATACAATAGAATCGCTAGAATTTCTAAATACATGCACATATAAGCTATGTTTTGTGTGTCAAGTTTCTTGTAGATGTTTGTTACGTCTCTGTCGTATCTACTTTTTGTAACGCTTTTGCTCTTGTTTTGGACTCTAATTTGCATGATTTGAATGAAATTGTCTGATGTTGTTTTCAGTAGAATTACCGCGGTGTTTTTTTGTGTAGAAATAAAAGTTCTCGGAATCGGACAAAACTTTTTGGAGAATTTTTATGGAATAAAAGAAAAATACTGGAACCAGAACCATGTAGCGGGGGTGCCCTGGCTGCCGACGAGGCACCAGGGCTTGCAAGCCCCACCAGGCGCACCCTGGTGTCTCATCGGGCCCACGGGACTCCGCTGACCCTAATCTTCCACTATAAATTCCTATTTTTGGAGAGAAACAACAGGAGATGAAGTTTCACCGCATTTTATGATATGGAGCCGTTGCCACCTCATGTTCTTCACCGGGAGGCCAGATATGGAGTCCGTTCGAGGCTCCGGAGAGGGGGATCTTCCGCCTGCATCATCATCAACCATCCTCCATCGCCAATTCCATGATGCTCACTACCGGGAGTGAGTAATTCCTTCATAGCCTTGCTGGTGAGTGAGTGGTTGGATGAGTTCATCATGTAATCAAGTTTGTTTTGTTAGGGCTTTGCTATGTTCGGAGATTGATGTTGTTATGACTTTGCTATGCTTAATGCTTGTCACTTGGGCCCGAGTGCCATGATTTTAGATCTGAACCTTGTATGTATCACCATTATATCTATATTCTTGATCCGATCTTGCAAGTCATATGCACCTACTACGTGTTAGGATCGGCATACCCCAAGGTGACAATTCTTTCGGATGATTACCGTAGTATGAGGATTTCATATACTCACTATGTCTTAATGCTTTCATCCAGTTCTCTATTAAAAGGAGGCCTTAATATCCCTTAGTTTCCTTATGGACCCCGCTGCCACGGGAGGGTAGGACAAAAGATGTTATGCAAGTTCTTTTTCATAAGCATGTATGACTATTTACGGAATAGTGCCTATATTATATCGATGAACGGGAGCTAATTTCGTGTCGCCCTAGGTTATAACTGTTATATGATTAATATTATCCAACGATATCGCCGATCCAGTGCATATGAGTTTTTCCACATATTGATCTCCTAAGTTACTACTGTTGCTGCTGCTGTTACAATTGCTACAAAATCACTCATACTATTGTTACCGTCACTACTGCTATCAAAACTATCAAACTACTGTGCTAGTGATCACTTTGCTGCAGATATTTAATCTCCAAGTATGGTTGAATTGACAACTCAACTGCTAATACTTACATATATTCTTTGGCTCCCCTTTTGTCAAATCTATAAATTTGGGTTGAATACTCTACCCTCAAAAACGGTTACAATCCCCTATACTTGTGGGTTATCAAAACCTTTTTATGGCATTGTTGCCGGGGGGTATAGCTATATTTGTTGAGTAACTTGGGATTTATATCTGATTATCACCATGAAGAATTTTAAAGACACTAGATCCAAGATCGTTCCCTCTATGATAAGGGGAGGTAAGGAATTTCCATATAGTTGTGCACTTGATTCACCTTCTGTTTTGAATAAGCTTGCAACACCACCACATGTTATCAACTCTGATATGTCGCAAGTTATTGATGATGCTACTTCTTCTATGAATGATTCTTATGATGATGCTAGTACCTTGCTTGACAAGACTGTGCCACTAGGTGAACTTTTCTTGATGAATAACTTGCTAGAATTAAAAATACTGAGAATCCTGAAATTGATGAGACTGCTGAAACTGATGAAGTCCTTGAAACTGGAAATTATGAAACACCTATTAGATCTAGCTCTCCTAGATATGAATTTCCTAATATATTTGAAGGTTATGTTATGGAGGGACAGGTAGCTGAGCACTTTCTTGATTGTAAGGCTAGGGAAGATCTTAAGAAATTAGTATGCAAGTTGAAAGAAAAATCTTTGAATGCTAGAATGAAATTTGATCCCAACTTTGCTACTTCACCTATCTTTGTTACTCATAAGGACTATGAATTTTATGGTGATCGAGAGTTAATTACCTTGGTTGAATCCGATCCTTTTCATGGTTATGAAACTGAAACTGTGGTGGCACATCTTACTAAATTAAATGATATAGCCACCCTATTTGCTCAGATGAGAAAACTCATTACTATTATATTTTCAAGTTATTTCCGTTCTCATTAAAGGGTGATGCTAAGACTTGGTACAACACCCTTACTCCTAGTTGTGTGTGTAGTCCCTAGGATATGATTTACTACTTCTCTAAGAAAACCATTTTCCCGCTCATAAGAAACAAGCTGCCTTACATGAAATATTTAAAGTTGTGCAAATTGAAGAAGAGAGTCTCCCACAATCTTGGGGAGGCTTCTCCAATTACTTAATGATTTTCCTGATCATCCTCTTAAGAAAAATGAAATACTTGATATCTTCTATTGGACTAGCCGATGCTTCTAGGGACTTCCTAGATAGTTGTGCTGGTTGTGATTTCACGGAACGAACTGTTGAGCAAGCTGGGGAATTATTGAGTAATATATTGAAGAATTATGATGAATGGATACTTCCTAAACCACTGCCTAATACCACTCTGAAGAAGAGCGGTATATTATTTCTCAGTCCCGAAGATATGCAAGAGGGAACGAAATGTATGAAAGAAAAAGGTATTAAAGCTGAAGATGTTAAGAATTTACCACCTATTGAAGAAATACATGGTCTCGACACACCACCACAGCTGGTGGAGGCAAATTATCTTTCAAAGTTTGATGAAGGTGATATCCCTTATAATAAACCTCCTAGTCAATGCTTGTATGAATTCGTCAATTACATTAGAAAGCAAGATCATTTCAGTGCCTATTATATGAAACAATTAAAGCAAAACTCTGATATGACTTCTCGCTTGAGTGACTTGTTAATTAGAACCAATGATGTAAGAGGGGCAGGAAAACATGCTTGTATGGTTCAAGATCAATTAGAACAATTTGTTAAATCTCAAAGTGAGTTACTCAATGAAATGAGTAATTAAATGAATGATCATGTTGTTAGAGTAATGACTAGAGGAGGTAAAATGACTCAAGAACCACTCTATCCTAGAGGTCATCCTACAAAATTGAAGAAGACTCTCAAATAATTAATCATGATGCACCTAGCCCATATAGAAAGAAAAAGAAAAAGAAAAATGATAGGACTTTGCGTACATCTAGTGAACCTAACATACAAAAACCATGACAGGATGATAATGATGTATTTATCTGTGATGTTGAAACCCAGTCTGGTAATGAACATTCACTTAGACCAACTCCACCGCGCGACCCCAAATGGACGTCCGCTTTGCCTGGATTTTGTCGGTTTGGGTAGGGCATTGGGGTCATGTCCGGGTCTGTACTAGGATGCGGTGGCTGTGCGCCTAGCGCACGGCCGCATCCTTTGGCCCCATCCAATCCGCCTCCATTTTAAAAACAACAACGCCCTAGTTTAGGCTAGCGACCCTATAACACCGACAACAGAGCCAGCGGCCAACACGTCCTCGTCGGCTACACAACCAGCGGCCGGCAACATAGCCAGCCTCCAAAACGAATAGGTTTGTTCGCCACAACATACCCAGCGGCCGGCAACATAGCCAGCCTCCAAAATGAACAGGTTTCTCGCCAGGCACACAGCCAGCGGCCGGCACCATGCCACGGCTGATCAAACGACCTTGTTCAGGCCATAGGCATCGAACATCTCCTTCTGCCTGTCCTCGAACCAGCTCCTCGTCTTCTTGGTCATCTTCGTCAAGTCCGCGCTCATGATCGCTAGGGCCACCTCCCTAGCTTTGGTTTTGGCATTGGCGACCTCGATGTTGAGCTGCCTCTGTCTGGCCTTGGCATTGGCATCCTCGATGTCGAGCTGCCTTTGCCGGGACACCTCCTCCATGTCGAGCTGCCTCTGCTTGGCCGCGACATTGGCGGCCTAGATGTCGAGCTTCCTCTGTTGGGCCGCCTCTTCCATGTTTATGTTCCTCTTCTTGGCCGTCTCCTCCATCTCAGGCTTCATCCATTGAAGCTCTAGGTATTGCTTCATTTGCTCGTCCTTGCTTTGCCGCTTCTTATCGTCCCTCACATCCTTTTGGGACATCATGCCATGCAAAGTGTCTTGCAAGGTCATGGATGAGGCATCACGTATATCGTCCACCTTGGAGTTGGTCTTGCCCCTCGGCCTCTTCAACACCTCGCCATCTCCACCTCTGGCGAACTTGGCCGTCTTCTTGCCTCTCTTCCTTTGAAGTTCACGGTATTGGTCCTTGAACTTAGGGCAATTGTTGATGATCGTCCAACAATGTGTGAGAGTGAATGGCTTGTCATTGTGTCGGGCCTTGAATGGCTCCAAAGATTGAAATGCCTACACCACATGATCAACCACAATTGGACATGCAAACATATACAAGGCCGTGGCCGTAGCAAGGAAAGGACTAGGACGAGAAGAGCATACCATGTCCCCAATGCTGAGGCCACTCATGGGCCGTGCTTCAACGTTCTCTAATGCGGCACCATACATGTTGCACTCTTGTTGGATGAACAACCACCTCTTTTGAATCGAGGTGATGCACACGGTTGCTTGTAATTTGGTAGGGCTCAAACATCTTCCTTTCATGGAATGTTTTGTGGACTCTCGTCCAAAAACGAAGGCCCTTTTGTTGTGCACCGGTCCTCGGATCTTGGCTAATCTCCATCCAACATTGGCAAATCAACTTGTCCTCATCTTGGGTATATGAACCCGTGCGAATGCTCTTTCTCTCTTTTGTGCTTCTGCTCTTTGGCTGAGCTCATTGATGAACAATGGCTCGCCCGAAATATCAATATCAATGACTTCTTCTTCATCACCATCACCTTCAACGTAGATGTCATCGTCTTCATGCCACGAATCACCATGGTCGTAGTCAGCATGGTTGTCAGCCTCTTCATCGGTAACGAACTGGGCACAACCATCCTAACTTTGGGTCTCATCGGGGTCGTAGGCACGGCCCTGCCCACCGTCGTAGATCACATCCTCCATGAACGGGTTGTAGAAGGGGTCGTCGACCGGTAGCGTTGTGTTGGCATTCCGTCGAACAAGACGCGGGCGGGCGGCATGGTGCCCATAAACGCTGGGTGTGCTTGCTTTCTTTGCATCTACATGGACGGCCGGCCGCCGCTGCTGGTCCCAGGCATGATATTGAGGTCGATGACGGCCGAGGGGCGCGGGGTGGACGGCGCCATCATGCCAACGTCCGGTGAGAAACGAGTTTGCCTGTTGTGCCTTGGTGGGGGAAAGCCGGGCGACATATGCGTGGTCCGTGACATCGGCGACTTGCAGTGCGGAGGCCGGGCGACCGACGAGCTTGTGCTCGCCGAGCCGACGGCCGCTGCAGGGAAACCGGTCGGACGGTAACCGCCAAGCATGAGGAGGGCATGCGCTTTGTTGATGATGTCCTCCTTCTCGTCGGCCTTAGCCTTGCGCCGCGTGGCCTCCCTCGCATCGCGCTCGAAGGCAAACTTGGCTGCGGCGCCATTGCCCTTGACGACCGCCCTCTGGTTCCTCCTCTTCGCCGATTCCGCGTCCAACTTGGTGATCTCCTCCGGCGTGCACTCCAACCACGGCTTCCTTGGCACCTTGGCTGCCTTTTTCTTCACTTTTGGAGGCGGGTCGATGGCCAGGCCGCCGAAATTCGGCTGGGCGTCGGCCATGGACGGGGGAGGTGGGGGCGGCGGGAGGGATGTGGGAGGGGCGCGGGAAATGGCGCCAAAAGGGGCGCGAAGGGTTTTTGCTTTGTGCGACTGACAGGCGGGCCAGGGGAGGACAAGCGCGCGCGTCCCGCCCGTCCGTGCGCAGTCTGTTTCAGCCCAAAATCGGGGCATACTTGGGCCGGGGATGGGTCGAAAGCGGACAGAAAATGGACAAGCGTCCGTTTGCTCCCGCGAGCTGGGCCGCCTCGTTTGTCTGTTTTACCCCAAATGGACGGGGTCGGACAGGATGGGGTCGCGTGGTGGAGTTGGCCTTAGTGATAATAATAATGACAATGATGATGTTCGTGTAGATGCTAACCCAGATAATGACGTTTATATAGAACCCGCTATTGATCTTGATAACCCGCAACCTAAAAACAAACGTTGTGATAAGAGAGACTTTGTTTACATGGTAAAGTGTCACCTGGATTTAGTAGAATCCAAGTCTCTGTGCTTACTATGCTACCCCTGGATCGTAGCTAGCACACACAGTAACAAGAATGAACATCAGTAAAACATGCATCATTTTACTACAACCATAGATCCAAAATTAAGTAAATATTTACCATTGGTACAGCTCAACGCGGGCACATAATACAACGAAATAATACGTAGTCACAAAGTTAGTGCTCCATCAACGCCACTGGGCTCGTTGAGTGTAGACCATAAACCTATCGTCTCTTAATCTATCGAGATCTGCACATGACACGTGCAGCTGAGTACGTGGAATGTACACGCAAGTTGCAAGGGAAGTATATAACAGATTATATATGCAGGGTAAGTATTGGTGGAGGTTTTCATGCATAAAGCCAATTTTCTCATGTACTATTTTTTATAAACTTCTTTTGAAGTAAAAATAGTTTTTTTAAGATTTGAGTGAGACTTTGGATATACACACCAAAGCCCATTCTCTGATTTTGGTAAAATATATATATGGTTGAAGTGAAACACAATCATTGTGCTCAATCCTCAACCTAACCCTTAAAATAGATTTTTAGAAAAGAGAGGGGAGATTCTTCTTCAGTCCAAGTCTTCAGTTGCTCAAATTTGCCCGTAGTCGGGGGCACGACTAATCGATTAGGTTTAACTCTCTACCGAGGTCGTGCACCTTCCCCACATGACACAACTAACCCCGTTTATCGTTATACACTTGGGTGCACGGCTATGAGGAGATTGTGATGAAGCATTTCCTAACAGCCCCCTATACCGCCAAGCCACCCGTAACTTCGGCACGAAGGCCTCTCTCCGATGGCGGTCCTCAGGTAGGGTTTCCCGTTAGTACTAAGCTAAGCCAGAGCCCATAGTAGCATGTGGCTGTACTGTAAGCTACATCAAACTGTACTTGGAAGATCTCATTTCCGTGGACCACTGTCCACACTAAAAACATGTGTGCAAGACCCTAGTCGGGCGCATTCACTACAAGATCCCGATGGGCGCAATCACTTGTAGACGCTCCCGTCAATACCATTCTGCCCAGAGTATAGAAATAAAATAATATATATAATTTTATTTTCAAACGTTTTCACAAAATGTTGCCCCAAAAGAGGGCAAGTTTATTCGTTTAAAAATTGTTTTGTTCCCAACCCCTTTCTTTGTAAGCATGGCTAAGCGCATCTACAAGTTAATAGGGCTTTAGCTAGCAATAGCTGCTTGCAAAACTTTTTAGTAAAACATGCATAATAGTAAATAAAAAGTTAATGCATATTATAAAAATATAGGACAAGGTACGATCAACTGCAAATTGCGAGTACATTCCATGTATTCATCTGCACCTGTCATGTGCAGATCTCGATAGATTAAGAGACGATATGGTTATGGTCTATACTCTACGAGCCCAGTGGCGTGATGGAGCCCTAACTTAGCAACTACCTATTATTCCGCTGTATTATGTCCCCGTGTTGAGCTGTACCAATGTTAAGTATTTACTTAATTCTAGATCTATCGCTATAGTAAAATGATGTATGTTTTACTGATATTCATTCTAGTTACTATGTGTGCTAGCAACGATCCAGGGATAGCACAATAAGCACAGAGATTTGGATTCTACTAAATCCGGGTGGTGACAAAATGGTATCATAGCATACATTGACTGTAAGACGTGCCTCTAGAAAATGGCTTAGAAATAGGAAGACCTCGATAGGAGCAACTTAAATTTTTAGTAGTATCAATAGGCATTCTTGTACCGTCTAATTTTCTTTACTAAGTTCTTATCTCTTTCAAAAAAACTTAGATGACAACCTCCTTGCATCCAATGACTGTGACACTGATATGGATTTTCAATAGCCTAGAGGTTACATCTTGCAAATGATGGTGAGCAAAGGCATCTCCAATACCAAAGTTTACATCCAAGAGGTTGAATAAGAACTGAAGACAGCCAGCTAAGATGGATGTGAAGAAGCTGAAGATTACCACCCCATAGAATATCCCACACCATTCAAATAGTTTCCAAGCCCACCATAAGAGTTGTGAAATAAAGGGAAGAGTGCGAGTAGTGTACCCGACTATGATAACTCATGTGAATGAGGGTAACATAGGAATTGTTTGAATGAAATATGTGAGTGCATTTTGGATTTTTGTGGGAGTTCTTTGCCATTGATTTTGATTTTGGTTGTGTTTTGAGTTGCGTGATTTAAAATCTTGTGTTATTAGGATACGACCTCCGTAGGTTGAATTATTTATTATACCTTGAGAGATCTAAGCTACAGATGATTAACAAAATACCTTCATGCGGCTAAAGCGTCACGCACCAAAGACTTCCAAGAACTGAAGGATTGAAGACTTCGTGATGAAACCATAGTAAACGAGCCTATTATAAATGCTAGAAAATGAAGAGATATGTGTTGCTTATTGATTGATTGTATGTCTATTCTTCCTCCTTTGCTACCTAAAACTCAATTTCCTCTCTGACCAAACCTTAAACCCCATAGATGGATGGAATTATTTTGATGGGACAAGTGACACATTCAGAAGCAGAAGAATGGATTCGTAATATAGAAAGAGTAATGAAAGATGCCAAGGTAAAACCAAAAAATAAGCTGATATATGTTTCACGGTATTTCATTAGAGAGGCTAACACTTGGTGGAAGATGCGCATAGCAATCGATAAAACCTAAAAGGCAATCACTTGGGAGCAATTCAAGAAGTTTCTACTTCAATCTCGTCTTATCATACGGGACCAGAAGAACACAAGTGGAGATACAAAGAAGTTTTTTAGAATTTGCGAAGAAGGACACACCAGTAAGGAACATATTGATCAATGCCCCAATTGTGAAGGGAATCATCTAGCCAATGAATGCACTAGAATTCACGTGAATTGTTTCTTATGTGAGAGAACCAATCACTACCCCGTGCAATGTAATATTTTCCCAGAGTTACAAAGGAAAGTCCAGCATAGTAAGGAAAGGAAGCAAGTAATACCCGAGGAAACCTCACAAGAGATCACCATATCATAGAAGGTCGTGGGTGAAGAGCAATTCCCCGGTGAACCGTTAGTCTTCTCAGATCATGCTACTCATGTGGTAAAGAAGGGCACAAATCTAACTCTTGTTCTCGAGAGGATAAGAAGAAGGAATATGCACATGAAGTTTAATCGGTTGAAATGGAGTATGATCCCCATGAGGTAGCTACCATATTACCTAAGGGTAATCCAAAGGTGAAGAAAATCAAGACCAAGAAGAGAAAGGAGCCTTCGATCAACGAGCTTATTAGATGCACCATGGATCCAAAACATTCCACTCGGACTAACCAAGAAGCCTTGACCAGCAGGACAGTAAAGAAGGAGAAGGACATGTCGAAAGTTATTTGTTATAAATGCAAGGAACCTAGACACTACCACAATCAATTCCTCAATAAGAAGAAGGCCAAAAAGAAAGCGAGGGTAGAGAGACAAGAATAAATGTTGTAATAGGATTTCGAAGAAAGTTGTACTTACTTAGTCATCAATTATGTAAGCATGATTTGGAACAATAAATACAATAAAGTGTGGTTAATTTCCATTTACAAGTGATGTATTCATATTTTTCAATGATCGTTATAATCCAGGAGAAATTAGTGAGAGAACAATGTTTTAGAGGTTAAATGCAGAAGACCATTCTAGAGATCATGTGATTAAGGGTCACCACATGCACCGTTCACGGAGGTATCATATCTTCTAAGAAGATATTGGCCATTTGCAAGGAGAACCCAACTCTTTTACAAGGAAATTTCATCTCAGATGTATGTTTTTAGCACAAAATGTGTAGTCAATTTCACCAAAAAGCATTTTCACTAGTTTGCAGGTGAAGACCTCTTAAAGAGTGAGAAAGATCGAGTGTTAGAATACGCGATTACTTATCTACATATGAGTTAATGTTTGAATACGGGATGGATTGGCCCCCATACCGGAGATTCTTATTGTATACTTTCATATGTTTGATAGGTAAGTCAGAGAGACTTGAAACACTAGTTGAGTGTGATGGCCTGGCTTATTAGGGATGATAGACTACTCATATCAATAAGGAATTCCTTCTTTTCCGGGAGCCCACTCAGATAGAACTCCAAAGTTAAGCGTGCTCAGCTTGGAGTAGTTTCAGGATGGGTGACCGACCGGGAAGTTGCTCCCGGGTGCGCACGAGTGAGGACAAAGTGCACAGAAAAGACTAGTATTGATATGTGAGGCCAGTCTAGATCCCGCCAGGAGTAACGACCACCGGCGGATGTATCCGGGGCGTTACAAGTTGGTATCAGAGCCGACCCTCGCGGTTACACGGATATTTGCGGACAATTTGCAGTCATGTTGTGCATGATGTTTGTGACCCGTCGTGGCACACGACATGGCACATGTGCTATCCTGGAAACACAAACGGTTGTGCCAAGAGGGAACGTTCCTGTGGCCCGACGAGGACGTTGGTTCCTCTGAGTGAGGGTGTATGTGATGGCCTGACTTATTAGGGATGATAGACTACTCATATCAATAAGGAATTCCTTCTTTTCCGGGAGCCCATTCGGATAGAACTCCAAAGTTAAGCATGCTCAGCTTGGAGTAGTTTCAGGATGGGTGACCGGCCGGGAAGTTGCTCCCGGGTGCGCACGAGTGAGGAAAAGTGCGCAGAAAAGTCTAGTATTGATATGTGAGGCCAGTCTAGATCCTGCCAGGAGTAACGACCACCGGTGGGTGTGTTCGTGGCGTTACATTGAGTGTCATTGTGTGACGCCCCCGATTTGTCCGTACACTAATCATGCACGCAAACGTGTACGACCAAGATCAGGGACTCACTGGAAGATATCACAACACAACTCTAGACACAAATTAAAAATAATACAAGCTTTATATTACAAGCCAGGGGCCTCGAGGGCTCGAATACAAAAGCTCGAAAACACAGGAGTCAGCGGAAGCAATAATATCTGAGTACAGACATAAGTTAAACAAGTTTTCCTTAAGAAGGCTAGCACAAATATAGCAACGATCGAAAAGGCAAGGCCTCCTGCCTGGGACCTCCTAACTACTCCTCGAAGCCGAACTCCATGTAGAAACATCCTCGGGATCATCTGGCTCCTGGACTCCACCACCTGGTTGCATCATCCGAGAAGAAAGGAAGAAAGGGGGAAAAGGGGGAGCAAAGAAACCGTGAGTACTCATCCAAAGTACTCGCAAGCAAGGATCTACACTACATATGCAATGATATCTGTGTAAGGGGGTAATATCTGTGGGCTAAACTGCAGAATACCAGAATAAGAGGGGGATAGCTAACCCAATCGAAGACTACGCTTCTGGCCATCTCCATCTTGCAGCAGTAGAAGAGAATAGATTGAAGTAACAAGTAACCTCGCTTCTCGCAGCCTCTGTCTTGCAGCAGTAGAAGGGGATGGAAGGTAAGTTCACCAAGTAACATCATATAGCATAATCCTACTCGGGGATCCTCCCGCACATCACCCTGTGAGAGAGCAACCGCCGAGTTGTATCTGGCACTGGTAAGGGTGTGTTTTATTAAGTATCCGGTTCTAGTTGTCATGAGGTCGGAATACAACTCCGGGTCGTCCTTTTACCGAGGGACACGGCTATTCAAATTGATTAACTTCCCTGCAGGGGTGCACCACGTAACCCAGCACGCTTGATCCCATTTGGTCGGACACACTTTCCAGGGTCATGCCCGGCCTCGGAAGATCAACACGTCGCAGCCCTACCTAAGCACAACAGAGAGGTCAGCACGTCGGTCTAAGTCCTAAGCACACAGCGGTCTGGGCCCATCGCCCAATGCACACCTACACGTTGCGAGGGCAACCGGTAAGGATACCTAGCCTCTCCTAATACCAGAGTAGGCTTTCCAGTCCAATCCGGCGCGCGCCGCTAAGTCGCTGACGTCAAGAAAGCTTCGGCTGATACCACGACGTCAAGTACCCATAACTAATCCCACGTAGCTAGTTAGTGCGTATAGGCCATCGGGCAGACTCAGATCAAATATCCAAACTCGTTAACCGTGTTATTATGAAATGACCGCGGACAACGACCAGGGCCAGGCCACCTGTCTCCTAGGTGTCTCAACCTGCCCTGTCGCTCCGCCACAAAGATCCACACAGAGGGCCGTCGGGAAAGTATGTCCTTTCAGCCCCCAATCCGTGAATCAACCACGGGTACTCAACGAGCCGACCCGACTTTAGTCACAACAAGTATCATGTATAAGTGTATGTATTATATACCCGTGATCACCCCCAAGTGATCACGGCCCGATAGAATAGCAGGGAAGACGGACAAGGGTGTAGGGCCACTAATGGAATACTAGCATCCTACACTAAGCATTTAGGATTGCAGGTAAAGTATCAACAGTGGTAGCAACAATGACAGGCTATGCAGCAGAATAGGATTATCGAAAGCAGTAACATGCTACACTACTCTAATGCAAGCAGTAGAGAGAAGAGTAGGCGATATCAGGTTGATCAAGGGGGGGGCTTGCCTGGAAGCCCTACAGATGAAAGGAATATTCGGAAGCATAGCCGTAGTCGAACACCGAAGCATCAATGGTCTCGGGGTCTATCACGGTATCGGAGTCTACCGAAAGGAAGCAACGAAGGGGAAACTGATAAATAACAGAGCAAACAATAGCATCACAAAATAAAACAAGGAAATACACGATGCTAGAGGTGACCTAACGCAGTGCTCGGAGATACAGGCGAAGAGGAATAACATCCGGGAAGTATTCCCGATGTTAGGCATTTTCGGGCAGATGAAACGGAGTGGGAATGTTGCATGTTCGGTATGATAGAAAGGTGTGGCGGACGAACAGACCACGTATTCGGATTCGTCTCGTCGTTCTGAGCAACTTTCATGTACAAAGTTTTTTCATCCGAGTTACGGTTTGAAAGATATGATTTTCTAAAGTTTTTATTAATTTCTAGAATTTAATATTAATTAAATTAATTCAAAAAAGGTTTATGACATCAGCATGACATCATGCTGACGTCAGCATGGTTGACTGGTCAACCTGACCAGTGGGTCCCACCTGTCATTGACTGTCTAATTAACTAATAGTTTAGTTAGGTTAATTATGATTTAGTTAATTATAGGTTAGGTTAATTAATGATTAGATTAATCTAAATGTGATTAATTAACTTAATTAATTTGTTAATTAATTAATATAACTATTTATCTATTTATTTAATTTTATTATTGTTTATTTACTATTACTTTTAAAAAAAAATCTCGTTTTTTGTTTGTTTTTTTTGTTCTGGCCGTGGGGGCCCCTTGTCATAGGGCCATAGGCGCCTTAGCGGTTCGGGCGTGAAGCGTTGGGCTGGGGGCGCTGGCGCCCGACACCCGACTAGGTGGACACGCAGATCGACGGATCGGGGAGGGGCGCCGGCCACGGCGTGGTGAGGCCGGGCGGCGAGCCGAGGCGCGTGGGGAGGGGCTCCCCGGAGCCGCTGGGAGCAGCAGCTGTGGCCGGGCACGGCCTCCCGGGGCGGGGCCGGTGGCAAGTGCGGAGGGCGGCGATCGGCGCAAACGCACGGGAGCGGGGCGGCGACAGCGGCAGGGAGGCGGCCAGGGGCGGCACGCGCGCGGAGGGAGGTCGAGCATCGGCCCGAGGCGACGACGGTCATGGCTGCGGCTGGAGGGGCGAGGCGAGCTCGGCGGCTGGCCGAAGCAAGCGCGGGGCGCGGCCAGGCGGAGGTGGGCAGCAAGAGGTGGAGGCGGAGGGCGCCGACGGGAGCTGGAGGCGAGGCCATGGGTGGCCAGCAGCGGCGGTGGACTGGGCCGAGGTCGAGGCTGCCACGGGACGTAGGCGAGGCGCGTTCTGCGACTGCGGAGCGATGGCCAAGCGGCGGTGACGACGGCGCTCATGGAAACGGACCTACGGGGCGCGGAGGGGAGAGAGGAGAGGGGAGAGGCCACAGAGGACCGAGAGCTCACAGAGAGCCGTAGGGGTGGCAGCTGGCTCGTGGTGGTGGCTCGGGGAGGTGTCGGGGAGGCGCCGGAGGGGCGCGCCGGCCACGGGCGGCGGGCGCCGGGGCGTAGTCGGGCTCGTCCCCCCGATCCCAATCTTGATCGGGGACTGGGAGAGAGAAACGTGGGGGAGGGAGTGGGGTGTCGGTGTGATTAGGATTGGGGTGGGGTGGGTTAAGTAGTGGGTAGGTGGGCTTCGGCCCAGTTGGGCCCAGGGCTTTGCCCTACTAAATTTATGTTCTTTTTTTTTCCTTTTGTTTTAAATCCTTGCTATTTTCTATTTAGTTTTATTTTAACTTTTAGTTTTATAAAATGCAACACTAGTCCCAAATCATCATTAGTAATTATCCCACTGCCACAATAATTTGGCACATAAAAATAAGTTAGTTGTAATGGTTTAATATTCGTAGATTCATTTAAATAATTATTTAGCCCATGTTTTATTTATTTTAGGGTATTCAATAACATATTATAAAATAGAGGTTTCATCATGACCAATAACCAGAGAGTATTTGCCACACTGTGAGCATTTCAGTTTGAGTGTTTGAAAGCTTTTGTCGTTTGACTTGATTTTGAATGTTGAATTCGAATCGGTTTTCAGCTAACGCGAGATATCAACAGTAACCGTGGTGACGTGGCATCACTAGCGACGTTTTACTGTAGCTTGATTACCCGGGCGTCACAATTCTCCTCCACTACAAGAAATCTCGTCCCGAGATTTAGGAAGGGGGTAAGGGAGAAAATTCTGGTTACTAAATTCTAACGGATCTTCTCAGTCTTGATTGCCCTCATCGAAGAGGTTGATTCCTTTTGTTGATGTCTTCTTTTCTCTACTTCAAGTCATCGTGACCAAGTCGTCATCCTTTCTTCGGGATCTCCATCGTCCTATGAACGCGATAAGGGGGGAAATTTCGGATGAACGCATCTCCACAAGGCTAGGCATCTGGCGGTGAACTAATTGGGAAATACACGAAGTACCCTACGAGTAGTATTGCAGTGAACTCGTTGAGTGCAATATACGATGGTACCAAAGTTTCAAATGGGTAGGCAATCATTCGATGCCTAAACAGAAGCTGGAATGGGGGCTTGAACAATGAGAATAACACAGTGTTTGATCCCAGGATGAATAATGGTATCGAATTTAGCTCATGAATCACATACGAAGCCAGGTGCAAAGGATACATTAGAATCCGGGTTGTAAAGAAGAGTCAGGTTTCGATCCAGTGGACCTGTGGGTTATGGGCCCACCATGTGGATTGAAAGTAGGAAGGGTGGTGACATCTTGTACAGCCTCGATAGGGAGGCATGTGAGTGGATAGCTTGTCAGCTATGTCGGCATCAATGTCGGAACCAAGGACGGGGAACGAAGAGAACCATTTTCCCGCTCGTTGAAACGATGCGGACCAACAGGCAAGGTTCTCGTCCAGCGGCAGTACCGGGATGTTATCAACAATAGAATCAAGGTCTTACTGACAGACTTGTACACCAAGGTGTTTACATAAGTAGAAAAATATTACTGCTTAGGTTATATGTAGATCAAAGAAAGGCTAAACAAACAAATGAAAAGGAAAATCGTGATTACACACAATTAATAGGAGTATATCCTTCCCATGGACAAGAAGAACATGGCATACAGGGTAGGAGAGCAAGTACCCAACCATTCAGATAAAGAGGCGAGGATTAATCAAGACGTTACCATACAACGGTGTTCGGATAACTGACCAAGAAACATTTAGCATTAGGCTTCAAATGCTCTTGCTGAAAATCCAAGTACCACAGGCATGCTTCGAGATAGCATTGGCATGGTCTTGAAGCAAAGGTCGGACTTAGATACACAAAGGATTCATCAGGAACAACTTATAGAATAACCCTTATAATTTCCTCCTGGAAGAATGATTATCATTGGGAAAGAGAATTATAATGATAGGTCCTCCAGCCATGGGTGCTAGGCATGACATCATATTACCGGGTCATCAAAGGACCAACATTATAACTACTCGAAAGTTGTCCCAACCATCATATCTGACCGAGATTCAGATCCGATTTGTGTCATGATACCTCAGACTCAGGATGTTCGAGAAGAAAAGGTGCAACACAAATCGACGAAATGATATTGCAAGACTCTCGGGAAATGAACTATGGGAGCGAGTTCCCGAAACAATAGTCCATCATGAAACCAAGGAGAGGATGAGGAGGTGGCTGATGGGCTTAGCAACAATTCATCGAGAATTCCAAACTGATGGATTTCCACAATAATGTGAACAAGAATATGACACTTGTCAATTCAAATGATATAATGTTGTATGCTCAAGGAAAACATACACCATTAATCATTAGTTGAAAGGTGTGCCCGAAATATGACCTTAGGCAGCGAGATCAATGTTAGAGTGACGATTCAATAACCAACAGTCTAAGAACGAACTGTCGATCGTTAACTTCAAAGCAATAGGGTTGCTAGAAGTATATAACTCAAGCAACATCATTTGCATATTGGTATCCCGGTTAAAAAAATAACACGGGGACCAAGGAAGAATGGTGATGGTGAGAAGTATCATCATACCGATAATTTCTAAGAGGTGGGGCAATCCCCAACACATTCTCGACATTAAAGACAATAATACTTCAAGGCAGAACACAACACTAGCTGGAGAGCAAGTTGTATTAATAATGTGGACAAGTTCGCGATGAAAGGAAGTCAAGGGTGTTTTCGACAATAATAATAAAAATCATCGAGGGCAAGGAAGGTATTTCTCATTATGAACACAGTTGACATCTCGGAAGAAGTCAAAGTGTTGAAGGTGATCCGGCACATATGTCGGGAGGTTTCAAGAGGATGCAATCGAAGATCGGCTGCGTCGAGCAAGGGAATGACGAAGTGGCAAGTTATTGGATCAATATAAAAGATGCAAGCTCGGAATCAAAGTTGCCTTACTGAACAAGCAACCAGATGTTGAAAGCTCATCGTAAGTTGTGCTCAATCTCTGAAGAATTCGTGCACCAAAGAAGGAGGAGGTACACTACTAGGAAAAGGGCTATAGATGGAATTGACACTAATGGCGCACCAGACAAGCGGTGCGCCATTAGTATATACTAATGGCGCACCATGTGTTGGTGCTCCATTAGTATCCAAATACTAATGGCGCACCGTTGACGTGGTGCGCCATTAGTTACAAATTTTTTTTCATTTTTTTTAAAACTACTAATGGCGCACTAGTGGATAGTGCGCCATTAGTAGTTAAACTACTAATGGCGCACCACATCCACGGTGCGCCATTAGTAATTTGTTTTCAAATTTTGTTTTTTTTATTATTTTATTTTCAAAAAATACTAATGGCGCACCGTGGGAGTGGTGCGCCATTAGTAGTTAAACTTACTAATGGCGCACCACTCCCACGGTACGCCATTAGTATTTTTTTTCAAATTTTGTTTTCATTTTTTTTTAATTTTATTTTCAAAAAATACTAATGGCGCTCCGTGGGAGTGGTGCGCCATTAGTAGTTCAACTTATTAATGGCGCACCACTCCCACGGTGCGCCATTAGTAAATTTTTTTCAAATTTTGTTTATTTTTTATTTTTTATTTTTTTTCAAAAGTACTAATGGCGCACCGTGGGAGTGGTGCGCCATTAGTAGTTGGCATACTAATGGCGCACCACTCCCAC
>LR738713.1:310881794-310981714 GCA_902687465.1 Secale cereale | reverse complement strand
CCGTGGACCTACTTTTTTCCAGTTCAAAAATAAATAAAAGAAAATGATGTAAATGTCAAAAAAATATAAAAGAAAATAAGTTTCCCATGTGATATGTGGTCTACTTTTTGGGAAAATTTACAAATATGAATTTTGACTTTATTCGCAAAATATCTCTAGAATTTAGTAAAACGGGCATAACTTTTGCATACGAACTCGGAATAAAAAGTTTTTTATATGAAAAATCATCTACTCGAAAAGTTACATCCGAATTTAACGGGGGAAACCCCGTTAAACATTTTCAAAATCCCCAAAAACCTAACAGAAAAAAGTTACGGGGCTTTTAAGATCTACAAGCAAAAAAATTCAAAAAATTTCAAACTTACTAGTGGCGCACCGTTTGCTAGGTGCGCCACTAGTAACACAAAAACAAATTTATAAAATTTTCGGAAAAAAATTATTTTTTTTCCAAAATATGATACGTAATATGACCGGGAAGTTTGAAATATATTTTCAAAATTTCATCATACTCATGAACATTAACAAACTAGTAGACATCAAGAAGGGTTAATAGGATTGATATGATAGATATATCAACAAGTGCGTGGGAAGTGAGCTGGTGCTGGGGTTGGATAGAACTACAAAGTTAAGCGTGCTCGTGCTGGAGTAGTGTGAGGATGGGTGACCTTATGGGAAGTTTGACCACAGAGTGCGATTTGACTTGAGATTAAGCAAATTGACCCCATATGAAGCCATAATGACCTGAGATTAAGAAAAAAATTTGAAAAAAAATTTGAATTTTTTTTTTAATTTTTTTTTTACTAATGGCGCACTTCTATGTACTGCGCCATTAGTATGCCAAAGCACCTGGGTATACATGGCCCCCTGGGAGGCATACTAATGGCGCACCGTGCACTATACTAATGGCGCACCAGTGGTGCGCCATTAGTATACCAGATACGAATGGCGCACCAGAGGTGCGCCATTAGTAAAAAATACTAATGGCGTGCTACTAATGGCGCACCAGTAGTGCGCCATTAATGGGCAAAAGCGGTGCGCCATTAGTAGCCCTTTTCCTAGTAGTGGTAGCACAGTCAAGGATAGCTAGACAAGGGATGTACCCGACAGTCTTGGATTAAACCAGATTGAGTTTAAAAATTTCCCAGTAACATCTACTTGGGGTGTTGAATTTTTAGAGCGGATTTGATTTACTAAACGGTGTCCTCGGTTGACGGCAACCTAGAACCCGTAGAGTGATTACGACAAGCAAAGGTATTACTTCATCAAAAGCTCAAAAGGTGTAGTGCAAAGGCATGATATCCGCGAGATATCAGAGGGTAAAACTCGAAGGTAGAACGCGATATAAGTTGAACTAGGTCATTGACCTATGACAGTAGATGCTTTAACCTTGTCAAAAATTGACGAGGCCTGGAATGGATTTATTCCAGATATATTGAATAAGGACAGCATGGTCGGAACCATAACTGCAAGGGATCAATTTAAAGATACCGAAAGGATTATTCAGACAATAATTCATTTTGCAAGAAGCTTCCGAGACGGTCTACATTGTTTCCATGGGCATGAACATAAGCTCAAGGTCGACTCCCACTTCTTTAATGCATATCATTTCATTCACCTCTCGCTTTGATAAAGTTGTAGTGTTGAAACTTTATCTGGCAAAATACCAGAAAAGTATGACTCGTGAAAACTGTCGGTTGACACGGATTAGGGAAGGCATAGGTTCAACCCATCGGGGTATCTTAGGAACCTATACCACAAGCTCCAAGAGTAATTGCCCCAAGCTCTACAGCAGAGCATGGTTGGCCAAGCAGAGGATACAATTTACCAAAGGCATTATGTATCAGGGGAAGAACTCACAAGGTGATTGAATATGAAGGACACTGTCGGATAACAATCCAACAACTGATCGGGCGATCCACAACGGAGCTGATGTGAGTATCGGTACTCTCTCAAAAGAAGAAAGAATGCAGAGACATCAGACTCAAGAATATCATGAATAGTCTCATGCTTAAATAGAAAGAAATTATGGTTTTCCAAAACGAAGGATCAGAAGCAGACGCTCTGATCAAGGATGGATAAGTTGAAAACACTTAGTTGGAAAATCAATAAGGGTTTGAATAGCCGAGAACCAACCCATGTCCGGAATGACGTCTGGGCCGGGAAGATAATTAATAATTTTTTTTAAGGATAACCGATGACTGCGTGCATATGCACACATTGAATCAATAGGCTCAAAATGGCTAAGACAGGGGATGTTAACGAAGACTACTAGTCATATGGAATTAACCATAATGCAAGCAAACAAGAATTTCAAGAGTAACCGGCTCCAGAGGATTTTTGAAAGGTCGAAGAGTATTCCGAAGAATTTAGTGAGACATATGAACAATTGAGAAGAACGGATCCTCGATAAATGTGAGGAAATAACCGTAAGGGTTTTCATGCGAAATAAAACTGCAAGATAGTAAACTCAAAGGATTCTCAGGACAACGGAGAATATTTCGAGGCATCTTGTAACAAGAAGAGCGACGAGGAATGATCATGAGAATGGCAAGTGCATGCAGATATCCATAGGGATATACCGCTGGCAGTGAATTGCAAAGGTGATGAGCACAAGTTCTCGGGTTAACAACGGAGAGTATCTTCAGGGTCTTCTGGTGCAGCAGACGATCATCGGTAATAAGGTGTTCTCCGGGTGAAAGTGATAACGAGATCCTAATGTTAGATTTTGCAAAATTCATTTATCCCGAATAGAAGAGAGATCAAATTCCCAGAGTACAGACGAGGAGTAAAAGATCCTAATACCACCCATTGGTGATGTGGACCCGTAAGCCACACAACAAGTTAGTAAATTCGTTTTTCAAAGACTAGACTCAACTTCGGCCAAGGAGTTGGAAAGGGGGATTCCTACAGGCAGTCGGCTCTGATACCAACTTGTGACGCCCCCGATTTGTCCGTACACTAATCATGCACACAAACATGTACGACCAAGATCAGGGACTCACTGGAAGATATCACAGCACAACTCTAGACACAAATTAAAAATAATACAAGCTTTATATTACAAGCCAGGGGCCTCGAGGGCTCGAATACAAAAGCTCGAAAACACAGGAGTCAGCGGAAGCAATAATATCTGAGTACAGACATAAGTTAAACAAGTTTGCCTTAAGAAGGCTAGCACAAATATAGCAACGATCGAAAAGGCAAGGCCTCCTGCCTGGGACCTCTTAACTACTCCTCGAAGCCGAACTCCATGTAGAAACATCCTCGGGATCATCTGGCTCCTGGACTCCACCACCTGGTTGCATCATCCGAGAAGAAAGGAAGAAAGGGGGAAATGGGGGAGCAAAGCAACCGTGAGTACACATCCAAAGTACTCGCAAGCAAGGATCTACACTACATATGCAATGATATCTGTGTAAGGGGGTAATATCTATGGGCTAAACTGCAGAATGCCGGAATAAGAGGGGGATAGCTAACCCAATCAAAGACTATGCTTCTGGCCACCTCCATCTTGCAGCAGTAGAAGAGAATAGATGGAAGTAACAAGTAACCTCGCTTCTCGCAGCCTCCGTCTTGCAGCAGTAGAAGGGGGTAGAAGGTAAGTTCACCAAGTAACATCGTATAGCATAATCCTACTCGGCGATCCTCCCGCACATCACCCTGTGAGAGAGTAACCGCCGAGTTGTATCTGGCACTAGAAAGGGTGTGTTTTATTAAGTATCCGGTTCTAGTTGTCATGAGGTCGGAATACAACTCCGGGTCGTCCTTTTACCGAGGGACACGGCTATTCGAATAGATTAACTTCCCTGCAGGGGTGCACCACATAACCCAGCACGCTTGATCCCATTTGGCCGGACACACTTTCCAGGGTCATGCCCGGCCTCGGAAGATCAACACGTCGCAGCCCTACCTAAGCACAACAGAGAGGTCAGCACGTCGGTCTAAGTCCTAGGCACACAGGGGTCTGGGCCCATCGCCCAATGCACACCTGCATGTTGCTAGGGCAGCCGGTAAGGAGACCTAGCCTCTCCTAATACCAGAGTAGGCATTCCAGAGCAATCCGGCGCGCGCTGCTAAGTCGCTGACGTCAAGAAGGGTTCGGCTGATACCACGACGTCGAGTACCCATAACTAATCCCACGTAGCTGGTTAGTGCGTATAGGCCATCGGGCAGACTCAGATCAAATATCCAAACTCGTTAAGCGTGTTATTATGAAATAACCGCGGACAACGACCAGGGCCAGGCCACCTTCCTCCTAGGTGTCTCAACCTGCCCTGTCGCTCCGCCACAAAGATCCACACAGAGGGCCGTCGGGAAAGTATGTCCTTTCAGCCCCCAATCCGTGAATCAACCGCGGGTACTCAACGAGCCGACCCGACTTTAGTCACAACAAGTATCATGTATAAGTGTATGTATTATATACCCGTGATCACCCCCAAGTGATCACGGCCCGATAGAATAGCAGGGCAGACGGACAAGGGTGTAGGGCCACTGATGGAATACTAGCATCCTACACTAAGCATTTAGGATTGCAGGTAAAGTATCAACAGTGGTAGCAACAATGACAGGCTATGCAGCAGAATAGGATTATCGAAAGCAGTAACATGCTACACTACTCTAATGCAAGCAGTAGAGAGAAGAGTAGGCGATATCAGGTTGATCAAGGGGGGGGGGGCTTGCCTGGAAGCCCTGCATACGAAAGGAATCTTCGGAAGCGTAGCCGTAGTCGAACACCGAAGCATCAATGGTCTCGGGGTCTATCACGGTATCAGAGTCTACCGAAAGGAAGCAACGAAGGGGAAACAAATAAATAACAGAGCAAACAATAGCATCACAAAATAAAACAAGGAAATACACGATGCTAGAGGTGACCTAACGCAGTGCTCGGAGATACAGGCGAAGAGGTATAACATCCGGGAAGTATTCCCGATGTTAGGCATTTTCGGGCAGATGAAACGGAGGTGGAATGTTGCATGTTCGGTATGATAGAGAGGTGTGGCGGACGAACGGACCTCGTGCTAAGATTCGTCTCGTTGTTCTGAGCAACTTTCATGTACAAAGTTTTTTCATCCGAGTTACGGTTTAAAACATATGATTTTCTAAAGTTTTTATTAATTTCTGGAATTTAATATTAATTAAATTAATTCGAAAAAGGTTTATGACATCAGCATGACATCATGCTGACGTCAGCATGGTTGACTGGTCAACCTGACCAGTGGGTCCCACCTATCATTGACTGTCTAATTAACTAATAGTTTAGTTAGGTTAATTATGATTTAGTTAATTATAGGTTAGGTTAATTAATGATTAGATTAATCTAAATGTGATTAATTAAGTTAATTAATTTGTTAATTAATTAATTAAATAATTAATATAATTATTTATCTATTTATTTAATTTTATTATTGTTTATTTACTATTACTTTTTTTAAAATCTCTTTTTTTTGTTTGTTCTGGTCGTGGGGGCCCCTTGTCATAGGGCCATAGGCCCCTTAGCGGTTCGGGCGTGAAGCGTTGGGCTGGGGGCGCTGGCGCCTGACACCCGACTAGGCGGACACCCAGATCGACGGATCGGGGAGGGGCGCCGGCCATGGCGTGGTGAGGCCGGGCGGCGAGCCGAGGCGCGTGGGGAGGGGCTCCACGGAGCCGCTGGGAGCAGCAGTAGTGGCCGGGCACGGCCGCCCGGGGCGGGGCCGGCGGCAAGTGCGGAGGGCGGCGATTGGCGCAAACGCACGGGAGCGGGGCGGCGACAGCGGCAGGGAGGCGGCCAGGGGCGGCACGCGCGCGGAGGAAGGTCGAGCATCGGCCCGAGGCGACGGCGGTCATGGCTGCGGCTGGAGGGGCGAGGCGAGCTCGGCGGCTGGCCGGAGCACGCGTGGGGCGCGGCCAAGCGGAGGCGGGCAGCAAGAGGTGGAGGCGGAGGGCGCCGACGAGAGCCGGAGGCGAGGCCATGGGTGGCCAGCAGCGGCGGTGGACTGGGCCGAGGTCGAGGCCGCCACGGGATGGAGGCGAGGCACGTTCTGTGACTGCGTAGCGATGGCCAAGAGACGGTGGCGACGGCGCTCATCGGAATGGACCTACGGGGCGCGGAGGGGAGAGAGGAGAGGGGAGAGGCCACAGAGGACCGAGAGCTCACAGAGAGCCGTAGGGGTGGCAGCGGGCTCGTGGTGGTGGCTCGGGGAGGTGTCGGGGAGGCGCCAGAGGGGCGCGCCGGCCACGGGCGGCGGGCGCCGGGGCGCAGTCGGGCTCGTTCCCCTGATCCCGATCTGGATCGGGGACTGGGAGAGATAAACGTGGGGGAGGGAGTGGGGTGTCGGTGTGATTAGGATTGGGGTGGGGTGGGTTAAGTAGTGGGTAGGTGGGCTTCGGCCCAGTTGGGCCAAGGGCTTTGCCCTACTAAATTTATGTTCTTTTGTTTTTTCCCTTTTGTTTTAAATCCTTGCTGTTTTCTATTTAGTTCTATTTTAACTTTTAGTTTTATAAAATGCAACACTAGTCCCAAATCATCATTTGTAATTATCCCACTGCCACAATAATTTGGCACATAAAAATAAGTTATTTGTAATGGTTTAATATTCTTATATTCATTTAAATAATTATTTAGCCCATGTTTTATTTATTTTAGGGTATTCAATAACATATTATAAAATAGAGGTTTCATCATGACCAATAACCAGAGAGTATTTGCCACACTGTGAGCATTTTAGTTTGAGTGTTTGAAAACTTTTGTCGTTTGACTTGATTTTGAATGTTGAATTTGAATCGGTTTTCAGCTAGCGCGAGATATCAACAGTAACCGTGGTGACGTGGCATCACTAGCGACGTTTTACTGTAGCTTGATTACCCGCGCGTCACACATTGCGACAAGCCTGAAACCATAGAATGGTAAGACGTATTACCCTGATAAAAAGGCAGCCGTGCCTAACGTAGGTTGAATGGTGAGGATGAAACAAGAATAATCTTCAGGAGCTCCATCATAAGACATTGACCACCATGAGAGTCTTGATAGTTAGCTAGAACATATGGATTTGTAGGAAGACTCATTCTTTTTAGGAAAAGCATATTTCTCACACATGGGAGCTTGATGAAGAACCATCATGGAATATATATATTGTGGAAAACACCACAAGTTTGATTTTAAGGGTGATAGCACCCAAACACCATCGAAGATAATTAAGTCATACGACAAATCAGTGGAGACTCAAGAATGGTGCCAAAAGTCTCAGACATAAGCATGCTTGAGAACCGGAATACAAGGAACTATATTAACATAAGACATTACCGTATGACATAAGTGAAGGATAAGAATGTAGGTCCCCTTATGACATGATATAACCGTGGGGAAGTAACCCAAGAGAACCAAACCCTAACCTACTTCTTGGTAGCCTTTGCAAATCTCGTGGACGAGATTTCTTTTAAGGGTGGTAGTTTGTAACATCCAAATATTCCAAATTTTGAAATGTTAATAATAAGATATCAAAGATTGAATTTTGTTATTTTCACGGGAAATTAAAACTTCTGTGAGTCTTGCTTTGAAAATTTTGAGTTTGGATTTCTTCTCTTTAGGACTCCTAAGAAATATTTTAAACCATACTCAATATTATGGAGTGAGAATACAATGACTTTCTCAAATGTGATGGATGAATATTTCATTTAAAGTTCTTTCAATTTATGAGTTTCATAGACATTGGATCTTATATGGAATTTTAATGCCATTTAAATATTTTGAAAGTAATCAAATAAAATTTAATGAGAGGTGATAATGTGACTTCTCCAAAAAATGGAAATATCTAATAAGACACAATTTCCATTTTATGAAATTGCAAAACCCAAAAAAAGTATATTCCTAGTCTACTAGGTTGAGCCCATCATGTAATTTGTTTTTACTAAAGCTACAGCCATGAGGCAAGCCCAGAGCCAATCTCCACTTTCTATTTGTTTTTTCCCTTCTTTTGTTTTCCCTTTGGACCTATTCTTTCACTAAGGCCCATGTCCTTCCAGCCCAACCGGTGGTCATCTTCCTCCTGTGTTCGCTACGCGAACACGTACAGAGAGCCTACAACCATGGACGCATGTACCTCTTCCCCTCCTCTCCCTCGCCCCCGAAATACCTCTGAACAGAACCCCCTCACCTCCCTTGACCCTTTGCCTTCCTCAATGCGCCTGGGAGACTCCCATAGTGGCCATTACAAGGCAGATGAACATCCACCATTAAGCACCACCATCTGCTCAAATTCTGACCCCCCCACTCTTCTATAAATAGTACCCATAGGTGCACCTCACAGTCCTCATCCCCTACCGAGAAAACCCCTCTCTTCCTCGCTCTCCTGTGCGAGCAATTGCTTTTTGGAGTTAGGAAACTCCGGGGGCCGCTCCACATCGTCGCGGGACGAGGCCGAGCCCGAAACATTGCCCAATGAACTCCCCTCGTCGACCTCTTCGTCGTTCTTCTGGTAGTTGACTTCGGGGACCTTCTTCCACAACTCCGGCGACCTTCTTGCCCAAATATGGCGAGCAACTCCGGCAAGCCTCCTCTAAATTCTGTAAGTCATTTTGAGAAAAATATCTAAACTTCAGAAATTCGTATCTCCCAAACTGTATGTCTGATTTCAACAAATAAAATTTCACTTTTGAGAAGTCTAAAATTTAGTTTTGATTTAAATGGTAAATTGAATATTTTTTCCATGTATGTTAATCTATAATTCATATGAAAACATTTATTATGTAAAAATTGGTTATCGGAACCATATCTATCTGTTAGAACTCATGACTTAATTTATCAACCATGTTTATTTCATGTTTTTGCCTCAACACCTTAATATGACCTTCTTTTCTCATAATTTGACATCTTAAACCAATAAAATGGTATCCTAAGATAAATCTTCTTAGAAAATCCCTAGAAAACCTTTCTGCGCATATGTTACTACCACAACAATTGGAGTTAGTAAATTAGTAGTTCTAATTTGCTAAACTCATAAGACTTTCAATTCCCATAGTCGACCACAGGTCTAATATTCTAAATAGTAATTTATGGAATTTGGTTATCAAAACTTGTCTCTCTGTCATTTTATATATTGACATCGTGATCTTCACTTAAACCAATTTGATCCAACCCTAGATGACTATGTCAAGTCTCATTCAAGACCAAACTAGATCATATCTCAAAACATAGCCACATCATGATAATTATCCTAATAATTTATGTTTATTGTTAATTTGAATATTTTTATTTGGATTCTTGTGTGTTGAAGTATTTTCTTTCATTGTTAGATATAACGTACAGTATAGGAGAGACGATAACAAGTAGGGAATGAACTTCAAGATACATGCAAGTCGTAGTTGATCATACCTTGTCCTATATTTTTATAATAAGCATGAACTTTTTATTTATTATTTTGCATGTTTTACTAAAAAATGCAAGAAACTATTGCTAGCTAAAGGCCTAGGAACTTGTAGATGTGCTTAGCCATGTTTACAAAGAAAGGGGTTGGGAGCAAAACAATTCTTAAATGGATAAACTTGCCCTCTTTTGGGGCAGCGTTTCATGAAAACGTTTGAAAATAAAATTATATATATTATTTTCTTTCTACTCTCTGGGTGGAATGGTAATGACGGGAGCGTCTACAAGTGATTGCGCCCATCGGGGTCTTGCAGTGAATGCGCCCGACTAGGGTCTTTCACACAGGTTTTTAGTGTGGACAGCCATCCAGGGAAATGAGATCTTCCAAGTACAGTTTAATGTAGCTTCTACTACAGCCACATGCTACTATGGGCTTTTGCTTAGCTTAGTACTAACGGGAAACGCTACCTTAGGACCGCCATCGGAGAGAGGCGTTTGTGCCGAAGTTGCAGGCGGCTTGGCGGTATAGGAGACTATTACGAAAGGCTTGATCACAATATCCTCCTAGCCATGCACCCAAGTGTGTAACGATGAACGGGGTTGGTTGTGTCATGTGGGGAACGTGTACGGCCTCTGTAGAGGGTTACAGCTAATTGATTAGGTGCGCCCCCAGTTACAGGTAAATTTGAGGAATTGAAGACTTGGACTGAAGAAGAATCTCCACTCTCTTTTCTAAAAATCTTTTTTAAGGGTTTGGTTGAGGATTGAGTACAATGAATGTGTTTCACTTCAACCATATATATGTTTTACCAAAATCACAGAGCTTTGGTGCATATATCCAAAGTCTCACTCCTATCTAAAAAACGGTTTTTACTTCGAAAGAAGTATATAAAAGTTTAGTATAGGAGAAAATTGGCTTTATGTAAAGAAAACCTCCACCAATACTCACCCTGCATATATAATCTGTTATATAGTTACCTTGCAACTTGTGAGTACATTCTACGTACTCATCTGCACCTAACATGTGCAGATCTCGATAGATTAAGAGACAATAGGGTTATGGTCTACTCTCAACAAGCCCAGTGGCGTTGATGGATCCCTAATTTAGCGACTATGTATTATTCCGCTGTATTATGTGCCCGCGTTGAGTTGTACCAATGGTAAGTATTTACTTAATTTTGGATCTATCGTTGTAGTAAAATGATGTATGTTTTACTGATATTCATTCTTATTACGTGGGTGCTAGCTACGATCCACCGATAGCACAATAAGCATAGAGACTTGGTTTCTACTAAATCCGGGTCATGACATAAAGAAAGAAAGCCATGGGTTCAAAAAACCATTCCCTTTCCACCTAAACCAACTAGGAAAAATGATGATCAATAATTTGAGCGCTTTGTTGAAATGCTTAGGCTAGTATTCTTGCGTACCTGTTTGACTGATCTTCTGAAGATGGCCCCTTATTCTCGCAAAAAAAAAGATGGCCCCTTATGCTAAATACTATAAAGTCATTGTCAGCAATAAAATAAAAATACCTGAACCTAAAATCGCCACCATGCTTGCAAATTATTCTTTTAAGGATGGAGTACCTAAAAAACTAGGTGATCCAGGAATACTAACTATACCTGTAGGAGTTGGTATTAGTGTTATGCCTTTCTCTTTATATAAAAGACTTGACTTGGATAAACTCACACGTATTGAAATGTCATTGCAAATGGCTGACAAATAAACGGTCATTCATGTCGGTGTTTGTGAGTATATGCCTGCTATAGTTGCAAATATTACTATATTAACAGACTTTGTTATACTTGATATTGCCGAGGACGACAACATGTTGATTATCCTTGGTAGACCCTTTTTGAACACTACGGGGGTTGTTTATAATTGCAATAAAAGCAAGGTCACTTTTCACGTTACTGGTAAAGAGCACACAATTCATTTTGTGAAGAAGCAATTGCAAATAAATGGTATTAATGTTATTGGAAAAACTCTGATTGGGACTATTGGAGGTTTTCAACTCCCTATACCTACTGCTAAAAGGAAATATGAAATACTTATTGTTGGGGATATGCTCATCCCCATTGAGGTAACTTAGTGTTTTACAAAAATTATTCGAGTTCATGCTAATTGAAAGTGGTTGTTAATAAGACCTGATCAACCTTATTAGTGGATCATTTTTGAGAGGCATGTATTCGATGAATTTAGTAGACACCAACTTCTGTACCCACTCTTTATTTTATGTTATTTTTAGTTAAATGCAATAAAATGCCATGAATACCCCGTTTTCTAAATTATCCATGCAGTAAAAAGTGCCCGAAAATAAAAGTTCTCCAAATGATCTGAAATTTTAACACGATTTTGTTCTAAATAAATGAGAATATCTCGCACTGAAAACATCACAGGGGCATGTGCAAGGTGTCCACGAGACACCAGGGCGAGCCAACCCCACCAGGCCATCTCTCTAGTAGTGGGCTCCACGCCCCTCACTTATCTCTTTAGCCTATATAATCACCCACCTCTAGAAAAAAAATCACCATTGCTCTCTTTCTCGTGTTTTTGCTCTCAAACCCGTGGATTTCTATCTTTTTGCTCGAAGATCCGTTTCTAAAACTGTTTTGGGGGATTGTTCCTTGGTATGTGACTCCTCCATTGCTTAAATTAGTTTTTTTGTTTTAGTGGTTTATATTTAGAATAATTATCTACTCTGGGTGCTGCTGTAGATGAGCTTGCATATTGAATTCTTGGAGGTCTAAGTAGTTTGAATGCTTGATATAGGCTCTAGGCACCCATATGAGTAGTTTCTATCAATCTTGTGAAAATTTGTTAACTTTATTTTGTGACCCAATTTTTTTAGAAATTTGTTCTTGGGGAAATGGACTTATTTCGAAAGGGTTTATCTAAGAAGAATGCTAAGGGAGTCATTGGTGAAACATACGCTGTTGGCATCAACACTCCGCAAAGGACGGAGGTCCGACCGTGCGAATGGCCGCACATTCCCTTCATGGAAGAGGTGAGATTCCACCAAGAGTTCGTGCAATTCGTAGCAAATCGAGGACTCACCAACTTCCTCACAGATGAGTGTGGCCAACATCATACCCTCACGAATTCCTTTGTGCACAAAATTTACTTTCTGAATAGGCATGAACCTCCTTCACTGTAGTTTAATATATATGCTAAAACCCGTCAGATACCATTCACTGAATTTAGTGAGATATGTCTAATTCCTTTTGAAGGGAAATTGAGAGAACCTAGACCGGCTGAGTTTGAGGACTTCCTACTCACTTTGACAGTGGGTGAGGAAATGGGTGTGTCGAAAGCCACGTCCATTAGCCTATATTTTCCTTCTGTGCGTTACTTTGCTCTATTTAACTCGAAGTGTTTGACTGCTAGAGAGATGGCCAGTGTAATTAGTGACCATGACCTTGCCATTTTACATCATGCACTTCATGATGATGACACCTTTAACTTAGAGGCTATTATCGCACATCGTCTGCACCTTAACAGAACTAAGGGCAAGATCCATGGTGTCATTTATTCTACTCGCTTAGCAAGATGTTTTAACATTCAGATACACCACATGACTATCCTTTGTCCAAAGTCTATCTAGATAACCAGGCAATGAGACATCGCCGCTTTACTGATTCTGCGGACTCCTTTAACAACATTTGCTATAACTTGGTTTTTTGTGAGAATACTCGTGATATTATCCTGTTGTCTGCACATGCTTTGTTTGCCTCTTATGCTAGGAATGGATACACGTCTAGCCTGATGACATTATTGCCTACCAGCACAACCAGGCAGCGGCAGAGGAGGAGCCTCGGGAGTGGGATGCTCAGGTCACTACAAAAAACACTTCCGTGATAATACATGTTTATCACAGTAGATCACGTTTTCTGTCATGCATGTACATCCATGACGATTTTACGACAGAATCAAGATAGTCATACCTGTGTTGTCGTAGAAGTGTTCCATGACAATACCACAATTATCATCACGGAAGTGTCCACTTCCATGATGATAAATTCTTGGGAGCCTTGTTTTTTGTCCTGACCTTTTTTGCCGATTTATCCTGGAGTTTCTTGTTCCAAAAGGAGGAACCAGCTTGCAGAAATCAAGTGACAATGAGAAGACAGTCTATGGAGTTAACGATTAAATTGGAAATTGCTCAAAGTACTTACAGCTGGAGGCTTGTTAAGGGTGTAGAAGGGAGCCAACCCCGTTTGGCTACAAGTTTCCAAGCTCTCATTAAGCAGTGTTTTCTTCATTTTATTGATTGCATCATCGTCCAGTTCTATCTGACAGTGACGCTGTGGATCTTTGAGATTGCCAGTATATTTGCACTTTAAACCGGACCGGCGGCTCAGAGGCAAAATTCTCCAGGCGACCCAGCATCTGACTAGATCAACACCGGTCAAACCGTTGGCCATTAAGGCCCTTGTCTTTGAAACGATGGGCATATACTTAGCTTGCTCTTGAGTGCTGATCCGGTCTGGGAGGGGATGTCTTGAACTAAGCCGGTTTTCATGAAAACCGGGTAGTGGATTTTCACCAGCTGGGGATGTATATTGGTAGTAAAACCAAGTTTGGTTCTAGTCCTTCGGATAACTGGGAGGTACGGCGGCAGGAAAGACAGATTCTTTCCGTCTTTGAATAGAGATTCCACCAAGCTGTAAGCTAGGTCCATCTGTGAACTCTGTCTGGCGGTTCAAATAATAAAACTCTCTGAACAAATCGACAGTGGGTTCTTCTTGAAGTTATACTTCACATAAAACTTGGAAGTTGCAGATATTGGAGATAGAGTTGGGTCTAAAGTTTTGTGGGTGAAGTTGAAAGAAGTTTAACATGTCACGAAAAAACTTTGAGCCGGGTGGGAAAAAGCCCCGGAGCATATGATCAGCAAAAACTATGACCTCGCCTTCCTTTGGAGCGGGTATGGCCTCATTCCCCGAAGCTCTCCAGTGAATAACATGTTTGGTCGCTAAGACACCTACTTGGGCATATTCCGTGAGGGAGATCTCCGTAATAGTGGAGGCGACCTAGTTGCATGAAGTGATGGTTTTTGTCATGTTTGGTTGATGAAAAGCCTAGAAAGAGAAATATTGTTGGGTTAAGTTTATAATATTAAGCTGTCCAGTGATGAAAATGCGCATCAGGCAAGATCGATTCGTATGCAGAGAATATATGTTGGTGAGATGAAAACCGGTAAGTCAATGCCGGGTTATATAGGTTCTGAAAACATACTGGCGGTTTAAAAAGGGACTAATGTTATTTGGCGGGTTATGGCCTATCATATAAGCCGCCGACACTACTACAGTTCACAAGTATTTATAGATCTAAGAGTGAAATTTGGATAAGTACTGAACAAACAGGTTCCACAGATTAGTTCTATGATTTTGGATCTACAACAGTTCAGGAAATAAAATAAATCCTAAACCTAAGGTTGTGGCACTAGGATAACTCATGTGCTAAGATGGGATTTGGTACAGAAAGGGGACCTTCTGCAATTGGAAAGGGGTGTTACAACTACTGCTGCACAACTTCAATTTTGTGTTCAGATCAAACTATGCACTTTAAAGAGAAAATTGAAGAACGATGAAGAACAACGATGGCCGGCGGAAACCCTAATGCAGATATGCTACGAGGAAAGGTGAGTACTTACTGACGTTGATGAACAACAGAGTTCCGCCGCAGGTTTCTGGTCCGTTCAGGTCGATGCAGCGACCGGAGTTGGTGCTGTTGGCGAAGGACGGCGGCGGCGGAGCTCGGTTGCAGTGGGGTCGCGAGGAAGAAGAAGATGTGAGGACAGGGCTAAAAAGTGAAAAGAAGGCCCCATGTCCCTATTTATAAGGAGGTGACAAGACGGCATGCGCGGGAATCGAGGAGGCCAAAAATGATTATAAGGCTATATGGATGCCTCGATTCTCGGGAAGTCTATTACGATAAAGATCTGTTGAGATGTCCTGGGCTTTGTGCGAAGTTAATGCACACGATGTCATGACAGGTTACCATGGTTCTGTGAGGTTACGTCATGGCGGGTTACATTGAATTGATAACGAATTAAAAATGCAAGATTCTGCTAAGTCAAAGTGGTGAAGATTGATGTGAAGAAGTTCAAATCAACCTGGGGCCTAATGTTGAGGATATAACTACTAGGCATGACCCACCCAGGAGGGGCCGGGTAATACTGTTGGCGACTTAATAGATGAAGAGGCCTGATAAGGTCCAAGAAGATATGAAGATGGCAGTTCATTGAGCAAGCCTATTGAAGGCCCAAGACCCGGAGGTGACTCAATGGCTCGGGGGTGTGAAACGCCAGGCAATGAGTTGTTCTGTAAGGCAAGTCTAGTTAGAAACCCAGCCGGTCATGTCTCTGTGAGCCGGTCGGGACTCTATAAGCCGCCAGGCATCAACCTATATATAAAGGGGTGACCCAGCGATGGGTTGACTGAAGAAACAATCATTCGAGAGCTAGCTCAAGTGTAATTCGCTCCCTGGTAATCGAGACTCGAGCAATACAACTAAAAGTAGGAGTAGGCCTTTACCTCCACCGCAAGGGGCTGAAACCTGGGTAAACTCCATGTGTCCTTTGTCCCGTTCAACCCCTTTAAGCTAACCTAGTTGCGATGGCTCCACACCTAAGTCCTTTTGCCAGGACATCTGCCGTGAAAAAACCACGACACTATACAATAAAGGATTTACAGTATATTACATCCACTTTGCATCGAAGTTCATCACTAGTGATCATAAAGCGCAACGAAGAAGCAGATTACAAAAAATGGGCAACATTGCACGTAACGAAATAATACTGAACCAAGACCACTTCCAAGACAGTTCAAGAAAGGTTATCCTTGAGCGGGAGCTGCTGAGCAAGGCTGTGAGACCGGCCTAGCATGTTGGTCATAGATTCCAGGTGTAGTTGTTTAGTAATGAGGCTCTCATTGGTGTTCTCTGTGATCTTCCTTGGAGATTGGAAATCAAGTCCAAGTTTAGTTGCAGAGTGCCTTTTTGCTTGAACTTGAGATTAAAAAGGTTAACTGACTCAGACAGCAAATTTTGTGAGCTTGTCTGACTGCTAGTCTCAAGTAACTTGAACACTGCATCAAGACATGACTTTGGGGTTGTCTTGCTATCTTCAAGATGTTTTGCCTTCTTCGCTACAATATATATTGGGCTTGTCTCACAACCTTCAACAGACTTGTGCATGCCATCAGGCATATCACCCTGAAACAAGCAGAGAGATGACAAGTTTTACACTTGTATAAACAAAGATGGTAACTATGTTGTCAATTCCATCCAATTTCAAATTAGAATAAAGAGTTAGTTCAAAATATCAGTAGCATAATTTGACATTGTTCATAATGTGGGGAGCTTCACCACACTATTGGATTACAATGTCGACAAAACAAGCATAGATGAAGGGCAAAGACAATCATTGTATCTATTTTGGTTAATGTGCATGGCATGTTGTTCATATCATCAGCCACACCAGTAAGGCAAAACGGGGGATGACAAGGTGCAAATGTGGGCTGCTTCACCACACACTGGATTATAGATCCACAAAAACAAGCATGCATATAGGGAGTATTGAGTGATGTGCATCGTACGAATAAGGAATGTGATTTTACAACTAAAACTTGGAACTTACAGTTGTTATAAACATGCATTTTGATAGAAACAACAAACTAAACAGAAGTTGATGATAGGGAGTATGAGCAAATTAAATAGTAGTTGAGGATAATGGCTTTATAAGGTCTGACTTACATTAACAGTTAACACCGGCTTTATAATGCCTTTCTCCATCTCAAGGGAAGGATAACTCAAGAATTTCAGCACATAATGTTCTTCATAAGCATTGCATGTACTCTACATTTTGTAGAGAGTAATTATAGATACGGTAATACTGGAAGGGATAGAGGATAATGAAGATAAGATGCAGATTGATGCTACATAATCAAATACCAATTGTTGTAAGTACATGCATTATAGGACAAAATGTACTAACAAGAGCAATGTGCTACGGTTATGCACTGGCATTGTCTGCGTATTCAACTTTTTGGTAATATTAAATATAGATCTATTTTTTTTAGTAAATGGAGGGCGAGGGAGATAAGATGCAGAATGCTAAACAATGAACCAATCCCTCCATCCCATAATATAATAGTGTTTTGTACTCTGGTGTTTAGTACAAAATGCTCTTATATTATGGGGCGGAGGGAGTAGCTGTTAATGTAAGTACAGTGATAGAAGATGTTCCGTCCTTACAAGAGGGCTACAGAGCTAAACCTCTTCAAAAGCATTGTGTTGATTCTAAATTTATGTAAGAGTCAATACCGATCTTATAATGTGCACCAAATGGAGGATAACGAGGCTACCATGTGCAGTGATGCTACATAATCAACCAACTATGAAAGTAAGTATGGTCATATAGGGCAAGAGGTACTCACAAGAGCAATACAGTGTGCAGTATAGTTGCAAGATTCTATGGTCCCTTGAGAATGAATGTTCTTCTGCAAACAGTTTTCGTACAAGTGAGACGGTAAGGTACATGCAGAAAAGTAGTTCAAATCCTGATGTGATATCCTAGACAGTACCTTACACTGGAGACGAGACCAATGTGTAACAAGATTATTCCAGTCATTGTCTAATAAATATAGCACCAGAGACTTCACAGAAATTTCATTTAGAAGCTAGCCATAGAAGTACGCTTGCCTCAGGTAGGAACGATACTTCATTAACAAGTCCTTGAAAAGTGCAAGAAACCGTTGCTCGTGTTGACTATCCAGTTTGGTCCTCACCTATTTAAAAGAATGAAATCTTGTCTCTTCTGTCAGCAGAAACATATTTAGTAATTACCATGAACAAGATTAGTACATTACTTATGAGTAAGTTGTGGAGGAATGTTGGAAATTGTTCTGTGTCTGTGGTATAATCTTTCCATGAAGGAAAGATGCGCATAAAGTTCCTGAAAACAATATAAGCTTGGTATTCTAAACTGGGAATAAGTGGAACATGGGTCATATTTACTGCAATTGGGGATCAGTCTTGTTCGAAAAGGGGTTTGGCAACTGGATTTGGTGTACTCTTTGCTGCAAAGGGGGTTTTGCATTGTAGAGCTGGTGCTATGTCAACTGGCATCATCATACTATTTGTTGCAGTTGGGGTCTACTGAGTTGGGGCATCAGAGATGGCCCGTGTAGTAGGGCTAGAGTCTGCTAGAGTTGTGGCCATGTTTTCTGGGTCGGGTGATATTGCAACTACACCAATTGGGCTATTTGATTTATCAGGTGTCCCTACCTTTTCCAAATACTTTGTTCGTGCTCCTCCGCGATCAGCAATCACCCTCTTCCTTTTGAACTTCTGATACACAAGAAGAGCATTTGAATGGATAAATATGGAATGATGACAGATGGAATATGTGCTGAAAATGGATAGGCAGGGTGTATTCACATACACGATGTGTAAGCTAAGCTAATGGCAGTGCAACAAAGTAGAAGCAATGCAAAGCATCAGTTGCAAGATACGAATATAACATTGAAAAGTTAGAGCAAGCACCTTGATGGGTGAATAAGATAGGGCATCTGCCTCTGACTCCTCCACTACGGAGCTACACTGACTTAGGTGTCTCTCTAGCTCAAAATCATTGTTAGGATCATATAGGTGGAGAGCATTTGCATTGCATTGCATCCAGACTTGATTTCAGTCCCTCAATGCCAAGTTTGACAGCCATGGCACAAATCTATAGGTGGAGAGCATTTGCATTGCATTGCATCCAGACTTGATTTCAATCCCTCAATGCCAAGTTTGACAGCCATGTCATTATTCTGCTTTATTCTTTTCATGCGCGCAAGCTCATAATCATTATGAAGATGTTCAGTATCTATGATTCATGAAAACATAAAAAGTAGTCAGATTATTATGGAATGTATTGCGGATTCAACTCGAAGAGTGTCTCCCTACAAACCCATGCGTATACAAAGTTAATCCCCCAACCGTGCTGACCAGACCACACACATAAATAAAAACCTCTTATGTCTCTATAATAGGCGGACACACATTTCAAAACTGAAGTAGGAACATTAGAATCATATCAAATACGTTTTTGAACAAATAAACTAAGGAATTATGAGTGTGTCGGTGGGAACGACACCTATGGGATCACAAGAATCCCTACTACGGTTAGCGGGGCATGGGGTTGAGAGAAGAGCGGATCAAACAGATAGCACACGATTTGTTTATCCAGGTTCGGGCCGCGAGGATGCGTAAAACCCTGCTCCTGCTTTGGTGGATTGTATATATGTGTTCTTCAGCTAGCTATGGGGCATGAGGTGCTCCAAAAAGCCGAATCCTGCTCCTGGTCGCCTCGGGCCTCCTTTTATAGAAAAAAGGGGTTGCCACAGTGGCACACATGAGGTGGAAAGGGTACAATGATGCGAGTTTATCCCTCGCATTACATGACAAGGCGCATTTAATGCGTCTTCCTTAGGTGTCCTTGCTTTATCGGGGACGGGGGAGAGATCTATCTTGTCCGTCGCCGCTCCTTCTTGTGTCGACACGCGCCCTGGCCAGCGATGCCTGAGATGCCATGTCACCACGCAGGTCCCTGCCCAGCTGGTTGCGTCGACAGCTGCATACGGCGGTGGAAGTTTAGTCGGCATGGGCCTGATGGTGGCCCTGTGGATGTCCTCGGCAAGGGCCTTGCCGGGGCCCCGGCAAGGGTCTTGCCGCGGCCCTGCTGCCATCCCCGCCAAGGTGCTTGCCGGAGGTCTTGTGGTCTTCCTTGGCTGGGATCCCGCCAAGGGTCGTCGTCTTCTTAGTGCGTATTTGATCTTGAATGTCTTCACAAAGATCTGCATGCCACTACGGGGATGTCTCCCGAATCCTTGCCCTATGGGGGCAGTGGACTCAAGGGTGATACGCTCCGTAGGCGCGGGGCGAGTTGCCACGGCAAGGGTCTTGCCGGGGGATCCCGCCTCGTCCCTTGGTTCTTCGTGGTCTTGGCTTTGGTGTTGCTCCAGTTCCATCGAGCTTCGGTCTCACCCTGGCTCACTTCCCTTGCCTTGCTTGGTGTGGTGGTGCCCGCGGCTCAGACTGCCCGTGCACAGTTATAGGGGTACAAAAAGTGTACCCCTCTTTTTGTACACCGACAGGAGCCCCCTGGCCTGGGCCACACATAAGCGCAACGTGTTGTTGGGCCAGGCCCAGAAAACGGTGCGCGGGCAGGCGGGGCGGTTTTTACCGTGGTAAGATTTCTCACGCGTTGTGCTTCCCACGACTCCCGCGCATGGCGCGGTGTGGGGAAGTGCGTGTGACGTGAGCGGCATGGGTGGGGTTGGTCTTTGCACGCATGCGTCACGTCGTAGTAAAGGGGCGGTTCGCGCCTTCCCCATAGACGGAGGGAGGCGTGGAGGCGCGGCCCATTTACTGAATGGGGCCGAGGCGCGGTCCTCAAGGCGTCCACTCCCCATGATCACGGGGTAGGGAGAGGTCGCCTCACCCGTCCCATCGGTTCTGCACGTCTACCACGTGTCTCCCATGTGCTTGGGGTGGCAAACGGTGGAGGCGGAAAACCGGGCCGTCGTTCATTGGGGCGGCGGGTCGGTCCTGGCTCCCTGAGCCTTCCGTGTTTTGATTGGCCGAGCGGGGCGGTCGAGCCCCAACCCCGTTCCTTTATAAAGAGCGGGAGGGGAGGGACGGCGTCCCACATTCTTCCATATTCTTCCTCCTTCAGCTTCTGCTCCTCTCTTCCATTCGTCATGGAGAGAGGAAATCCCGGCCCTTCAACGGTGGCGGCGAGGGTTGCCACTCGACAACGCGTCCCTCCTTCTCCTGCGCCTGCGGTGGCAGAGCCGGCCGCGAGGGGAAGGGGAAGGGGGCGAGGCCGTGGGCGAGGCCGGGGTGCTCGAGGAAGAGGAGGACGGGGTGGCCCGCCGGCCTCGCCCCCGCTAGCAACTCCTCCTCCAATGGAGGGCCATGTTGGGGATGACCCTTGTGAGTTCTTTGTCAGGTTGCGCCGGCCGCCGCGCCGTTGCCTTCGTGTCCCGACTCCGTTTGCGCGGGAGATGGAGCTGGATCCGCTAGAGTCATTGTGGCTGCTCATGAGGGGCTACGGGATCAGTGGCACGCGGGTCCGCGTCGACTTCCCTAGTCCTCATGTGATGTATCTTCGTCGGGGATGGAAGACGTTTGCTCATATCCACAGCTTGACGGAGGGGCTCACTCTCCATTTTAAGCTAATGGAGGGTGGCCTTCTCTCCGTCAAGGTCTTCGGGCACATTAGGACTCGTACAAGGTGCTGCGTGGAGAGTTCTTCTGATAGTGAAGGTTCCTCCTCGAGCGAGAGTGACGAGGAGGACAGCGGCAACGACGACGAGGGTGGTAGGCGGCAGGATGATGGGTCCGACTAGGTGTGGGGCGCCGCTCCTTGTGGCACCGACGACCCCATCATCCGTGTCGCCGGCTCCTTGAACTTCTCGGGGCCGTCCCCTTGGGCGGCTGGCATTGGGGGGCGGCGGAAGAGGAAGAGGGCGGGCGGCAAGGCCGTCAAGTCAGAGTACGCGGGCACCAACGCCTTCGACGCGTACTGACGTCCTGCCGCCTCGTCTTCGAGCTCTGCTTCCGGTGCCGCCATCACCATCCAGCCTTTGGGCGGCCACCAAGATGTTCTCAGGGTGTCTTCTGCCACCCGTAGCTCGCCTAGGCGCTCCTTTTGCCCTTCTTGCCTCATTGACCTGCCTCCTGAGGAGAGGGACAAGAAACTGATTACGAGCATCTTATCTCTTTTTAGTTTGTAAGCCTTCGGGCGTCTGTTAAATTTAAAACTTGTAATCCCCTTGTTCATGTTTTTCATTCCCTATGAACTGTACCTGGACGGGATGTTTTTTTAATGAAAAAGGGATGTTTGCAGGGTAATTTGTTCGCAGGTAGAACCCACAACAGGGAATAAATCCCTGATATCTCTAAGATAAACATTTTCTTGCCAGGCAACAGGCCTCGCCATCCCCCCACTTCGCTCGACCTTTCTCACGCCTTTGGCGGAGGCAGGGATGAAGTGGGTTTAGGCTGCTTGTTTCATCCTTTCGCTGCCGCGACTACGACCAAACTTGGTCCCAGGAACGAGCCCTAGGGCCTAGAGTTAGGGGAGCACGGTAGTATAAGGAAAAAACGAGGTTTCACATACCTCAGTCCATAATGGACTGCATGATAAGGGATGAAGAACTTATCTGAAGCTGCAGCCCCGGGTAACCCTGGTTTGCCGTGGGTGAATCTTTGCTGTTGCAGCCCCCGGCAATACTGGCTTTCCGGGGCCTAGATGCTGGTATGTTCCTTTTTTTCTCCCCAAGTGGTTTCGGCAAGGATATTTGTGAGACTGTGAACCAAAGAAGATAAAAGAAAGACAGAGAGATGCAAACTCGACCTCTAAGCTAGGGGTTAGCCGCCGCTAAGCACTATCAACCCTGACCAAGGACGAGACTCGACCTAGCATGCATGCTATAACTTAGGGCGCTAGCGCTTCATTTATTAATGCTCAGGGTCTGCGCCTGGCATTGTAGAAAGGGTTACATGCCTTGTCGGCAAGTCTTGTACAAAAGGTGGCTTGCCGGGAGGTCCGACAAGCCGCGCCTCATGGGTAAAACTTGCGAAGATGCTCAATGTTCCAGGAGTTGCTCACTGGAACGGCATTTTCGGTCTCCAGGCGGACTGCGCCAGGCCTGGTGACTCTTCTTACCTGATAAGGGCCTTCCCACTTCGGCGTCAACTTGTTGGTATTATTGGCCGATTGAACGCGCCGAAGAACAAGGTCGCCTTCCTCAAATCTTCGGGCACGGACCTTGCGGCTATGGTAGCGGCGCAAGGCTTGCTGGTAGCATGCTGCTCTCACAGCCGCCCGAAGATGATCTTCCTCAAGGAGCGTTGCGTCATCTTGCCGTAGTTGCTCTTGCTCAAGCTCATCATAAGCGAGCACTCGAGGTGACCCGTATATGAGTTCAGTGGGGAGAACTGCCTCTGCCCCGTATACTAGGGCAAAGGGTGTCTGGCCGGTGGCTCGATTTGGCGTCGTTCTGATGGACCAAAGAACCGTCGGCAACTCATCAATCCAGCGCCTTCCACTCTTGCGCAGCCTGTCAAAGGTCTTTGTCCTTAAGCCTCGCAGCACTTTAGTGTTCCCTCTCTCAACTTGATCATTGCTTCGTGGGTGAGCAACGAAAGCGAAACAGACTTTGCTGCCGAGGTCTTGGGTATATTGCATGAACTTGCGGCTTGTGAACTGCGTGCCGTTGTTGGTGATGACCCTGTTGGGTACACCAAAACGGCACACTAGTCCCTTGAAGAATTTGATGGCTGACTGGGCTGTGACCTTCCTCACTGCCTCCACCTCTGGCCACTTTGTGAACTTGTCGATTGCGACGTACAAGTACTCAAAGCCCCAGACAGCGCGGGGGAAAGGGCCCAGTATGTCGAGCCCCCAGACCGAGAAGGGCTAGGAGAGACGAATGGTTTGAAGGGCTTGAGCTGGTTGATGAAGTTTCTTTGAATGGAACTGACATGCTTCACACTTGGTGACCAGTGTCGTCACATCCTGGAGGGCAGTGGGCCAGAAGAAGCCTTGTCGAAATGCCTTGCCGGGAAGGGCTCTAGACCCTATGTGGGATCCACATATGCCTCCATGTATCTTTGCCAACAGCCCCAGTCCTTCCTCTCGAGGGATACACTTCAATTTCACGTCGTTCGGTCTCTTTCTGTACAGGACGTCATCGACGAACTGGTACATAGCAGATCGACGGGCTACTTTTTCCGCTTCTTCCTGCTCCTCAGAAAGTTCCCCAGTTTGGAGGAATCGGACGGTATGCTATGCCCACGCTGGAGCCTGGGGTTCAACGGCGAGGACTAAAGGCATTTCCTCCGCTATAGGAGTGGCTGTCTCGACGGCAAGAGCTTGACGCTCCACCGGAGCTAGCCGTCCCGTGGCGGGCTCAGTGTCCCCGGCAACATCCTTGCCGGCGGCTCCGGGGAGCTCGGCGGGAAAGTACTTGCCGGGCCCCGATTTCCTCCTCTTGTTTCGCTATGTTGATGGATCAACGGATGGCTGAGAAAGCTGAAGCACAAAGCTACCTAGTTCCACAGGTAAATTGAGGGCAGCGCGCTTTGACAGGTAATCGGCGATGTCGTTCTCTGCTCGGGGAACGTGCTCTGCCTGTATACCATCAAAACGCTCTTCCAGATTTCTCACTTCATCGACGTAGGCCTTCATCAACGGGCTCTGGTAATCTTTGATGACTTGTTTGAAGACAAGCTCCGAATCGCCCCTGACAATGAGTTCCTTTATTCTGAGGTCTGCCGCGATCCTAAGACCAGCAAGCAGCCCCTCATATTCGGCAGTATTGTTCGTTGATACCTCCCTGGGGAAGTGCATCTGGACCACGTACTTGAGGTGCTCTCCGGTGGGCGCGACAAGCAGTACGCCAGCCCCGGCGCCCTGTAAGGAGAAAGCTCCATCAAAGTACATGATCCAGTCGCAACTCGCCTCTTTGCCGGGGAGAGCAGTTTCCTGGGCTTCTTCATCAGGCGTCGCGGTCCATTCTGCAACGAACTCCGCCAGGACTCGGCTTTGAATCGTCGAGGTACTTTCAAACTTGAGGCCAAAGCTGGACAACTCCAGTGCCCACTCTACAATTCTTCCCGTTGCATCTGGATTGTGCAATATCCGTTGCAGAGGGAGGCGAGTGATGACAGTGATCTCGTGTGCCTGGAAGTAGTGATGCGGCTTCCTCGAGGCCATAAGAAGGCCGAAGAGCAATTTCTGCACACCGGGGTACCTTGATCTAGCCCCCTGCAAGAGGGAGCTAACAAAGTAGACCGGGTGCCGCATCATTTTCTTTCTTGGCGGCACTCCAACCGGTCGTGTCGTGTCTGCACCAACGGCATCAGGCTCTGTCGCTGCTATCACCTCGTCATCAATTTCTCTCTGTGCCAGTAGTGCGGCGCTGACCACCTAGTTTGTTGCCGCCAGGTATAGCAGCAACGGTTCTTGTGGCCTAGGTGCAACTAGTACTAGCGTGGAGGAAAGAGACCTCTTCAAATCTTGCAATGCAGCTTCGGCTTCTGGCGTCCACTCCATTGGGCCCGCCTTTTTCAAAATATTGAAAAAGGGGAGGGCACGCTCGGCAGACTTGGAAATGAATCTGCTCATGGCGGCAACGCAGCCAGCAAGCCGACGCACATCCTGGACCCGTTTGGGTGCTTCAATCTGTTCTATAGCTTTGATATTGTCCAGATTGACCTCTATCCCATGCTGTGACACAAAGAACCCGAGAAGCTTGCCGGACGGGACGCCGAAGACGCACTTCTCAGGGTTCAGCTTGAGATTGATCTTGCGTAGGGTTGCAAATGTTTCTTGTAAATCCGGTATAAGGGTTGCCCTGTTCTTGGTTTTAACCACTATATCATCCATATAAGCCTCCATATTTCTATGGAGCTGGTGTTCAAAACCAATCTGGACTGCCCTTGCAAATGTTGAGCCAGCACTCTTCAACCCGAAAGGCATTCGTACGAAACAATACGTACCACATGGGGTGATGAATGCTGTCTTCTCTTCGTCTTCTCTTGTCATGAAGATCTGATGGTAGCTGGAGTAGGCATCGAGGAATGACAACAGGTCACACCCAGCCGTGGAGTCAACAATCTGGTCGATGCGCGGCAACGGGAAGGGGTCTTTGGGACAAGCATTATTGATATCTGTGTAATCAATACACAGCCTCCACTTCCCATTTGCCTTGCGCACTACCACTGGATTGGCCAACCACGTTGGATGGAGCACTCCTCTTACCAAACCCGCTGCTTCCAGTTTTCGGATCTCCTCTGTGATGAACTCTTGTCGTTCCAAAGCTTGCTTCTTGACCTTCTGCTTGACGGGCCGCACATGAGGACAAACAGCAAGGTGGTGCTCAATCACCTCCCTGGGAACGCCGGGGATGTCATATGCTTGCCATGCAAACACATCGACATTTGCCCGCAGGAAGGTGATGAGCGCGTCTTCCTATTTGTCGTCAGGGGTGGAGCTTATGGTGAAAGCCCCTCCTGTGCCGTCCTCCTTGACAGAAACCTTCTTGGTTCCCGGCGGTGTGGCCCTGGACTTCTTCTTTCTGCCGGTGGAGCTCTCTGGCACGTCCTCGACGGGAGCACTACACTCCAAAGAGGTGCGCTTGCCAGAGTGGGTGTCCGAGGTCTCACCGGTCTTCTTCTTCTTCTTCCCCCCCGGGGCTCCAGTGGCAGGAGCAAGTGCCCTAGTGGCGGCAACTGCTGCAACTGCTTGTTGGTATAGTTGGTCAGCGCAAATCAGCGCATCTTTCTTATCGGAGGGGATGGTGATGATCGTCATAGGTCCTGGCATCTTCAGGATGTTCTAGGCGTAGTGTGACGCCGCCATGAACTTGGCCAGCGCTGGGCGGCCAAGGATCCCGTTATAGGGCAAGGGGATCTTGGTGACATCGAACACGATCCTTTCTGTCCTGTAGTTCAGGTCACTTCCAAAAGTCACGGGCAGCGTGGCCTTCCCCTTTGGTTGACTTCTCCCCGGGTTGACCCCCTGAAACGTGCCCGTCTCTTCGAGGTCTCCGTTAGGAATCTGCAGCTTCTCGATCACGGTAGGCGAGATTAAGTTCAGACCAGCCCCGCCATCGACTAGCATCTTTGTCACCTTGAGGTTGCGTATTGTCGGTGAAACCAACAATGGCAAGCACCTGACCGCAGTAGTGCGATCAGGGTGATCCTTAGTGTCAAAAATGATATGCGTGCTGGACCTTTTTAGCGGCTTTTGGGCACCAGACGGCGGCTGTGCCGCTGTAATCTCACGCGCCCACTGTTTAAGCTGGCGGTGAGAAGTATGCAGCGAGGCGCCGCCATCTACGCCCATGGCCTCCGTGGCTTTCTGAAACTCTTGGTTGCCGGACTCGTCGTCCTCTTCGTGATCGTCGTCTTCTGGCTTTCTGTCACGGCCCCGGGCGGGCCTCTCCTGCTGTTTATCCTTGCCGCGACGGCCTGCTTGGCCGTCACGCTTCTTGCCGGACCCCTCAGCACCGTCCTGGCCCCTCTCCTTGTCCCGCCTCTCATATTCAGCCCTCTGCTTCTCAGCAAGGAGCTCAACCTGTCGGCAGTTCTGGAGATCATGGCCTTTGGTGCGATGGATCTTGCTGTATTGCTTGTCGGAGTTTCCTGGCTTCTCGGCAGTCGCCAAGGCCCGGCAGTGACACACCTGGCAATTTCCTTGCCGGGGTCATCCGCCTTGGTTTTCTTGGCGGAGCTGGCGTCATCAGATCCCTCGATAGCAAGCACGGCTTTACCCTTGCGCTTCCTATTGCGGCGCCGGCCTTTCTTCACCGGGGCGGCAGTTTCCTCATCTGAAGAGTCGGTTTCCACGTCGGCATCTTCGCCGAGGTACTTCCTTCCCTCTTCAGCGTCAAGTTCTGCCAGGTCTTTCACCTTGTTCATTGCGAGCACTTCGTGCATCTTGCGGTTACGCACGTTCTAATGAAACGCGCTATGATGGTGGCATGGTGAACATCAGGGATATTGGACTGTACCCGGCTGAACCTCTGTATATACTTGCGCAGACTCTCGCCTCCCTTGGGGAATGATGTGCAGGTTACTTGCTTGGCCATGGGCTTGGTGACCTCCAGTAAAGACGCCAACAAACTCATGGCACAAATCCGACCAGGAGGATATAGAGTCTACCGGCAAGTGCATCAACCACGACATGGCGTTGGGTTTAACAGCCAATGGAAAGTAATTCACAAGCACCTTATCGTCGCGGGCTCCGGCAGCTTGCATCGCGATGGTGTAGATGCTGAGGAACTCCGACGGGTGGGTCTTGCCGTTGTACTTCTCGCCAACGTCAGGCTTGAAGGTGCGGTGAGTGGGCCATTGGAATTGCCGCAGCTCACGGGTAAAAGCCGGACAGCCTACCTCGTAAGGTAGACCTCCAGGGCTCTCCGGTGCTGGGCGGTTCACAGCAGGCCCTGCTCGCCTATCTGACTGGTGGCGCGCTCTGCGCTGGTGCTCGATGGTGGTTCGAGCGTCTTCATGAGCTCGCTCCTGAAGAACTTGATGCTGGTCGCCGTGGGTCCGTGGGTCAGACGATGCTATGGAGATGTCATCACCCGCGACGTCTCGATGAGTCGACACACGCGGTACCGGGCGAGGAGGAGGCGAATGCACCGTGGCCACGGTGTTGCCGGTCCTCCCGCCACCGGTGCGTGGGACCCCATCGGAGCGTCGTCCCGGGGGCTTCGCTGGACTTGGTACATCCTTGTTGGCGATCGCGACAAGGCTTTGGATGGTAGCTCTCCATTCGTCGAGTTTCCCCGTAACGGGAGGACAGTCGAGGAGCAACTACGCGCGCGCCAAGGCTTCTGCTGGGGTTAGCGGTAGCGAAACCTGCGCGGACCGCGATGCGCTTCGACTCCTGACCATGTCAGGAGGAGCTCTATCACGACCCCGCGGTCGCATGCCGTTTTCACCAGCGCTTCGGCGGGCGGGCATGTCTTCTACGTCTCGGGAGTGGCGCTCGGGGCTCTTCCCGCGGCGACGCCCGGGATCTTCGGTGTGATGACGCCGTTCGTCGCGCGCTGCTTGGGAGGAGCGCGCTGTTGGCGCCAGCGTGGGAGTCATGGAGGCCCTTGCGTCGCCTTCGGGTGATGCAGCAGCAATCTTGGAAGGCCCCGCGCCACCCGCGGAGGGCCTGGCTCCGTCTTTGGATTCGGCGGTGTGTGGCCCGTTACCAGGCGCACAAACATCGCTACCTCCAAAACTCCGGCTGCTGGGACGGCGTTGGTGTTCGCGATTCCGCGACCGGACCGCTGCTCGCCCGCGTCGGGACGGGCTGTCCGGCTTCCGACTAGCCAACCGCCACCGTCTTCTTCTTCTTGGGTGCCATGATGATGAAGAAGCGTCGCACTAACTGCTAAAGCCGATTCTCACAACTGCGCACCCTACCTGGCGTGCCAAAGATGTCGGTGGGAACGACACCTATGGGATCACAAGAATCCCTACTACGGTTAGCGGGGTGTGGGGTTGAGAGAAGAGCGGATCAAACAAATAGCACGCGGTTTGTTTATCCAGGTTCGGGCCGCGAGGATGCGTAAAACCCTACTCCTGCTTTGGTGGATTGTATATATGTGTTCTTCAGCTAGCTATGGGGCGTGACGAGCTCCAAAAAGCCGAATCCTCCTCCTGGTCGCCTCGGGCCTCCTTTTATAGAAAAAGGGGTTGCTACAGTGGCACACAGGAGGTGGAAAGGGTACAGTGATGCGAGTTTATCCCTCGCATTACATGACAAGGCGCATTTAATGCGTCTTGCTTAGGTGTCCTTGCTTTATCGGGGACGGGGGAGGGATCTGTCTTGTCCGTCGCCGCTCCTTCTTGTGTCGACACGCGGCCTGGCCAGGAATGCCTGAGATGCCATGTAGGTAGGCAGGAAGCTGAGGTGGCGCAATGGTGGGTCTTCACGAAGATCTGCATGTCGCCACGCAGGTGCCTACCCAGCTGGTTGGGTCGGCAGCTGCATACGGCGGTGGAAGTTTAGTCGGCGTGGGCCTGATGGTGGCCCTGCGGATGTCCTTGGCAAGGGCCTTGCCGGGGCCTCAGCAAGGGTCTTGCCGCGGTGCCTGCTGCCATCCCCGACAAGGTGCTTGCCGGAGGTCTTATGGTCTTTCTTGGCAGGGATCCCGCCAAGGGTCGTCGTCTTCTTAGTGCGTATCTGACCTTGAATGTCTTCACAAAGATCTGCATGCCACTACGGGGATGTCTCCTGAATCCTTGCCCTATGGGGGCAGCGGACACAAGGGTGATATGCTCCATAGGCGCGGGGCGAGTTGCCGCGGCAAGGGTCTTGCCGGGGTTGCTAAAGCCGGCCCTGGCAAGGATCTTGCCGGGGGAGCCCGCCTCGTCCCTTGGTTCTTCGTGGTCTTGGCTTTGGTGTTGCTCCAGTTCCATCGAGCTTCGATCTCACCCTGGCTCACCTCCCTTGCCTTGCTTGGTGTGGTGGTGCCCGCGGCTCAGACTGCCCGTGCACAGTTATAGTGGTACAAAAAGTGTACCCCTCTTTTTGTACACCGACAAGTGGCATAATGTTTAGCTTCAAGGGTGGAGTGTTGGTAGTGCGACACAAAGCAATTAGGCGGACTGTATTCCATGTTAAAGATCATAGTCTATGTAAATGGTGGATATGACACTTTCTTTCTATGCAGTGCAGTGTTTGTTGCCCACACATGGTGAAAGAGATCACAAAGAGAAATACTATTCACTCATGTCTGCGGTTCCCGTATTTTGAAATAGGGTGGTCCACCCTAAAATAATATTGACAACAAATATGACAAGGCACGCATAGAGGTAGTGAACCAATCATTACTTGTGAGCTTACTAGGACAAGTATGCAAAATTGTAACTGCAGTAAGAGACCGTCCAAAATCTGAATCAAGAACTTGCTCTAGCACTTATTGTTTGCAACTAATCGATGTGAATAATTGGATATCATATCAAATGAGTAAGAAAGACAAGTAAAACTATCAACAAACATGGCCTGCAGTAGTAATCTGGGTCAATGTCACTATGACAAACAATCCAACATGAATAGTGTCTATTCCTAGGGCCGGAATTTTGAAACCCTGTGAACTTTACAGGTACTAAAGATTACTGAAATATTCGAACCATTAAGTGTAGGTAGCACTCAGTACACACCAAACCCTAATGACGGTCCTGCCTAATGAGTAATGAATCAATTAGAAAATGGGTCATGGGGTGTAGATGCTGAGGGTTGAGGACGTATCTCAGGATAAATCTGGTTGGCTTAGTTGGTGTTGCACGTCGGAGCCCTGAATGACAAAGGAAGGTAGGCATGGCGGCGCGCCCAAGCAGCGGTGGTGCTGTTGCGCGAGCGGCTCCTGACATCTTGTTAGTCCGGCGTATCCTCCTAGAGTCCTGCCATCAGGGGATGGCAAGTCATCGGCGAGGCAGGCGACTGGGTGCGAATAGAGATCAGAAGCGCAACAGAACATAGGGAAATCGAGGTCTAGGGCGACCCAAAATCCCAGGGTGGGCCGCGGCCGACCGTGGGCACCCTGTTGAGGTGGACAAGAAGTTCATCAGAGCTGCCCCGACAAGGAGGACGACAGCGCTGATGATGCGAGAAGACACGATGCAAGGCTCCTGGTCCATTGACGTGGATGAGAAACGGCCATCTCTAGCAGTGGAGGACGCGGTCTGCGCTCCGGATGGGATGGTGGACGGAGGAGGCTGGTGTCGGTATGGTGTTCTAGCGCGGACGGTGTTTGATTGGGAAAATGGAGGGAGGGGTACGGGGAACCATGTTTTTGGGACGCACCTGTCTGAAATATGGGAAAGTTATGAACTTAGCCCCCGTTTAAAATTTGGACGTCTCGTCGGTTGGGGATAGGATGGTAATCTCGCATATCCCGATATTTGCCCAGAGCGATTTCAGGCGAGGAGAGGGTGTTTTGGCGCCCACGATGTATGAACGAGGCTGACACGTAGGGCGGTTGCATCATGTCTGAGTGAAGTTACATACCTTCTCCTATTAAAAATATTTGCGTACATTGATTTAGGCCGAGTCGAGTTTGATTCGCCGTCCACCGTGTATGAATGAGGAAATGGAGGGAGAGACATAGGTCTTTCGGACAAGCTTGAGTCAAATGTGTTTTGCCTCCCACGTTTGGCGCCCACCGTGTCCGAATGGGCTCAGAGGCGGTCGTGTCACATCTAATCGAAGTTACTAACCTACCCCTATTGAGAACAGCGGAAATCGGGCCGATGGATTGTCCGTGTAAGGTGTAGATAGTAATTTCCATCTCGCAAACACTGATTTCGGGCTACCAACGTGGGAGTGGATATTGGCCGCTTGTTTCAAATTTTGGGACAATAAGCATTCACGTTTACCCTGGCAACTAAATTTGAATCCATTTTGTATTCTTATACGAATCTTTATAAATCATTCTATGTTTTTTTATATATCTTCAAAAGCACAACAAGGAGGTATTTCACTATCATATATGAATATGATTTACAAATGTCAACACTCGAATTCAGAAGGTGGAAACCAGTTGAAGGTGAATTCAAATATTTGAAACAACTTTGTGTCCAACTCAAGTGTAACTTGTATGACACATGCAACATATAGTGTACTCCCATTTAGATATGTACACACGCGATGTCTCAAAATTCAAAATACAGAGTCAATCAACCAATAATGTACAAAACTATCAGACATATAAACACTTATAGAGTATATGGGTCAATAATATCAACTAACATACATTAGCCAGGCCGCTATACTTTTTTTCTAGAAGAGCATCAATTTTTTAGCAAAGCTAGTACACCATCTTGGCCCTTTCGGATGCGTGCAACTTAAGGATCATCTATACTAGTACTATTATTGTTGAATGCGCATTCAACCCAATTGGCATATTTGTAGGTCTGGCATATCAATCAAAATGAAATGTCTTAGAGTCTTGTTAATTAATACAGACTCGTGCTAAAAAAATTACAAACAAAAAAAATTATTACATGATCTCTAAAACAAATTGTTTGATCGATTACATGAACAAACAACACAAAGGTTATTCGACGATGAAAAAGATATTTCATCTATGATTTACTTAGTGGGAATTCCATTTTTCTTCTAGGACCTTAACAATGCGGTCAGTCTCAGCTTGTTTCGTTTTGAAATCCACTAAATATTGAATGGTTGTCTTGATTATTGCTTGTGATTGTGTTGTTTGCTTCCTCAACATGTCAACTTCATCTCTAAGTGTAGAAGTAGAATCTCTTTCTACCAATAGTTTAGCCTCTAGAGCATCAGCAGTTGGCAATTCATAATGCATGATTGGGCCAGTGCCACTACTGTAAGATGATACAACGTCCATGGGGACCTCGCTCTTTGATCTTGGGCTAACCTGTTTTGCCATTAAAGTTTCGATTGGATTTCAAAAAGTTGAAGTTAGCAAAACTTCTCAACTGGGAGTTAGAGCAGTGATCCAGTTAAACAAACAAGGAATTAAAGAGTTTCGATTGGATGCTAAAAAGTATTTATTAACATCATTGTAACTCCCTGCAACATCAAAGCAGTTAAACAAACAAGTTTTGCAAAAGGTACCTGTTGTGGCATTGGAGTTTCTCTTGGATCCTCGAAAGTTGATTAGCCAGTAATGTGATTAGAGCAACTGGTTGCAGCAGCAAAGCAGTTAAACAAACAAGTTTTGCAAAAGGAACCTGTTATGGCATTGCAGTTTCTCTTGGATCCTAAAAAGTTGACTAGTCAGTACCTTGATTAGGGCAACAAGTTACAACAACAAACCTATTACACCAATATGTTTTTGAAAATGTACCTGCTGTGCAATTGGACTTCCAATTGGATCCTGAAAACTTGAAGTTGGTAAGATGATTATAGCAACAAGTTACAGCAGCAAACCAGGTAAACAAGGAAGTTTTTTGAAAACATACTTGTTGTGCCAGTGGAGTTTCACTTGGATCCTGCAAACTTGAATGCTAGCAATCATAAATAATGTGTCATAAGAGCCATAAGAAACTAACATCAAACTAGTAAAATTAACCAGTTTTGGCAACGCATTTAATTACACATGAACTAGTAAAACTAACAAGTTCTTGGCAAACTATTAATGTAACAAGTCGGTACCATTTACCAGCAACACAGACATCGGTAAATTTCTTTGACGTAAGCAAAATGATTCTGACACATATATAAGTTAAAAGGCGGTGTCCCTCATATAAACATGACAGTTGTCTGTCTATGAACATGCAAACATTACTAGTGCTACAAGTAATAACATCAAACCATTTAAACAAACAACGTATCAGATCATAATTTACACATGAATTTTGCTGCACCCTAGAAGTACATATGACTAGCTATCTACGTGCTTAAGTAGCTATTTAAGTTCAGGCAAACATGTAATTCCTAACAGTAAGTATCAAACACATAGATAGGTGCAGTCTATAATAGGATTAACATGCTGTGGCATTATGTAATCACTAGCAAACTAAATTAAGCCAAGCAACGTAGCTGAACAATTTTGCAATCTGTGGCTAACTAAAATGTTGAGAAGCGGGTAACTAAACTTACGCTAGCTCTTTGTACAGGCACACTGCAATTTCTTTTTAGCTTACAAGGTTCTACGAATGAGTCTATTGCATCAATTGCTTGGATACACAGTCCCAATACTTCTTTCTTCCCACACTGCATTGGTAAGTCAAATGGTTAATCTCATAAGATGGTGTGTCCTTGATTTGTTATATGAGGACGGGCTATCAGACTAGCTGTAGCAACACACATCACACTCGCTTTTACTGTATATTTCATGTGATTACATCTGGCATATCAAGATCTAAGCAATCTTCAATATGATGAAAAGATTGGCATCCTTCACAATATTGGTGAACTCCGTTCATAGAAACAAGCTATTCAACCATTCTGTGGGTAAATCAAAAGCGCCACTAGAATATTTTTCACTACCCCAATCATACACGCAAAATGGGGCGACACCACCGTAGGGGATGGTATGGGCGGTTGCCTCGGGTGGCTGGAAAGTGCACACCTACATTGAGTCGTCCAAGTTGGCCCAGGCTAGTTTTGTTCGTCCCGGTGCCCGAACAGGCAATGTAAAAATGAAGAAAAACATTTCAATTTGGATGGGCCAATAACGTAAGTGCAAGGCTGTAATGCCCAGTATGAGACTATACCTCCCACGTATCGAGGCACGACTTAAAGGCATAATCTCATACTAGAATGATCTCAAGTATGGTATCTTTGCACAACTAATGTAAAAGAGGGATGAAATTGTAAAAGAGTAGTTGGCTGACACTCGCCACGTCACACAATGCATTACATAAACATTCATCATCCAAATAACATCACAATCTGACTACGGACGAAGATCCAAATGAAAGATACCATAAATAAAGTAACACAAGGTCCCGATCGCCCTAGTAGGAACCACTACTGATCGTCGAAAACGTCACATACATACGGCCAAGCTCTTCATCGAACTCCCAGCGAAGTTCTGATCCACCTCCTGCATTGTTCTCGGCGATACCTGCATCTGGTGTGTGTTGAATCTGTGAGCCACAGAGGACTCAGCAATCCCGTTCCCGGGTATCAAAACTAACAAAGCCTTATAGGTGAGGGAAGGCTTTAAAAGTGTTTGCAGCAAGCACTAAGAAACTAACTTACGAGTTCAGAGCGAGAAGAGAGTAAGACCCAACGATCGTCAAAGTGATCACGAAGTGATCCTATCTAAGCACGTCACACATAACCCCACCGTGTGTTTCTTCTCGAAACCCCTTCGAGAAGAGACAATCACGGAACTCACACAGGTAGTGTTCTTAAGGATAGAGTGTCATGTTTTCTTCAACCAGATATAAACAAATTCCCATCTACTACATAACCGCGGACACGGCTTTCGAAAGATCAAAACCCTGCAGGGGTGTCCCAACTTATCCCATCACAAGCTCACGATCTGCGGAGTCGCAACTCCAAAGTGGGAAGACCCGAGTATTCTCGGAATCCCGTGCTCAAGATATTCCGACAAAGGTAAAACTAATCCAGCAAGACCTCCCGGCATGCCGACACCCTGATAGTAGCCGCGCGAATGTCGTCTCATGCCACGACCAGATAAGTCATCCTACAGGTTGTTACCAGCCCTTGAGTTTCCTCGAGGTGGCCCCGCAGTCTGCTCAGTTTGGACCAACACTCAAAACGAGCACTGGCCCAGGGGGGTTGATTAATAAATCCTCGGGTTAATTACTCCCTCAGCAAGTTTTAGTTGTTAGGAAAATGTAGAACCAAAGTTGGGCCTTGCTGAAAAAGCTTTAGCACTAAGCGAGTTATCAAGAGGGGCCCATAAACCCCAACCGTGTTAGGAACGCAAAATCCGGGAAACATAACACCGGTTTATCGGGTCCTAAGGTGGCATGAGTGGAACAAAACACCGAGCAAAAGGCCAAGCCTTCCACCCATTGCCAAGTATATAAATGTGTTAATATATTTAAGAGATATTGTGATATTCCAACAAAAAGTTCCAACATGGAGCAATCTTCACCTTCACCTGCAACTAACAACGCTATAAGAGGGGCTGAGCAAGCGGGTAACATAGCCAAACAACGGTTTGCTGGGAAGGTGTCAAAGGTTAGAGGTTTCATGGCAACAATAGGGGGCTGACAAACAGACATAGGCATCGAGGCAATATCTAAAGAGAGAGACATCTAGCATAGGAAAAGATAGAGGTGATATCGGGGAATGGTCATCTTGTCTGGGATTCCGCAAGGAAGAAGAATGAGTCCAAGAAGTAGTTGAACAACCCCACAACTCCGGAACGAAACCGAAGCTAACGAGAGAAGCATACCAGAAAGAGGCAAACAACATGGTAAACACACAAGCATAAACATGGCATAATGCACAAGCAAGTATGATGCATGTCTGGTTTAAATAAGCATGGCATGACAAAGTGCACAAGCAATACTACAAGTTAAGTGGAGCACAATATGCAACGAGTTGCATATTGACGAAACACCACATTTTATTTATTTAGTTGACTCTCGTTTATTTACAAGACAAGATTAAGTGGTTTTTAGCATAGCAAGAGGTGAAGCATAAGTACACTATCTATTTAGGCAAGTTTAAATGAGGCCGGAATGACAAACAACAATTCCGGAAAATCCCCATGTGCATAATACGAATATGGTACTGTTCTTCCTAAAAACATATTTTAAAGTTGTTAAACAGCAAAACAAAGTGCACCCAGTTAATCTACACATTTTTCCACCCCATTTGCATATAAATTTTATTAAATTTGGAGCTACGGTTATTTAGTTATGAGTAAAACCATTTTAACATGTCATCTATGCAAAATTCAAGCAAACAACAGTTTAAACACTTTAAACATGCAAGAAAGTTGGTTATTATGCAACTACACAGAATTCTAAGTAATTTTTATATGTAAAGTTTTTGCATATGATGCACAGTTGTGAAGTTATTATATGCATGATCTAGAGGGACTTTTCTGCAAAACTGTAATTCTACGGGTAATTCGCAAAAACGTTCAGCAGAAGGAGAAAAACAGGAACAGGCCGAACTGAGGCGGACTGGGCTCTCACCACGGTACTTGGGCCGGCTGGAGGCGAAGTGGAGTGCGCTGGGCCTTGGCGAGGCTTCGGCCCACGTGCGTGCGAGCGGACGGAGGTCGTCGAGGGAAGGATCGGTCAACGCGGGCTGGTTCCCTGTCCTCGCTAAATGCAGAAGGATCAGACATAAGCTGCGATGCAGGGGAGCGAGGCAGGCGCCAGGCATGCAACAGCGGTGGCCTCGGCGTGGCGGCACGACAGGCGAGCTGGGGACGCCGTGATCCGACGTGGCTTGGCCGATCTCGACCAGATTGGGTTGAAAACGAGACGAGGCAGTGCCAGGGTGCTACACACGAGGACCAGCAGCGAGATAGGGTCAAGCGGGACGCGGCACAGCTGGTTTGGCGTCTCAGTGAAGAAGCAGGGGAGCCCGGATTCAGTCGAAGTGGAGCTCCATGGCGACCTTGGGGGTTCTTGCGAGGGTCAGAGAGAGAGCACTGAGAGAGAGAGAGAGAGAGCGGCACAGGGAGGAAGGGAGACATGGTAGGAGAGGAGTAGGACGAGGCCTGACCCGGTTGTGGTCGTCGGCAGCGGTGCCGTCGGAGGGCGCATGAGAGGCCCGACGAGGTGGCGCTCCGGTGGTCAAGGGGTCGGGCGCTCTACTCCTAGCGCCATGGCAGGCAATTCGGCGCTCGATGCAGGGACAAGGAAGAACAAGGCGACGGGGCCCTGGTCCTGCGGGTCGTCGAGATGCACTGGACGGGCGACGAGGTTCTGCTTGCGGATGAGCTCCGGCTCGACAAGCACCCGCAGCGGGAGCGAAGAAGGGGCGTGAGGCCTGCTAGTTCGATCGGCGGAGGTAAGCTGCTGTAATGCCCCGGATGTAATACTTTCCCTTTTGGGCATATAATATATCTCCGGCTTCATCAATTCCATTTCGGGTTCTTTGTCTTTCGGGGTTTCGTTCTTTTTTCGTGTGCGTGTGTGGCATTCATTCATATCATGTAGTCATATGCATCGCATTGCATTTGTGTTGTCGGTTGCATCCGGTTCCACGCGTTCCTTCCCGTTGTCCGTTTCGCGTTCCGGAGCTCCCTCACATGTCCGTGGCGTCCCGTAGGCCTACTTTGGTGTTTGGCCGTGTAACGTTACCGGTTTGGCGCGAGACTTGTCGTGTGTTGTTGTTTTGGTGTGTGTAACCTGCCTGTCAAATCTCGTCGCGTTTGGAGTCCGTTTGCTACCCCAACAGTTATTCTCATGGGCTCAAAGTGCCTCCACTTTGAAGCCCAAGACACCCCTCCATCAGCCCACCAAACCACTTGTGACGCCCGAAGACCGACGTCCTAGAAGATTCCAGAAGATTCCAGATGTTCCGGGTTCTCCCGTGTGTTTCGTTTGTGCTTGTGTTATTTATTTTTGCATTGCATCATGTCATCATGCCATCATGTCATATTTATTTTGCATCTCAACTTAAATAAATTGTGTGGACCTTCGGTCCATTTAAATCGAGGGAAGGTTGACTTCTCTTTATAACATATAAAAGCCTCTCAACATTTAGGGAGCTATATTAAAATATTCCACTTGTTTGGGATCACCGTAACACACTTGCAATATTCCCCATGCCTCTTAATTCAAGTTTCACCGTCATAACCTTCCCTATAATTCTTTTTCCTTTTATCGAGGCTCCTCCAAAAATCCGAACATTTTTTGGGCTCTTCTAAATCATAGTCTTTGTTCACACCATTTGAAATGAATTCAAAGGAATTTGAATTCATTTTCCATTCGTGCCCCTTTCTGTTTCCTCTCTCTTTTCTTCTCTAATTTTGTTTTTATTTTTTTAAAGAGAGGGAGAGAGAGATTCCAGCCATTGGCCTCCTTTGGGCCAACTCCTCCCTGGCCCAGTCTTTTGGCCCAAGGCCCGACTCCAGGCCACAGCCGACCGAACCCTAGCCCGTCCCTCACCGTGCCTCTCTCCCTCGCTCTCCTTTTCCCCGCCGCCAGGAGCGAACCCCATCGTCCCGAGCCCCATCTTCCCTCCCTCGAGCACCCCCGCACTCCATTCCTCGATCTCCCTCAGGCCCTTCCTCTCCCGCATCCGGCCAGGCCCAAGCGCCTCCGTTCTCCTCCTTCGCCATGGCGCCTGCGGCCTCCCTTCGCCTGGCCCGAGCGACGCCCGCCTTCGCCAGAGCGCCCCGCCTCGCTAGGTGCTGCGCGCCCCGGGCCCCTCCTTCCCCGTCGCCCTCGAGCGCCAAGGCGCCGCCCCAAGCCAGCGACGTCCCTGCGCCTTCTTCCTCATCGCGCCAGGAGGCCGGTCCCGTCGCCAAGGCCGGCGCCTCGCCTTGTTTCCTCGGCCCCTGTCTCGCTCCAGCGGCCAGGAGATGCCGCCCAGCGTCGACCGCACCCTCGTCGCCCCTCCTCTCCAGCCAAGACGGCCGGATCCCGCGCCTCCCTCCGTCCTTGCGCGCCCCAAGCCGACGCCTCAGCACCACCGCACCCCGGTCGACCTCCCCGACCTCTGGCAGCAGCTGCTGCGGGTCAGGCAGCGCCGGCGTCCTCCCCCCTGCATCGGCCTCTATCTCCTCGTTTGGCCTCCTGCCGCTGCACGGCCTCGACGCCCCAAGCCTCTGCTCTGGCTATCGGCGCCCCCAAGACTGTTTTGCTTGCTGCCATGATGCTGTTGCCATGGCCTCGTGGCCCCTTCAGCGAAGACCTTGCTGCTGTTTTGTTTCGCCAAGTGCACGAGGGACCCCAAGTTTCGTCAAGTTCGACTACACGAGGAATCAACAAGTACCCCCTTCATTTCGTCAAGACCGGCAAGTTGAAGACCCAAGTACCACTACCGACGCCCGGAGCACTTCGACGCGACAAGTACCCCTCCGATGACAAGTACATCTACGAACGGGAACGCCTACACGACGACACAAGACGATGACAAGTACCTCTTCGGAGACGTGAACGACTTCGAACGGGAACAACTACACGGCGATACATCAAGTACCTCGACGCCCGAATGCCTACTTCCTCTATAGACGATTTCTACATCTATGCAACGTGAACAACTACCGTCGTCCCGGGAACGAGGAATTCGTCAAGTACCTCGACGAACGTGAACGGCTACGATTCGTGTACCACAACTCACGGAACGACTTCTTCCTCTACGACCCGTGTACAACTACTTCCACTACGTCCCTCGACGACTTGAACCCCTCCGAGAACGTTTGTCCCGAAGGTATAACCCCGAGACGATGACCCGTGGAATGCTTGTGTTGTATGAAATGTTTACCCTTGTGTGCATCGTGCCTGTTTAGTCTTTTGTCGTGTTCCTCGGTTGCCTCGTCGCCGACTCATGGGAACCCAGCAACGGGATCACCCCATCATCTCGTTGACACGCTTCACCATCTTTCCTTTTGCACCGGACTCTCAACGAGTTACCGGAACCGATATGTTGCCGTGGCATCATTTTCGGAATTGCTGTCGTGGCACCTTTTTCCTTCCACCACGGGGACAATTGCTTCATATAATATTCTTGTCAACTTTTAATAAAATTGCATAAAACTTCATCATGTCATCCGCATCATGTTAACAACATTGATATGTGTAATTGTTGTTTTCTTATAATTACTAAATATGCTCATGGGGATTTTCCGGAGTTTGTTGTTGTTTTTCCGGCCTCATATAAATTGACTAGATAGTGTATTTTTATTATGCTTCACCTCTTGCCATGTTAACAAACAATTAATCTTGTCTTGTAAATAAACGAGAGTCAACTAAATAATTAAATGTGGTGTTTTGTCAATATGCAACTCGTTGCATATTGAGCTCCACTTAACTTGTAGCATTTGTTTGTGCACTTGCCATGCCAAGCATAATTAAACCGGACATGCATCATACCTGGATGTGCATCGTATGCCATGTTTATGATATGTGTGTTTACCGTGTTGTTTGCTTCTTTCCGGTTGCTTCCCTTGTTAGCTTCGGTTTCGTTCCGGAGTTGTGAGGATTCGCTCGACTGTGTTGCTCCGTCTATTTCATGGATCCATTCTTCTTCCTTGCGGAATCCCAGGCAAGATAATCATACCCTTGGATACCTTTACTACCATTGCCATGCTTAGTTGTCTCGATGCTATCGTTACATGTCGCGCTACCCATCTTTTATTGTCAGCCTCTCCTTGTTTCCATGAAACCTCTAACCTTTGACACCTTCCTAGCAAAACCACTGTTTGGCTATGTTACCCGCTTGCTCAGCCCCTCTTGTAGCGTTGTTAGTTGCAGGTGAAGATGAAGTTCGTTCCAGGAGGGAACTTGTTGTTGGTATATCACAATATCTATAATTAATATTAACACACCTATATACTGGGCATGGGTGGAAGGCTTGGCCTTTTGCTCGGTGTTTTGTTCCACTCATGCCACCTTAGGCGCCGATAAACCGGCATTATGTTCCTTGATTTTGCGTTCCTTACACGATGGGTGGATGGGGACCCCTTGACAGTTCGACTTTGAATAAAACTCCTCCAGCAAGGCCCAACATTGGTTTTAATTTTCTCATAATAACAACTTAATTAATCAATTAAATTTGCATAGGGGGTTGCGTCCCCGAGGTTTCTTTTCTACATAGCAGGGGGGCCAGTGCTGATGGTGTTGGTCCCAAACGAGCAGACTGCGGGGCCGCCTTGGGGAAACCCGAGGTATCTGGTATAACCTGTAGGATGTCTCATCCGGTTGTGGCCTGAGACGAGATACGCGCGGCTACTATCAGGGTGTCGGCACGCCGGGAGGTCTTGCTGGACTTGTTTTACCATTGTCGAAATGACTTGTCCTACCGGGATGCCGAGCCTGATCGGATTTCCCTAAGATAAGGGGTGATGATATTATATTTATCACTTCAGCTAATCGTGAGAGCTTGTGATGTGCTAAGTTGGAACACCCCTGCAGGGTTATGATCTTTCGAAAGCCGTGCCCACGGTTATGTGGCAGATTGGAATTTGTTAATGTCCGGTTGTAGAAAACTTGACAGAGGATCCGAAGTAAAACACACAATTGTGTGAGTAACCGTGGCTGTATCTTTTCTCTTTTAGAAGAGAACACGGTGGGGTTATGTTTGATTCGTATGTAGTTCAGGATCTTTAGCGATCACTACTTTTGCGACCGTTTAGATGCTCATCTTATTCTGGTACTCGTAAGTTAGCCACCATATTATGCTTAGCCGCTGCTGCAACCTCACCACTTTACCTCTTCCTACCCACAAAGCTTTGCTAGTCTTGATACCCATGGTTATGGGATTGCTGAGTCCTCGTGGCTCACAGATACTGCAACACCAGATGCAGGTTCAGCCGAGTATGAAGCAGGAGCTGGTTCAAGTTCTACACTGGGAGCTCGATGAAGAGAGTGGCCGTATGCTTGTGACGTGTTCGACGATCAGTAGTGGTTTCTACTAGGATTCGATCCAGGCATGTGGCTTTATTTTTTTTGGTATCTTTCTTTTGGATCTTCACCCATAGTCGGGTTGTGATGTTTTGAATAATGTATTGCTTATGTATTGATGTGTGAAGTGGCGAGTGTAAGCCAACTATCTTCTTTTACAATTTGATCCCTCTTTTACATGAGTCGTGCAAAGATACCAAACTTGAGATCATTCTAGGATGGGCTTATATCTTTAAGTCGTGCCTCGACACGTAGGAGATATAGTCCCATCCTGGGCATTACAAGTTGGTATCAGAGCCTTCTCCGACCTAGAAGCCCCCACTGATTGATCGAATCGTTGACGGTTGAGTCTAGGCACACACTTGAAAATGTTTTGAGTCCTATATATATATAGGAGAGTAGGATTTCTTTGCTCCTCATCTCTTTTCATTCTGGTGAGGACTCCTGACGATTACTCTTGCCTCTTCTACTTTCAAAAATTGCACCAAATTTTTTTTAGGATCACGCGAGTATTGTTTGGATTGTTTCGATGTCTTTGTGACGAGAACATTGTTCTCGATGCCTCCTGTCATTAGGGGTTGTGGCAGTGTCCCGGGGAGTTGAGCTCCGAGGTGTTGTCGTCACAAATCCATCGCGGCAGTACTAGCATACTTAAGACGGCCGACATCGAAAACTCTCCTATGCGGTTAGTGGCAAGATAACCCCGACATCACCCAGTACTGGGGAGGTAGTTCGGGAGTATTGCCATAGCTTGTATAGTGGATGCGTTTCGAAGGTCCGAGGTAAACGGTTTCCGGAAAAGACTGGTTATGTGTTGAAGGATGGATACAGCTGGATGTAGGATTAGAGTTGAGTGCGCGGTGCTTCCCCTGTATCCCCAACACCTGATTGCATAACTGGAAACTTTCGGAAATTAATAGGTGGGTTCATCTAGTAGTTCTAGGCATTCTTCCAACGGATGCACGATATGAAGTTTGGGGTTCTACATTGAGTGAAGTGGTTTTATGGACTTGTTCTGATCGGGAGTTGCATTTTAAAGGGTCCTTGGCTATGCTGATCCGGGGATTGCAAAACCCTTTTGTAACACGTTCCATGAGCTTTCAGCATGAAGATGTCGAACGAAGCTTCTATCTTGTATTTGTTCTATCTGCTCCTTGTTCCTTTTTATTTATCTTTTGTTCTCCAAGTGGCTTCTCGACAAGTTGATGTACCTACGGAATTCATTCGTTCAATTCTCTGTTCGGATGATAGTGTGAAGATCATGTTGCATATCTATCCTTTGTTCTTGTCTTGATTCTGGTATTCGAGTTGCTTCGATGTCAAATGTTGATTCCATACCTTTCTTAATCGGTGTTCTCATATTTCTATGGCAGTGCTAATTCTTCTTGACCATCAAGATGGTCATGTTAAATTCTTTCCAACCGGTGTGCCTTCTCTTCAAGTTATTCCATACGGACGCCGTTGAGAAATGTGACGATTGTCTGTTTCATTCATCCCAAGTTATCTTTGTTTCCCCGCCCTCCCACCCTTCTTCTTCTTGGAGTCAGAAATTCTCAGATGAAGTATCCATTTTATTCTTGTGATATTTCTTCATTCTTTTCCTTCAAAGTTCTTATCCAGTGATTTATCGTGAAGATGCTCAAGAGCTTCAAGTTCATCATTCTTTTGTTCTCATATTTTTCTCCGGTGGATCTAATTCAAGATTTCGGTGTTGATCTTATCCATTTCCTCATTTCACAATGCTTTCTTATTCCGGTGCTCCAATTAATTATTCTCCTCTTGCTATTCATATCCGGAGTGCTGAAGATTCATAATTCCATTCTTAATCCGTTCAAATTATTTTGAGGATTGTCATCTTATTCAAGCCATTTAATTCAACCGGTGCAATATCTCTTAAGCAATCTTTTCAACGGGGATTTCTTTTCAGTGGGCCCTAACCCACAGGTCTTTTTCCAGGATCTTACCTGACTCTTCTAATTATTTTCCGGAGTTATTCTGAAATTCTTTTCAAAGTGTGACGTAAGTATGATTCCCATCAGTCACATGCCTTCTCCAATATCACTTTCAAATTCTTTTCATCATTGGTTCAACCTTTCAATTCTTCATTACGGAGTGCATATACAATTCATGGTGGTGTATCTCATCGTCTTCTCAGATTTGAAGACCGGAGAAGTGTTTCTCTTAAATCTTGGCCCGTTCTCTCAAGATTCGTGGTTCTAGCTTCATGCCGTCCGAAGCATTTCATTAATTCTTTTCTTTGTGATCCTCCGAAGGCCATCATTTCAGAATATTTCTTCGTTCTCAGTTTTCAACTTCTTCCTCCAAATATTCTTCATTGATGTCTCTTCGTTCGTCTCCCTATTCTTACGGTGGTTCTTTCTAGTTTACTCTTCCATTGTTATCATTTTAATTCATTTGTTCTTTCATAATCCTACCGGTGGTTTGTTGAAGATTTACCCAAGCTTGCGCGAGATCTCTTTTAATTCTTTCCAACGAGAATAAGTAGTATGCCAAATCCTTTGGTTGTCATCAATTTAATTGGTGAAGGAGATGCATGACATAATTCTTATTCCTATTCCATCAAGGTGATTTAATTCTTTTGTCTGGAGCTTGTTCATCATATCATATTCTCGGTTCTAAGTTGCTCATCTTGTTTTCCGGAGCTCCATGTTATTTCAATTATATCATTTCAAACCTCAATCTAATTCATCGCAGGCCTTGAACCGTATTCTTTTCATCTTTCACTTCTCATGCTTTCTTTACCGGAGTTCTTCATGGTGGTTCATCAAGATTTAATTCATCCTCGAAGTCTTCATCAACATTCTTGTCGGAGCTCAAGCATTCTTCATCATGCATTTCCAGTTGCAATTCTTTCTACCTTATCTTTTCAGATGGTGTTATGTCATTCTTGTCAATTCCTTCATGTTTGATGATTCACGAGTTGTCAGGAATGAGATATTTAAACCATCTTTTTCCTTGTTCAGGAGATCTTTTCAACCCTTCAATTATTCGTTGGAGTTATCTTGGGTTATAATTCACCTAAAAGCTTTTCCTATGGATTGTTGCTAATTATGGTGCTTATAAATGACCCAAGTTCTTCATTTATCATTCCGGTGAGATAAGTTTTTCGTCTCCTTGTTGACCTCAATCCAATCAATCGTTTCCGTTAGTGGCCGGTTGTCACCTCATAATTTTGAGATGTTTTCCATAAGCCCACAACAAGCTTATTATTTTCGTTGTCGAATTCCAACAACTCTGTTCAACCCTTCTCCGTAAGGAGGATTTTCTAATTCAATTTTTGAGAGAAGTTGTCATTTTCTTCTCCGTTCAATTCTTTCATTGAATTATATTATATTCTTTCATTCCGAAGGCATTGTTATGTTGCTCTCTTCGTCCCATCATCTCGTTTTAGCAAGATCATGTTCTTTCCTTGCTTGTCCATTTAACCGGAATGTTGTGACCTCCATTCTAATTCTCTCATCTTATCAAGTTTTGCCTGTCTTTTAACCGGAGTGCTGTCTGAAGTCTTTCTTAACCTTGTGCCATTCTTTTAATTGTTCCGGAGGCTGTGTGTTGTTGTTTTCTTCAAGTATCACTCCATCTCCTCAAGTTCTTGTTATTTCCTTCATTTCCAGACGGAGTGCTGTCCAAATTCTGTCATTCTTATTCCTTGGCTATACCATTGCAGTTTCATATTCTTTTGGTTCATGTGACGGCCTGGCTTATTAGGGATGATAGACTACTCATATCAATAAGGAATTCCTTCTTTTCCGGGAGCCCATTCGGATAGAACTCCAAAGTTAAGCATGCTCAGCTTGGAGTAGTTTCAGGATGGGTGACCGACCGGGAAGTTAGTCCCGGGTGCGCACGAGTGAGGACAAAGTGCGCAGAAAAGACTAGTATTGATATATGAGGCCAGTCTAGATCCCGCCAGGAGTAACGACCATCGGCGGGTGTGTCCGGGGCGTTACAAGTTGGTATCAGAGCCAACCCTCGCGGTTACACGGATGTTTGCGGACAGTTTGCAGTCATGTTGTGCATGACGTTTGTGACCCGTCGTGGCACACGGCATGGCACATGTGCTGTCCTGGAAGCACAGACGTTTGTGCCAAGAGGGAACGTTCCTGTGGCCCGACGAGGACGTCGGTTCCTCTGAGTGGGGGTGTATGTGACGGCCTGGCTTATTAGGGATGATAGATTACTCATATCAATAAGGAATTCCTTCTTTTCCGGGAGCCCATTCGGATAGAACTCCAAAGTTAAGCGTGCTCAGCTTGGAGTAGTTTCAGGATGGGTGACCGACCGGGAAGTTAGTCCCGGGTGCGCACGAGTGAGGACAAAGTGCGCAGAAAAGACTAGTATTGATATGTGAGGCCAGTCTAGATCCTGCCAGGAGTAACGACCATCGGCGGGTGTGTCCGGGGCGTTACAAGTTCATAAGCTCTTGTTTCATGTCTTTCAACCTACAAGGTTCTGGTAATGCTCCATGTTCGTCTTTTCTAACGGAGTGTTTCATCTACATTCATCTCTGTTGTATTCTTCTTTCAATTTGTTCAACCTCTCAAGGTTCTTTGGTTTCACTCGTCTGTCAAAGAAGCAACTTTGTTTTACCTCTTCTTTTTCGTTTCTACCCGGTGCTATCTCTAGGATCTCGGGTCGAGATCCTCTGTTAGTGTGGGAGAGTTGTGACGCCCGAAGACCGACGTCCCAGAAGATTCCAGAAGATTCCAGATGTTCCGGGTTCTCCCGTGTGTTTCGTTTGTGCCTGTGTTATTTATTTTTGCATTGCATCATGTCATCATGCCATCATGTCATATTTATTTTGCATCTCAACTTAAATAAATTGTGTGGACCTTCGGTCCATTTAAATCGAGGGAAGGTTGACTTCTCTTTATAACATATAAAAGCCTCTCAATATTTAGGGAGCTATATTAAAATATTCCACTTGTTAGGGATCACCGTAACACACTTTCAATATTCCCCATGCCTCTTAATTCAAGTTTAACCGTCATAACCTTCCCTATAATTCTTTTTCCTTTTATCGAGGCTCCTCCAAAAAACCGAACATTTTTTGGGCTCTTCTAAATCATAGTCTTTGTTCACACCATTTGAAATGAATTCAAAGGAATTTGAATTCATTTTCCATTCGTGCCCCTTTCTGTTTCCTCTCTCTTTTCTTCTCTATTTTTGTTTTTATTTTTTTAAAGAGAGGGCGAGAGAGATTCCAGCCATTGGCCTCCTTTGGGCCGACTCCTCCCTGGCCCAGTCTTTTGGCCCAAGGCCCGACTCCAGGCCACAGCCGACCGAACCCTAGCCCGTCCCTCACCGTGCCTCTCTCCCTCGCTCTCCTTTTCCCCGCCGCCAGGAGCGAACCCCATCGTCCCGAGCCCCATCTTCCCTCCCTCGAGCACCCCCGCACTCCATTCCTCGATCTCCCTCAGGCCCTTCCTCTCCCGCATCCGGCCAGGCCCGAGCGCCTCCGTTCTCCTCCTTCGCCATGGCGCCTGCGGCCTCCCTTCGCCTGGCCTGAGTGACGCCGGCCTTCGCCAGAGCGCCCCGCCTCGCTAGGTGCTGCGCGCCCCAGGCACCTACTTCCCCGTCGCCCTCGAGCGCCAAGGCGCCGCCCCAAGCCAGCGACGTCCCTGCGCCTTCTTCCTCATCGCGCCAGGAGGCCGATCCCGTCGCCAAGGCCGGCGCCTCGCCTTGTTTCCCCGGCCCCTGCCTCGCTCCAGCGGCCAGGAGATGCCGCCCAGCGTCGACCGCACCCTCGTCGCCCCTCCTCTCCAGCCAAGACGGCCGGATCCCGCGCCTCCCTCCGTCCTTGCGCGCCCCAAGCCGACGCCTCAGCACCACCGCGCCCCGGTCGACCTCCCCGACCTCCGGCAGCAGCTGCTGAGGGTCCCGCAGCGCCGGCATCCTCCCCCTGCATCGGCCTCTATCTCCTCGTTTGGCCTCCTGCCGCCACACGGCCTTGACGCCCCAAGCCTCTGCTCTGGCCATCGGCGCCCCCAAGACTGTTTTGCTTGCTGCCATGATGCCGTTGCCATGGCCTCGTGGCCCCTTCTGCTGCTGTTTTGTTTCGCCAAGTGCACGAGGGACCCCAAGTTTCGTCAAGTTCGACTACACGAGGAATCAACAAGTACCCCCTTCATTTCGTCAAGACCGGCAAGTTGAAGACCCAAGTACCACTACCGACGCCCGGAGCACTTCGACGCGACAAGTACCCCTCCGATGACAAGTACATCTACGAACGGGAACGCCTACACGACGACACAAGACGATGACAAGTACCTCTTCGGAGACGTGAACGACTTCGAACGGGAACAACTACACGGCGATACGTCAAGTACCTCGACGCCCGAACGCCTACTTCCTCTACAGACGACTTCTACATCTACGCAACGTGAACGACTACCGTCGTCCCGGGAATGAGGAATTCGCCAAGTACCTCGACGAACGTGAACGGCTACGATTCGTGTACCACGACTCACGGAACGACTTCTTCCTCTACGACCCGTGTACAACTACTTCCACTACGTCCCTCGACGACTTGAACCCCTCCGAGAACGTTTGTCCCGAAGGTATAACCCCGAGACGATGACCCGTGGAATGCTTGTGTTGTATGAAATGTTTACCCTTGTGTGCATCGTGCCCCGTTTAGTCTTTTGTCGTGTTCCTCGGTTGCCTCGTCGCCGACTCATGGGAACCCGGCAACGGGATCACCCCATCATCTCGTTGACACGCTTCGCCATCTTTCCTTTTGCACCGGACTCTCAACGAGTTACCGGAAACGATATGTTGTCGTGGCCTCATTTTCGGAATTGCTGCCGTGGCACCTTTTTCCTTCCACCACGGGGACAATTGCTTCATATAATCTTCTTGTCAACTTTTAATAAAATTGCATAAAACTTCATCATGTCATCCGCATCATGTTAACAACATTGATATGTGTAATTGTTGTTTGCTTATAATTACTAAACATGCTCATGGGGATTTTCCGGAGTTTGTTGTTGTTTTTCCGGCCTCATTTAAATTGACTAGATAGTGTAGTTTTATTATGCTTCACCTCTTGCCATGTTAACAAACAATTAATCTTGTCTTGTAAATAAACGAGAGTCAACTAAATAATTAAATGTGGTGTTTTGTCAATATGCAACTCGTTGCATATTGAGCTCCACTTAACTTGTAGCATTTGTTTGTGCACTTGCCATGCCAAGCATAATTAAACCGGACATGCATCATACTTGGATGTGCATCGTATGCCATGTTTATGATATGTGTGTTTACCGTGTTGTTTGCTTCTTTCCGGTTGCTTCTCTTGTTAGCTTCGGTTTCGTTCCGGAGTTGTGAGGATTCGCTCGACTGTGTTGCTCCGTCTACTTCATGGATCCGTTCTTCTTCCTTGCGGAATCCCAGGCAAGATGATCATACCCTTGGATACCTTTACTATCATTGCCATGCTTAGTTGTCTCGATGCAATCGTTACATGTTGCGCTACCCATCTTTTATTGTCAGCCTCTCCTTGTTGCCATGAAACCTCTAACCTTTGACACCTTCCTAGCAAAACCACTGTTTGGCTATGTTACCCGCTTGCTCAGCCCCTCTTGTAGCGTTGTTAGTTGCAGGTGAAGATGAAGTTCGTTCCAGGAGGGAACTTGTTGTTGGTATATCACAATATCTATAACTAATATTAACACACCTATATACTGGGCATGGGTGGAAGGCTTGGCCTTCTGCTCGGTGTTTTGTTCCACTCATGCCACCTTAGGCGCCGATAAACCGGCATTATGTTCCTTGATTTTGCGTTCCTTACACGATGGGTGGATGGGGACCCCTTGACAGTTCGACTTTGAATAAAACTCCTCCAGCAAGGCCCAACATTGGTTTTAATTTGCTCATAATAACAACTTAATTAATTAATTAAATTTGCATAGGGGGTCGCGTCCTCGAGGTTTCTTTTCTACATAGCAGGGGGGGCCAGTGTTGATGGTGTTGGTCCCAAACGAGCAGACTGCGGGGCCGCCTTGGGGAAACCCGAGGTATCTGGTATAACCTGTAGGATGTCTCATCCGGTTGTGGCCTGAGACGAGATACGCGCGGCTACTATCAGGGTGTCGGCACGCCGGGAGGTCTTGCTGGACTTGTTTTACCATTGTCGAAATGACTTGTGCTACCGGGATGCCGAGCCTGATCGGATTTCCCTAAGATAAGGGGTGATGATATTATATTTATCACTTCAGCTAATCATGAGAGCTTGTGATGGGCTAAGTTGGAACACCCCTGAAGGGTTATGATCTTTCGAAAGCCGTGCCCGCGGTTATGTGGCAGATTGGAATTTGTTAATGTCCGGTTGTAGAAAACTTGACAGAGGATCCGAAGTAAAACACACAACTGTGTGAGTAACAGTGGCTGTCTCTTTTCTCTTTGAGAAGAGAACACGGTGGGGTTATGTTTGATTCGTATGTAGTTCAGGATCTTTAGCGATCACTACTTTTGCGACCGTTTGCGTAGATGCTCATCTTATTCTGGTACTCGTAAGTTAGCCACCATATTATGCTTAGCCGCTGCTGCAACCTCACCACTTTACCTCTTCCTACCCACAAAGCTTTGCTAGTCTTGATACCCATGGTTATGGGATTGCTGAGTCCTCGTGGCTCACAAATACTACAACACCAGATGCAGGTTCAGCCGAGTATGAAGCAGGAGCTGGTTCAAGTTCTACACTGGGAGCTCGATGAAGAGAGTGGCCGTATGCTTGTGACGTGTTCGACGATCAGTAGTGGTTTCTACTAGGATTCGATCCAGGCCTGTGGCTTTATTTTGTTTTGGTATCTTTCTTTTGGATCTTCACCCGTAGTCGGGTTGTGATGTTTTGAATAATGTATTGCTTATGTATTGATGTGTGAAGTGGCGAGTGTAAGCCAACTATCTTCTTTTACAATTTGATCCCTCTTTTACATGAGTCGTGCAAAGATACCAAACTTGAGATCATTCTAGGATGGGCTTATATCTTTAAGTCGTGCCTCGACACGTAGGAGATATAGTCCCATCCTGGGCATTACACCACTCCAAACCCCTCCTATCATCTAGGCCATCCAATTCTAATCGAGTGGCCGAAAACCACACCCCATTTGGACAACCCTAGCTCCTTGTGCCTATATATTTGTCCACTTCCCCCAATTTTTGCCCCAAAACAAGGAAACCCTAGTCCACCATCATCTCCTTCCTCTCCTTCTTCTACCTCCAGCCACCGCCGCCTCGCCGGACTCCTCGCCGGAGTTCTGCACCACCACCGCGCCACCTCGCCGGATGTTTTCCGCAACCTCACCGCCGGCGCCTCCCCTCGCCGCCCTCCGCCGCCGGCCGGCGCCGCCACCTCGCCGGCCGGGCCAACAGCCGCCGGCCCCGCCTCCCTATCTTCCTCCGAGCCCCGCCGTCTGGCTCCAGAAGCCGTCACCGCCGCCGTTGCGATCGGATCGAGGCGCAGGAGGCTCCCGATCTCGATCTCTTCCCGCGGGCGGGCCGATCCGTCGCCCTTCCGCCTGGGCCCGAACGGCCAGCTGGGCCGTCGCCCCGCGGGGCTCTCCTCCGCTTCCCGCCAGCCTGGGCCGGCAGCCCACTCTGCTCGAGCCGAGGCCAGACGCCGCCGCCTCGATCCCTCGAGGGGATCGGGCGCTTCCCCGAGCGCGCGCGATCCAGGCGCCGGGCTGGGCCAACCCTAGCCGGCTGGGCCTTCTTCGCGGGCCCTCCTCCGCAGCCGCCATGACGGGCCGAGGCCTCCACCACTCCGCCCCGGGCCCCGAAGTAGGCCGCCGCCGCTCTGCTGGGCCGATCCCATCCGGGCGCCCGCGCCCCTTCGTGAACCGCCGCTGGAAGCCAGCCAGATCTCGATCGGGCCGAGACCCGATAGCGCGCCCGCCCGATCCGCGGACCCGAAGGCCGATCCGTCAGCACCGCGCCCGATCCGCTCCGTTTCCAGCCCGGTTGACTTTTCCAGATCTGGAGGTTGCCTCTTATTTCCACTAAGTCCTGAGATTTTTTATCTGTCTAATGCATTTTTCCAATGGTGATAACTTTGTGTGTGATGCTCCGATTTGAGTGAATGAGATGTCCAGACGTTCGTGGAGACATGTACTACATTTCATTCCTTTGTGCCATACATGTTTGAGTTCATCTAGGTGCTTAAAATTCTGTTGCAAGAGTGCATCGTGATAAAAAACTGTTGTTCGTGATGTTTTTATGCCATCTTTGCATAGTGATATCTTTTAGCTCGTTTATCCGAATGATGCAAATGATATGTCCACGTGTTCGTCTTGTCATGCTCTACATGTTAAATGCTTAGACTTGCATGATAAAATTAATCTTGCCATGTTTATCTCCGTTGAAAAGTGCTATGTGGCTGTTTAGTTGTTAAACTTGTTATGAGATGCCAACATGAGGAGCTCATTGCTATCGTTGTGTTTATCCCCATGATGCATGTTTAGGTGTTTTGGAGTCACCATCATATGTACTTTGATGTGGTGCTTACCACTTGCCATGTTTAGTTTTAAGGTGACTTAAACTTGCTCTCAAAGATGCCATGATGAAACTGCTGTTTTAACACAGTGAAATTTCACTAACTCTGGAATCTGTAATTTCCAGATGCCATGTTTGCTTGTTGTTCTAGGACAAACCATGATAGTTTTGGGGTGACTCTTGATGATTCCTTGTAGTATATATTGTTGGCTATCCATTCATGCTCTCACATGCTTATTTAAGTGGCTGTAGCATATTTAACTTTTGCTCCGAAGTTGTAATAAATTACTGCTGTCAGGATTTTGTTGTCAAGTTCAATATGTCCAAGCTTGTTGCTATTGATCCGTGGCTCCTTTGGGGGTGCACCAATGGACTTATTTGCTGTAGGATATGTCTAGTTTATGTCCATACTCTTTGCCATGATGTTTGAGTGTTGTAGCTTATTTATCTAGTGCTCCGAAGTTGCTATGTTGCTGTAATTTTCAGCTTTCGCATGTTTATTGTTTTGTGTGTAACTTTTAGCCCGTAGCTCCGATTGCAGCAAGTCTTATATGAAACTTGATTGATTTTCGTGTAGATTCATAATATCCTATTGTTCTCTTGTTTTGAAGCATTTTGCTTGATTGCATATTGTCATGCTCATTGTGCTCCCTTAGCGCATAAGTCATGCATCCATCATTTTTGTGTGCGCATTGCATCTTGTTGATTCGTGCCTTGTGTGGTTGTGTTGATTAGAGCCGGAAGCTGAGAACGAGTACGAGTACGAGCACGAGGTTACTACCGAGCTTGAGAACGAGGACCCCTCTTACGATCCGAACGACAACTCTTCAGGCAAGATGACCGAACCCGGATACCATTACTATTTTTGCCTATTGCTAGAAGTCTCGATCTATAGTATTGCCTCGATGCCCATGTCTTTCCTGTCAGCCTCCTACTTGTAACCATGATCATGTCTAACCACCCTACCTATGCAAACCATTGATTGGCTATACGTAGGCTTCGCTCAGCCCCTCTTATAGCGTTGCTAGTTGCAGGTGAAGTTGAAGATGCTTGCTTCATGTTGAAGTTTTGTTGGGTTATATCACACTATATAAATGCTTAAAAATGAAATCATCTATATATTGGCAATGGGTGGAAGGCTAAGCCTTTTGCTTGGTGATTTGTTCCACTCACGCCGTTAGGAACCGTATAAACCGGTGTTATGTTCCTTGATTATGCGTTCCTCACACGGTTGGGGTTTATGGGGCCCCCTCGATAAACCGCTAAGTGCTAAGTCTTTTCCAGCAAGTCCCAACATTGGTACTATTTGCCTAATAACTAAATAAACTTGCATAGGGAGTAATTAACCCTCTTTCTTAATCAACAACCCGGGCCAGTGCTCCAAATGAGTGTTGGTCCAAACTGGGGGTTACGCGGGGCCACCTCAAGGAAACTCGAGGGCTGGTAAAAACCTGTGGGATCGCCCATCCGATCGTGGCCTGAGACGAGATACGCGTGGCTACTATCAGGGTATCCCCACGCCGGGAGGATTTGCTGGATTAGCCTTACCTTAGTTCGGAGTATCTTGAGCACGGGATTCCGAGAATACTCGGGTCTTCCCACCTTGGAGTTGCGACTCCACGGATCGTGGGCTTGTCATGGGCCAAGTTGGAACACCCATGCAGGGTTATGAACTTTCGAAAGCCGTGCCCACGGTTATGTGGCAGATGGGAGCTTGTTAATATCCGGTTGTAGAAAACTTGACACATTGTTCTAATACACTACCAGCGTGTGTTCCGTGACTGTCATTTTCCGAAAGGGTTTTGGGAGATGAACACGGTGGGGTTATGTTTGACTTGATTAGTTTAGGATCACTTATTGATCATCTCTCGACCGAGGCACCTTCTCTTCTCGCTCTCTTATACGTAAGCTAGTGCTAGTGCTGCTGCTACCACTTTCTTATTCTTTCTTCAGCCTTGTTCCACACCCAAGGCTTAGATAGTCATGTTACCCGGGAACGGGATTGCTGAGTCCTCTGTGGCTCATAGTTACTTCACCACACTAGGTGCAGGTCCGATGGTGAGCTATCTAGGTGATGGCACCGAGCTAGACTGGGAGTACGACGCGGAGCATAGCCGTTACTATGTTCGTTATCCTGATGATCAATAGTGGAACTTCTACTAGGATTTGATCCGACCTATGGATTTAAATTATGTTTGGTATCTTGTCATTTGGATTTTACCCTTAGATGGGCTGTGATGTTTTATTGAATGATGATTTGGACATGTAATGTATTTGTGTGAGGTGGCGAGTGTAAGCCAACTATTTTATGTTTTCCATCCCCATCTTTTACATGAGTTGTGCAAAGATACCAAACTTGCGATCATTCCAGCATGGGGTTATGTCTCTAAGTCGTGCCTCGACACGTAGGAGATATAGTCCCATCCTGGGCATTACAAGTTGGTATTCAGAGCCTTCTCCGACCTAGGAGCCCCCACTGATTGATCGAATCGTTGACGGTCGAGTCTAGGCACACACTGAAAATATTTCGAGTCATATATTTATATCGGAGAGTAGGATTTCTTTGCTTCTCATCCCCTTTCTCTCTGGTGAGGACTCCTGACGACTACTCTTGCCTCTTCTAATTTCAAAAATTGCACAATTTTTTTTAGGAATCTCGCGAGTATTGTGGGATTGTTTCGATGTTCTTGTGACGAGAATATTGTTCTCGATGCCTACTGACATTAGGGGTTGTGGCAGTGTCCAGGGGAGTTGAGCTTCGGGTATTGTCGTCACAAGCATATCGCGGCAGTACTAAATACATAAGACGGCCGACATCGAAAATCTCTCCTATACGGTTAGTGGCAAGATAACCCCGACATCACCCAGTACTGGGGAGGTAGTTCGGGAGTATTGCCATAGCTTGGTATAGTGGATGCTTTTCGAAGGTCCGAGGTAGACAGTTTTCGAGAAAGACTGGTTATGTGTTGAAGGATGGATACAGCTGGATGTAGGTTTAGAGTTGATTGCGTGATGCTTCCCCTGTATCCCCAATGCCTGATTGCATAACTGGAAACTTTCGGAAATTAATAGGTGGGTTTATCCAGTAGATCGTATGCATTCTTCCAACGAATGCAGGTTAGCGAGTTCGGGGTTCTACATTGAGTGAAGTGGTTTTATGACCGATGTTTCAATCGGGATTTGCATCGTAAAGGGTCCTTGGCTATGCTGATCCGGGGATTGCAAAACCCTTTCGTAACGCGTTCATAATCTTACAGCACAAAGATGTCGAACGAAGCTCCTATCTTGTGTTTGTTCCATCTGTACCTTGTGTTTTTCTTATTTACCTTTTGTCCCCTATGTGGCTTCTCGTGAAGATTGATGTTATCATTTAACTAAGAATTTCATTCGTTCCTCTTGTTCGAATGATTATTGTGAAGACTATGTTGCATTTCAATCCGTTGATTCAGCTTATACCTTCTTTCAATCAATTGCTGATTCGTGGTCATCTCTTTCAGGATGGCTCCGAAACGAGTTCCCAACGCTAGCCCAGAGGGTGAAGAGGTCCCAGAGCGTCCTCCTTCCCCTCCTCCTCCGTCTGAGGCTTGGAGAGCGATTATGCAGACTACAAATCAGAACACCCAGATGTTGATGCAGATGATGCAGCAGATGCAAGCTAATCAAGCTAATCAGGGTGTTCCAGGGAATCAAGGCAACTTCTTCAACCAGCAGCACCATGCTACTCTCAACCAGTTCTTGGCCAATAATCCAAAAGCTTTCAGTTACTGTGTCGACCCTCTTGATGCTGAAGATTGGTTAACCGATATAAAGAAGCATTTTGAGTGCAGTAACGTAAGGGAAGAGGATTATGTGAAGTGTGCAGCCTTCCAACTCAAAGACCAAGCAGGTGACTGGTGGCAGCAGTACAAAGACTCCAGGCCAGGTCGTGTGATCTCTTGGGAGGATTTCTGCAAGGACTTTCGCTCTCACCACATTCCAACAAGTGTCATCGAGGGTATGCGTGAGCAATTCCGCAACCTGAAGCAGGGCTCTATGACTGTCTACCAGTATAATGTCAAGTTCCAAAACCTCGCCCGCTATGCTAAGAAAGACATTCCTGATGCCAAGAGCAAAATCTATCAGTTCCGCGCAGGTCTCAAGGATGAACTTCAACTTGCTCTCACCTTGTTCGAGCCCGATGAGTTCGACAAATTCTATAACATGGCTTTGAAGCAAGAGGCAGCCCAGCTCAAGATGGAGGCTTCTCAAAAGAGGATTCGAGATGCCGTTCACTCCTCCTCATCGTCTCAAATGGTCTCGAAACAACATAAATTTTGGCTTCCTCCTCCTCCAATGATTCGAGCTCCTTACAACAACTCCAACAACAACAAGAACTCTAGTGGCCGTGGTTTCTCCCACCCACCCAATCCGAGCAACCAGTCGAGGAATCAATTTTAGTCTCAAGGTTCCAAGTCAAGTGGTTCTCATTTCCGTCCTCTCTCAGAGGTGGTCTGCAACAAGTGCACTCAGAAAGGTCACTATGCTAACAAGTGCCCCAACCCGAAGCGACTTCCACCTCCTCCACCTGTCAGCACAGCTATTGTCAAGCATGTTCCAAAGTATGCAAGGGTCAATCTGTTGAATGCAGCGCAAGCGGAGAATTCTTCTAACGTGATTTTGGGTAACCTTCCAGTTAACTCTTTTCCTACTAAAGTGTTGTTTGATTCAGGTGCTACATGTTCCTTCATGTCATATCCATTTGCATCCAAGCACAACATTGTCACCAAAAGTTTGCCAAGGGAATTGTCAGTGGTTTCTCCAGGCAAACTAATGCATTTCAAAGATATTTGCTCCGGATGTTTCTATTCGCATGGGTGATTATCGCTTTCTGGCTAAACCGGTGGTTCTTGGTAATTCCGACATTGACCTCATCCTCGGGATGGACTGGCTTTCTCAGCATGATGCTCATATTCATTGTGCACAGAAGGAAGTCAAGATTACTCATCCTGATGAAGATGTGATTATCTTCGCCTCCAGGGATAACACTATCAGGCTTTTCTCTCTCAATGATAAGGGCGAGATTAATGCCATCTCTCAAATTCCGGTGGTAAACGAATATCAAGACGTCTTTCCTGAAGAACTTCCAGGCATGCCTCCACACCGTCAGGTGGAGTTCGTCATTGAACTCGAGCCAGGTACTGAGCCAGCATGCCGGCGTCCGTATAAGCTCTCTCCTGAAGAATTGATGGAATTGAAGAAGCAGCTTGATGAACAGGAGCGTATGGGTCTCATCAGGCCTAGTACGTCTCCTTGGGGCTGTGGTGTCTTATTTGTCAAGAAGAAAGATGGCACGGAGGGTCTCTGCGTCGATTACTGGCCATTGAACAAGAAGACAATAAAGAACAAGTATCCGCTACCCAACATCAACGAACTGTTCGAGCAACTCAAAGGAGCTAAAGTGTTCTCTAAGCTCGATCTCCGAATGGGCTATCACCAAATTCGCATTTGCGAGGAAGACATCCCCAAGACTGCCTTCAGAACGAGCTACGGTTCATATGAGTATACAGTCATGTCCTTTGGTCTCGCCAATGCTCCACCTACCTTCTCGAGAATGATGCACTACATCTTCAACCGCTACACCAGCGAGTTTGTGCTTGTGTATCTGGATGATACTCTGGTATTTTCCATGAATGAAGAAGATCACGAAAAGCACTTACGTCTGGTTCTTGACCGACTCCGTGAGCACAAGTTCTATGCAAAGTTCTCCAAGTGCGAATTTTGGCTCGATAAGGTATTGTACCTGGGCCATACTATCTCCGCTGACGGTATTGCGGTAAACCCCGAGAAAGTTGAAGCAATTGTCAACTGGGAAGCTCCTCAGAACGTCAAGCAACTCCGAAGTTTTCTTGGTCTTGCCAGCTATTGCAGAAGGTTCGTTGAGAACTTCTCCAAGATTGCCAAGCCTCTCTCCAACTTGTTGCAGAAGAATGTCAAATACTTTTGGTCGCCAGAGTGTGAAGTGGCATTCAAAACTCTCAAAGAAAAGCTCCTCTCTGCTCCAGTTCTAACTCCTCCAGATGAGTCCAAGCCCTACGAAGTATTCTGTGATGCTTCTCTTCAAGGACTTGGTGGTGTGCTTATGCAGGACAAGAGAATTGTGGCATACACTTCTCGTCAGCTGAAGCCAAGTGAGAAGAACTACCCCACACATGATCTCGAGCTAGCAGCTTTGGTACATGCTCTGATTACGTGGAGACATCTGTTGTTGGGCAGAAAAGTCGACATCTTCACCGATCACAAGAGCTTGAAGTACATCTTCACACAGCCGAATCTGAACCTCCTCTAGACTCGTTGGGTTGAAATGATCCAAGAGTATAATCACAGCAATGAATACACTCCTGGCAAGGCGAATGTGATTGCAGATGCTTTGAGCAGAAAGGCATATTGCAACAACCTTCTTATCAAGCCGTTCCAGCCTGAGCTTTGTGAAGCATTCAGGAAGCTCAACCTCCAAGTTGTTCCGCAGGGTTTTCTTGCAAATCTTCAAGTGGCTCCTACCTTGGAAGATCAGGTCCGTGAGGCCCAACTCAGTGATGCCATGGTGCAGAAGGTGAAACATGGTATTGCAAAGGACACTCCTAAATACAAGTGCAATCGTGTTGATGAGAGAGATACCTTGTTCTTTGAGGACAGACTCGTCGTTCCCAAAGGTGATCTCAGGAAGCTCATAATGGAAGAAGCACATGATTCTCTCCTTTCCATTCATCCTGGCAGTTCCAAGATGTACCAAGACCTCAAGCAATCTTACTGGTGGACACGCATGAAAAGGGAGATTGCCCAATTCGTGAATGAATGTGATGTTTGCAGAAGAGTGAAAGCAGAACATCAACGTCCAGCCGGTCTTCTCCAACCTCTTCCTATTCCCGAGTGGAAACTCGACCACATTGAAATGGATTTCGTCACTGGCTTTCCTAAGTCCAAGAGAGGGAATGATTCTATCTTCGTGGTGATTGACAAGCTTACCAAAGTCGCTCACTTCCTTCCAGTCAAAGAATCCATCAATGCAGCTCAATTGGCAGAGTTGTACACTTCGAGAATTGTGTCTTTACATGGCATTCCTCAAGTTATCTCCTCAGATCATGGAAGTTTGTTCACATCCAAGTTCTGGGACTCCTTTCAGTCTGCCATGGGCACTAAGATCAGGTTCAGCACTGCTTTTCACCCTCAGACTAGTGGTCAAGTCGAGCGAGTGAATCAGATTCTAGAAGACATGCTCAGAGCCTGTGTCATATCTTTTGGCATGAAATGGGAAGACTGCCTTCCGTTTGCCGAGTTCTCTTACAACAACAGCTTTCAAGCAAGTGCAGGCAAAGCCCCGTTTGAAATCCTCTATGGCAGAAAGTGCCGTACCCCCCTCAACTGGTCCGAGACTGGTGAACGTCAACTTCTTGGCAATGACTTGATCTCAGAAGCCGAAGAAATGTGCAAAGTCATACGTGAGAATCTCAAGGCCGCTCAGTCGCGTCAGAAGAGCTACTATGACGGCAAGCATCGTGACTTGGCTTTCAACATTGGTGATCATGTCTATCTCCGTGTTTCTCCGATGAAAGGCACCCAAAGATTCGGTATCAAAGGAAAGCTTGCTCCTAGATACGTCGGGCCTTTCAAGATCCTTGGCAAAAGAGGTGACCTATCCTATCAACTTGAGCTCCCTTCCAACTTCGCCAATGTTCATGATGTGTTCCATGTGTCTCAACTTCGCAAATGCTTCAAGACTCCTGAACGCATGATTCCGTTTGAAGAGATTGATCTTCAACAAGATTTGTCCTACCGAGAGCACCCAGTTGCTATTCTCGAAGAAACCGAGCGCAAGACCCGCAACAAGTCCATCAAATTCTTGAAAGTCAAGTGGTCACACCATACCGACCGAGAAGCTACGTGGGAACGAGAAGATCATCTTCGTTCCGAGTACCCTTCCTTTTTCCAGTCCTAGATCTCGGGACGAGATCTTTTTGTAGTAGAGGAGAGTTTGTAATGCCCCGGATGTAATACTTTCCCTTTTGGGCATATAATATATCTCCGGCTTCATCAATTCCATTTCGGGTTCTTTGTCTTTCGGGTTTTCGTTCTTTTGTCGTGTGCGTGTGTGGCATTCATTCATATCATGTAGTCATATGCATCGCATTGCATTTGTGTTGTCGGTTGCATCCGGTTCCACGCGTTCCTTCCCGTTATCCGTTTCGCGTTCCAGAGCTCCCTCACGTGTCCGTGGCGTCCCGTAGGCCTACTTTGGTGTTTGGCCGTGTAACGTTACCGGTTTGGCGCGAGACTTGTCATGTGTTGTTGTTTTGGTGTGTGTAACCCGCCTGACAAATCTCGTCGCGTTTGGAGTCCGTTTGCTACCCCAACAGTTATTCTCGTGGGCTCAAAGTGCCTCCACTTTGAAGCCCAAGACACCCTCCATCAGCCCACCAAACCACTCCAAACCCCTCCTATCATCTAGGCCATCCAATTCTAATCGCGTGGCCGAAAACCACACCCCATTTGGACAACCCTAGCTCCTTGTGCCTATATATTTGTCCACTTCCCCCAATTTTTGCCGCAAAACAAGGAAACCCTAGTCCACCATCATCTCCTTCCTCTCCTTCTTCTACCTCCAGCCACCGCCGCCTCGCCGGACTCCTCGTCGGAGTTCTGCACCACCACCGCGCCACCTCGCCGGATTTTTTCTGCCACCTCACCGCCGGCGCCTCCCCTCGCCGCCCTCCGCCGCCGGCCGGCGCCGCCACCTCGCCGGCCGGGCCAATAGCCGCCGGCCCCGCCTCCCTATCTTCCTCCGAGCCCTACCGCCAGGCTCCAGAAGCCATCGCCGCCACCGTTGCGATCGGATCGAGGAGCAGGAGGCTCCCGATCTCGATCTCCTCCCGCGGGCGGGCCGATCCGTCGCCCTTCCGCCTGGGCCCGAACGGCCAGCTGGGCCGTCGCACCGCGGGCCTCTCCTCCGCTTCTCGCCAGCCTGGGCCAGCAGCCCACTCTGCTCGAGCCGAGGCCAGACGCCGCCGCCTCGATCGCTCGAGGGGATCGGGCACTTCCCCGAGCGCGCGCGATCTAGGTGCCGGGCTGGGCCAACCCTAGCCGGCTGGGCCTCCTTCGCGGGCCCTCCTCCGCAGCCGCTAGGACGGGCCGAGGCCTCCACCACTCCGCCCCGGGCCCCGAAGCAGGCCGACGCCGCTCTGCTGGGCCGATCCCATCCGGGCGCCCGAGCCCCTTCGTGAGCCGCCGCTGGAAGCCAGCAAGATCTCGATCGGGCCTTATCGGGCGAGACCCTATAGCGCGCCCGCCCGATCCGCGGACCCGAAGCCCGATCCGTGAGCACCGTGCCCGATCCTCTTCGTTTCCAGCCCGGTTGACTTTTCCAGAACTGGAGATTGCCTCTTATTTCCACTAAGTCCTGAGATTTTTTATCTGTCTGATGCATTTTTCCAATGGTGATAACTTTGTGTGTGATGCTCCGATTTGAGTGAATGAGATGTCCAGAAGTTCGTGGAGACATGTACTACATTTCATTCCTTTGTGCCATACATATTTGAGTTCATCTAGGTGCTTAAAATTCTGTTGCAAGAGTGCATCGTGATAAAAAACTGCTGTTCGTGATGTTTTTATGCCATCTTTGCATAGTGATATCTTTTAGCTCGTTTATCCGAATGATGCAAATGATATGTCCACGTGTTCGTCTTGTCATGCTCTACATGTTAAATGCTTAGACTTGCATGATAGAATTAATCTTGCCATGTTTATCTCCATTGCAAAGTGCTATGTGGCTGTTTAGTTGTTAAACTTGTTATGAGATGCCAACTTGAGGAGCTCATTGCTATCGTTGTGTTTATCCCCATGATGCATGTTTAGGTGTTTTGGAGTCACCATCATATGTACTTTGATGTGGTGCTTACCACTTGCCTTGTTTAGTTTTGAGGTGACTTAAACTTGCTCTCAAAGATGCCATGATGAAACTGCTGTTTTAACACTTAGTGAAATTTCACTAAGTCTGGAATCTGTAATTTCCATATGCCATGTTTGCTTGTTGTTCTAGGACAAACCATAATAGTTTTGGGGTGACTCTTGATGATTCCTTGTAGTATATATTGTTGGCTATCCATTCATGCTCTCACATGCTTATTTGAGTGGCTGTAGCATATTTAATTTTTGCTCCAAAGTTGCAATAAATTACTGCTGTCAGGATTTTGTTGTCAAGTTCAATATGTCCAAGTTTGTTGCTATTGATCCGTGGCTCCTTTGGGGGTGCACCAATGGACTTATTTGCTGTAGGATATGTCTAGTTTATGTCCATACTCTTTGCCATGATGTTTGAGTGTTGTAGCTTATTTATCTAGTGCTCCGAAGTTGCTATGTTGCTGTAATTTTCAGCTTTCGCATGTTTATTGTTTTGTGTGTAACTTTTAGCCCGTAGCTCCGATTGCAGCAAGTCTTATATGAAACTTGATTGATTTTCGTGTAGATTCATAATATCCTATTGTTCTCTTGTTTTGAAGCATTTTGCTTGATCGCATATTGTCATGCTCATTGTGCTCCCTTAGCGCATAAGTCATGCATCCATCATTTTCGTGTGCGCATTGCATCTTTGTTGATTCGTGCCTTGTGTGGTTGTGTTGATTAGAGCCGGAAGCTGAGACCGAGTACGAGTACGAGCACGAGGTTACTACCGAGCTTGAGAACGAGGACCCCTCTTACGATCCGAACGACAACTCTTCAGGCAAGATGACCGAACCCGGATACCATTACTATTTTTGCCTATTGCTAGAAGTCTCGATCTATAGTATTGCCTCGATGCCCATGTCTTTCATGTCAGCCTCCTACTTGTAACCATGATCATTTCTAACCACCCTACCTATGCAAACCATTGATTGGCTATACGTAGGCTTCGCTCAGCCCCTCTTATAGCGTTGCTAGTTGCAGGTGAAGTTGAAGATGCTTGCTTCATGTTGAAGTTTTGTTGGGTTATATCACACTATATAAATGCTTAAAAATGAACTCATCTATATATTGGCAATGGGTGGAAGGCTAAGCCTTTTGCTTGGTGATTTGTTCCACTCATGCCATTAGGAACCGTATAAACCGGTGTTATGTTCCTTGATTATGCGTTCCTCACACGGTTGGGGTTTATGGGGGCCCCTCGATAAACCGCTAAGTGCTAAGTCTTTTCCAGCAAGTCCCAACATTGGTACTATTTGCCTAATAACTAAATAAACTTGCATAGGGAGTAATTAACCCTCTTTCTTAATCAACAACCCGGGCCAGTGCTCCACATGAGTGTTGGTCCAAACTGGGGGTTACGCGGGGCCACCTCAAGGAAACTCGAGGGCTGGTAAAAACCTGTGGGATCGCCCATCCCGTCGTGGCCTGAGACGAGATACGCGCGGCTACTATCAGGGTGTCGGCACGCCGGGAGGAATTGCTGGATTAGCCTTACCTTAGTCCGGAGTATCTTGAGCACGGGATTCCGAGAATACTCGGGTCTTCCCACCTTGGAGTTGCGACTCCGCGGATCGTGGGCTTGTCATGGGCCAAGTTGGAACACCCCCGCAGGGTTATGAACTTTCGAAAGCCGTGCCCACGGTTATGTGACAGATGGGAGCTTGTTAATATCCGGTTGTAGAAAACTTGACACATTATTCTAATACACTACCAGCGTGTGTTCCGTGACTGTCATTTTCCGAAAGGGTTTCGGGAGATGAACACGGTGGGGTTATGTTTGACTTGATTAGTTTAGGATCACGTAGTGATCATCTCTCGACCGAGGCACCTTCTCTTCTCGCTCTCTTATACGTAAGCTAGTGCTAGTGCTGCTGCTACCATTTTCTTATTCTTTCTTCAGCCTTGTTCCACACCCAAGGCTTAGATAGTCATGTTATCCGGGAACGGGATTGCTGAGTCCTCTGTGGCTCATAGTTACTTCACCACACCAGGTGCAGGTCCGATGGTGAGCTATCTAGGTGATGGCACCGAGCTAGACTGGGAGTACGACGAGGAGCGTAGCCGTTACTATGTTCGTTATCCTGATGATCAGTAGTGGAACTTCTACTAGGATTCGATCCGACCTGTGGATTTAAATTATGTTTGGTATCTTGTCATTTGGATTTTACCCTTAGATGGGCTGTGATGTTTTATTGAATGATGATTTGGACATGTAATGAATTTGTGTGACGTGGCGAGTGTAAGCCAACTATTTTATGTTTTCCATCCCCATCTTTTACATGAGTTGTGCAAAGATACCAAACTTGCGATCATTCCAGAATGGGGTTATGTCTCTAAGTCGTGCCTCGACACGTAGGAGATATAGTCCCATCCTGGGCATTACAGCTGCGGCTCGGGCCCATTGAGGGACTTGGTGGCGCGGGCGTGGAGGATTGGGGCAAGGCGTTGGTTTGCCAGCGCTAAAGACGAGGGAGACGGCCGGGGAGGATTTGATTTTGAACCGGGGAACATCGCGAGGTGGCAGAGGATTGGCGGCGGCGACTAGGAGGATGGGACAAGATCCCTGATTTCTAGGGTTCGGTCTGCTTAAATAGCAGGTAGGTTTTTGGTTAGGGGCAAACTAGACCCTCCCATGAAAATCGAACATCCGGGATAAATAGGCTAGGGAGTCCAAACAAAGAACCGATGATATTTTAGGGATGTTTGGGGATGATCCGGACCCATCGTTAATGACAACACGGTGCGGGTCCGGGCAGGTTTCGGACGCGCGTGATGGGGTCTGTGCGCTGTGCAGATAAGTTAGGCGGTCGCGGACAACTGCGTGGTTGGACCGAGAAGAGTGGGAAGAAGCAGCCCAGCATAGGTCTCCGGAACACCGAAAACGTCCAACGCTTTACCGGCTATAGTGCCACTATATGTTTAACGGTTGGGCTACCAAATGAACTCCGAATGCGACGAAAATTTGACAGGTGGTGTGTCTACACTATAATAAGACCACACGCCAACTTTCATCCCATTCAGAGAACATTTTTCGGCCACTTATAAAAATAAATATTTGGAGGTGCCGCGGGCGCGTGCGAGTGTGTCTGGGCTCAAAACGGACAACAGAGAGAACTGTGAGACCGGCAACTACGAACGAATGCAAGTTTTGAAACGATGCAGATGAAATGCACATGATGACATGATGCAATGCAGAAATAAAAACAGAGCAAGCAAATAAAATACACGGCGAAACCCGGAATATCTGGAAATCTTCTGGAGCGTCGGTCTTCAGGCGTCACAAAGGCAGGACCAATAGCAGGCTTGCGACCCAAACAAGCACCTCCCATATCGATGAACAGCAGGAAAAATCCCCAATTCGTTCGCTCCAGCCTCTAGTCAGGTTCGCTCCTAACCTAGCCGCACTGGACAGACCGACATAGAACTTCCATGCGCCCTTGTTGGACGCCGGTCGCAGGGCTTCAAGCGAATGGAAGGGCACGAAGATGAAGATCCAATGCTGGGTGTAGCCTGCGTGGGAGGCAGCGGCGACACCACGGGCATGGCATCGAGCTTGGGCAAACGAGCAGTCGCAGCTTGCAAGAGCAGCATGCACAATGAGCAGGTACATCACATCCATGAGTATATCTAATTCAATTGTTCAATTTCTCGCCAATAGTTAAACGTGACGGTATTGTAAAACTGCTTGTATATAGGGAATCTATAAGAAAATGAAACCAAATTCTACTTATATTATAATCTCCCAATCAATACTGAACTGACTGAACCTGATGTGTCTAATCAAGTTTCCCGAGCAAACATACAAGCTTATGTTGTCCTTGAACCTGAAGTGTCTAATGAACAGACTTCTAATGAAGGATTTGATGCAAACATTTTACGTGCTCCTGGTGATGAACATATCTATACCTACTATGAAAGCAAGGTGATATTATTGGTTTTGTCCTGCGTTTAGGTTTTTTTACCCTTAGTTTTGGTAACGTACGAGGTGGCGAGGTGGGACTAAAAGTCGATTTCAATTTTAAGTCCGTTGCTGGGTGTTGGACCTCCTTCATAAATATACATATATGGGCCAAAAAAATGGAGAAACGCTTCTTCTCCCGATTTTTCGTACGTTTGCCCGAATTATTGTATCTTGGTCCGCCCATATTTCCTTTTCTCGAATGTCAATCCGGCTGTCTTTCCCTTTCTTGAATGTCAAGAGTGCCTTCGTACGTCAGCCCGTTAAGTTAACTAAGGGACGAGACTTGCTTGCTCCTCTCCTGTGTGCCCATCCGTGCTCCCGCGTACGTGGCTTGATTTGATTGGAACAAAATTAGGCCCGGCCCCACCCCCTTAAAATCAGGGGGGCGATGATTAGATTAGAAAGGAAAAAGGGAAAATAACAGCCGTAGGATGAAGTGGGAGTACGGATGGGAGCACGGGGAAGGAGCAGGCAAGTTTTGTCCTTAATTAAGCACGGCCTAATCATGCGCTGTAAGCTAGCCCAGCTACCAGGCGAGCCGCGTGCTATAAACCGGCCCCACTACAGTGGTGGCCCACGCAAAAAATTGGTGTTTCATGCGGATCGAACGCCCGACCTGTGGTCTATTCACATATAGTAGTATAGTAGTAAGTACCATCATGCTAGCTCACATTTGTGTTTGATAATGATGCAAAGGTTGGTTTTGCTTAGTCCCACCTCGGTTTTTGCACACAATACAACCAGTTTATATACATTTTTTAGTTTCCTGGGTATCAAGGAGTTGTCCCAGGAAATATAGAAAAGAGAATTCAACGAAGGAAAGGAAATTGAGAAACGGAAAATAATCGAGAGAAAATTGTGCCACCTTTGAAAAAGGAAAGAAGGAAAGCGAATTGAGGGGAAATCGTGCGAGTGTGTCCTCAAGGAGGTGAGAGACCATCGACCTGCCACCAGCCATGCATGGGGGTGGGACTTCATGAGGCAAGAATGAAGAGCACCATGTGTTGTAGCCTACTGAAAATACAAGATCAAGCACATGTTGAGCCGTAATTTTTTTTTGCAAAAATAATTTACTATATCTATATCTATTATATTGTATACTTACTAAGGATATAATGTTGATTTATAGGTGGACAGCAAGGCTAAGGTGGTGATGCTCAAAGGTTGGTGGGGTTAGAAGATCAGCAAATAATGTGGCTAACATTTTAGCACGAGAAGGTGTTAGTAACGAGGTGTGTAGGGTGTGGGTTCAGGACCCATCGGATTGTATTCTCAAAACTGTATCAAACAAGATTTCTAATGTGTTTCTTAAGAATAAAGTGGCTTATTGTTCCTAAAAAAAGTGCAGCTCTTGGGATTCTAATGCATATCCAATGGGCTGCAGTCGTGTTCTGAAAAGCTGAGGTACATTGAAATACATACTACTTTTGTCGCTCTACAAAACCATTATTGTTGAAAATTCTAATGCGACGCCTGCTTCCTGCTGCGTAGGAGATTTTTCTATCTCCATGCTTAGTTGTGGGTGAAACTAAGAATGCTAACGAAAAACTAAATATCATATATGACTTTGTTTTTAACAAGAACCGTGGGGATCCCCAAACACTATTTTAGTACAATATTTTTAAATTGTAGAAAATATCCAAATTAATATACCACTTCTGTTGAAAGTGAATGTTTATCCACACAAACAAGCCCAAAAATATAATAGTTGTTGCGAAGGTATGCTATCTCTCTCCGAATTTGGTGAGCGGTATTGGCTAAACTTTCTCGCATTCCTAATTTATTTTAAGGAGAAATTCCTAATTTTATTTTGTTTCATGGAGGAAAGTCTATTGATGTAGGTAAACAAATATTCTATAAGATTAGCATGTCCTATTTCGATAATTTTGTATCTTGAAAAAAATTCGCTAAAATTTGCATGAACAATGAATGTGTTTTGGCACATATTATTATGAATAAACTGGAATATAAATTGTTTTACCCCATTGCAATGCACGGGCATATGTGCTAGTAGTATCTAATGAGGGATCAAATGCAAGCATTTTGCAAGCTCCCATTGAAGGATTAAGTGTCTAATGATGATCGCCTAGCTAGAGTGCGGGTTACTTCAGAGCCATTGAGGACGATGCGCTGGCGTTGGCTGGCCATGTACGGATGCAGATCTCGAGCGACGGCAAAGCACTACGATGCAGTGTACGATGACGTTGGTGAAGCACCAACGGCGTCGAGGGGGGCGGGTGGGGGGGGGGTGGACGTGCGATGATGTTCTCGATGAAGTAGCCCTGATGCGGTGGAAGTCGGTGTCTGTGAGGCACGTTGGCTATGGCGGCCGATGTTGTGGGTGGACCACCCGGTGCGGTGGACGAGGGTGTACATGAGGTAGCTCTAGTGCAGTGGTGAAGCGCGTACATCGTCTTCGTCGTCGTCGTCCGGCATAGAGGTGGGGGAAGAGACGAGACGAAAGGCGATTCGAATTTTGCTTGGGTTGACGGCAAATTAGGGATCTTAGAGCTCTGGGCGCGGAAGGGGACGGGGATAAGGGAGATTTTGCAGGGCTGGAGTTGGAGCCGCAAGATATTTCAATCCAAAACGTGGAAGCACGAACCTTTTTTGTCGTCGCTCTTTTTTCTTGCGGGTGGAGGCGGTGGGTGCTACTACTTGCTAGCATCCGTACAACACACGGGACCACCACGACACGACCCTCGTCTGCCTGGTGCCCCACCATTTAATAATGCAAACGAATCTTCTTTCATTAGCAAACGAGTACTGTAGTCCTTGCAAATAATTAGTCCTTCGAAACGAGTACTATGAATTAATTGATAAGGAGTTCTTTGAATTAGAGAGTGTTTGTCACATAGCGATCTCCAATTTTAACGTGGATTTCGCATTTCATGGTATACACGCTACTTATTTAATACAAATTCATATATGTATAAGATGAACATCATGGTGGTGAGAAAACTTTCAATGGATTCAAGCATATGACCACACACACACAAAATACCACAACAATCATTTCAATATCAACCTTTCCAAGCCTAGCATGGCACGAATTCGAAATAATCACGGAAGCCGTATGCATCGTCCTCAATTCAAATCTTACAAGGTACACTAAATTGAAACGTCAATATTAAGCCTAGTACTATCTACATTCAAATGTTGTTTTTAGCGCCACCCTCAGGCACACACGTTACATACTTCCTCTATTGATCAATCTTCCTCTCATAACCACCTTACAAAGCTTTGGTTTCCGTACGTTCATTCTATCTCTCCATGTTTCGATCTCTAACTCTCACACACCCACCATTGCACTCCATGTCGAGGTCTCTCTCCCCCCTCCCATCCCCTCTCTGCGGATACATCACTAGTACGCATCGGTGCTATAGAAACGGTTTTTAACCCCTTCATGTGATGGCAATTTCCAACCGTCGCCAAGTGAGTGTGGGCGATAGGGGGGGTCCTTCCCACACGATCCAAAAACCGTCGGGGATATGCCTTCCTGGCACACACGCTCGGCGAAATTAGGTCCTGTGCGACCGACGAGCGCTCAAATACGGCAATACATACAGTAGAGCTAAAAAAATACAATTATGCATGCGAGATTGTTTCTGGGCGCATGTACATCCCACACAGCCAGTCCCCACTAAATGTTTTCGTTCGTATGTACATCCCACATAGTCGCTCCATGGAAAACGTTTCTGTTCACGGGTACATCACACATGATATTAGCAATTTTATCGTTTGCGTTATTGAATGCATCACACACGGTGCGTGGAAGAAACTGTGTGGCAAAGGCTGTCCATCACACACAGTTTTTTTGTGGTAAACGTTTGCACAAGGTGGCCTAACGCAAACATTTTTCAAGAGCATGTTGTGTGTGATTGATCATTGATCCAACACGGTTTATTCCTAGAAAGTGTGTGCATTGCCTGAGGTCATTGCCCACAATATTTTCTCAATAACCGCTTGCAATAGAAAACCCCAATTAGCAGGCTAATTGCCCTATTATTAATAATCTAATTGACATTAATATTAAGCACACAATATATTTCATTTCCATATTAAGGAAGCAGGATTTCATATTTAAAATACATCAGAGTACAACATGATATAGCTTCAGCACTCAGCTACCCATTACACAACTGCAGAAGCACCAAGTTTCACATGCAACATGTAGAACCTTTCGAATTAGCATCATAGATGGTACATACACAGATGCATCTCATCTGGAAAATTGTTGAAGCGGAAGGAGAATATTGAACCTTCATTCATGTTGAAGGTCTTTGCAACTTTAGGCCAGTGCATGTGGATCACTGACCGTCCATCCTTGGTCCTCTTCAGGAACACTTCAATATTGAACCTTGGGTGTTGTATGAAAACTTTCCTCGCCTCCTGACCATAGAGGTGGGTTGAGAGGTAATCATCAATGAACTGCTTTGGAAAGGCTTGAAAACAAGGATGTGCATAAATATCTTCTCTATATTGAAAATGGGGCAAAGGAATAAAAAAAGTCTAGGTATAATAGTTAGTACCATCTTATAGTGAACTGATGTCTTCTTCATTGTGCAGACAAAGATTTTGTTGTTTTTTGCCGCTAATTTATTTAGCCTAACAATCTTTCTGAGTTTCTTGACTTGATTGATATTCATGGACAACTCATTTCCCCCTATGCAAAAAGGGTCGAACAGTGGGTCAAAACCTCTGGCAGCAGGACCTACATGTGCAAGACCAAATTGTTAAAAACCTAAATATTAGAATGATTCCTGCAATTTCACAATAATGCGCTATTAGAGAACGTACCATGCACGTGCAGTTAACTAAACACCACAAGAAATGAACAAAACGTTAACTGAGAACCACATTGCACAATATATCATACTCCTAATAGAAGATCAAATAGTTAACCAAACCAAGCATGCTTAATAACTTGGAAATATAGCAATTGTAGTTGTTTCTCATGTATTTAGTACAACCAAATTCGATTTATTTCTCATACGGTATACAATAATAGAATGCACCCACAACAATTGAACATCGCATTGCAGAATTGAACCAAGTAGTTAACTAAACACCACAACAAATGAACCAAACGTTAAATGAGCACCACATTGCAGAATATAACATACTCCTAATAGAATATCAGAAAGTTAAACAAACCAAGCATGCTTAATAACTTGGAAATATAACAATTGTATTTGTTTCTCATGTATTAAGTACAACCAAATTTGATTTATTTCTCACATGGTATACAATAACAGAATGCACCCACAACAATTGAACATTGCATTGCAGAATTGAACCATGCAGTTAACTAAAGACCACAACAAATGAACCAAACGTTAACTGAGCACCACATTGCACAATATAACATACTCCTAATAGAAGGCCGGAGAGTTAAACAAACCAAGCATGCTTAACAACTTGGAAATATAGCAATTGTATTTGTTTCTCATGTATTTAGTACAACCAAATTATATTTATTTCTCACTTGATATACAATAACAGAATGCACCCACAACAATTGAACAACACATTCCATAATTGAACCAAACAGTTAACTAAACACCACAACAAATGAACCAAACATTAACTGAGCAACACGTTGCACAATATACCATACTCCTAATAGAAGATCAGACAGTTAACCAAACCAAGCACGCTTGACAACTTGGAAAATTGCACCCTGAAGAATTGAACATCACATTTGCAGAATTGAACCAAACAGTTAACTGAACACCACATTGCACGACATATAGAACATATACACTAGAGCAGAAGATTGCATGGTAAAAGTAGATAGGAAAATTCACTAGAATTTGTCGAGGAAAGGCAGTAGCTAGCAAAATGAACATGGGTCCTTATAGTGAGCTAATAAGACAAGCTACTCCTCATTGTCAGATATATCGATGACAATTGGCTCCTTGGACATGGAAGAGGGTGAGGCCTCCACATCATGGGTGCCCTCGTCTTAGTGGTTAGTTGCCTGAGCTGCTCCGGGCACCAACCTGCTGGCTCTCGAGATGAGGTAAGCACGTGCACGCTGAGAAAACACCTCGTATTCTTCATCGAATGCACCAAGGTTGGCCTCCAGAAAACGCCATGAATTGTCATTTAAAGTAGAAAACCGCGTCGCGGCGTCGGCGCGCAAGGCGTTGACGGTGAGGTGCTCCTCCAAGATCTGGGGGTCGGCACGAATGGCAGCCTTCGCGACCTCATCCGCGTGTGCGGCCACGATTTACGTCTCCGCTGCCAAATGCTCCTTGAGATCCTGGCTATACTGCATGCACCATGGCTTAGGGAGGCGCTTATTTGTTGGAGGGGCCGGTGATTTGGGTGGAATGTGTCGCACCGATGGTCGGGGCATGTCACTCCCAAGATGCGATTCTATCCCGATCACATGATGACTCGTGATTGGGGCACAACCACATTTCGGGCGCTTAGCAAGATGGATATCATTAAAATGTACCATTTCATAAATAGATGGGGATACATACAAGTCATATAATAATCACATGAATACAACACATATACACAAGACATCCGACTACAGATGAAAACATGAAAAGCACAACGACATCCAACCTTCTAACCCAGGCTATCGACCAGGAACCTATCCCAATACTGACGAAGAAGAAGAAGAAAGAACTCCAACACACATAGACATCGCTCTCACGCCAAGTCATCGAAAACCTGCACCTGCAACTGTTGTTGTAGTATCTGTGAGCCACGAGGACTCAGCAATCCCATAACCATGGGTATCAAGACTAGCAAAGCTTAATGGGTATGGAGAGGTTAAGTGGTGAGGTTGCAGCAGCGGCTAAGCATTATATGGTGGCTAACTTACGAGTAAAAGAATAAGATGAGCATCTACGCAAACTGTCGCAAACTAGTAATGATCGCTAAGAGATCCTGAACTACCTACGAGTCAAACATAACCCCACCATGTTCTCTTCTCAAAATGAAAAGAGACGATCACGGTTACTCACGCGGTTCGTGTATTTTATTTTGGATCCTCTGTCAAGTTTTCTACAAACCGGACATCAACAAATTCCAATCTACCACATAACCGCAGGCATAGCTTTCGAAAGATCATAACCCTGCAGGGGTGTCCCAACTTAGCCCATCACAAGCTCTAACGATCAGGAGAGGTAAAAACCCTTATCTTAGGGACAACCCGATCAGACTCGGAATCCCGGTGCACAAGACATTTAGAAATGATAAAACAAGTCCAGCAAGACCTCCCGACATGTCGACACCCTGATAGTAGCCGCACGTATCTCGTCTCAGGCCACGACCGGATAAGCGAAGCGTACAGAAACCGGAAGCCCCAGTAACTGGGTGGCCCCGCACAGTGCTCTATTTTGGGACCAACACCATCGGCATTAGCCCCCCCTGTTATGTGGAATTAAGAACCCGGGGACGCGACCCCCTATGCAAATTAATTAATTAAATAAGTTTTATTATGAGGCAAATGGTAAAACCAAAGTTGGGCCTTGCTGGAGGAGTTTAATTCAAAGCGAACTATCAAGGGGTCCCCATATACCCAACCGCGTTAGGAACGCAAAATCAAGGAACATAACACCGGTTTATCGGTTCTTAAGGCGGCATGAGTGGAACAAAACACCGAGCAAAAGGCCAAGCCTTCCACCCATTGCCAAGTATATAGGTGTCTTAATTATAGCAATAGATATTGTGATATCCCAACAATCCAAGTTCCGACATGGAGCAATCTTCATCTTCGCCTGCAACTAGCGACACTATAAGAGGGGCTGAGCAAGCGGTAGCATAGCCAAACAATGGTTTGCTGGGATGGTGTCAAAGGTTAGAGGGTGTTTCTTGGCAACAAGGAGAGGCTGACAACAAATAGATAGGTAGCGTGACATATAGCGATAGCATCGAGACAACTAGCATAGCAATGATAGTAATGAGATCCAAGGTGATGGCCATCTTGCCCGAGATCCCGCAAGGAAGAAGAATGAGTCCATTAAGAATACGAAGAAGAAGCCACTAAGACGAACCAAGTGTAGTCGAACGAATCCTCACGATCGCAACAAAACAAGCACTAACGAGAAGAAGCAAGCAACACGGTAAACACCCAACACATAACAAGACAAGATGCTCAACCAAGTATGATGCATGACAAGGCTACATGATGCAAATCATGGCAAGAGATGAAGCACACAAGACCAACACAACCAAGCAAGTTTAAATGAGGCTGGAAACAACATATAACAATTCCGGTAAGTCCTCGTATGCAAATTTCAAAATTGGTCCAGATCTGAACAAACCTTATGTTAAAGTTGTTAAACAGCAAGTTAACATGCACCATGTTGATCTACACGAAATTATAGTTATGTTACATATGAAGTTCATTTAATTCGGAGCTACGGCCTAGAAGATATGAGCAAAACAAGTTAAGCATGGCAAAGATGCAAGATGCATTCAAACATCAAGCAAACACACTCCAAACATGTATACACCATGATATGATGCATCTACATGCAAAAACAAACAAGTTTCATATAGAGCATGCTCAAAACAAAGCAACGGTTCAACACATACACATGAAACAAGATATAACAACAATCTGTCCCAAAACAGCAACTAAGCACTTTGCAATCGTCAAAACAACATGCTACAGGAACATTTCATGGCATCAAAGGGCATGGCAAGCATGTACATGTCAAGCACTACAAAGGTGATCACTGAGCTGCTGCCAAATACCACTAGTACATGCTCAAAACATCATGTCAAGATTGCAAACGATAACAGTTTCACAGACTTAGTGAAATAAACTGAACATGGAAGCAAGAACGACAAGTAGGCATGTTTGCAAGCTCGTGCAACTCATCTCAAAGCATATCATGGCATGTGAATATAACTAACAACAAGAAGACATGTTTATGCAGCTACTCATGGCAAGAACATGGTCATAGGATGCATAGAACACTAGCTATTCACATGGCAAAACTGAACTTACTGATAACAGGCTGACAGAAACATTTTATAGCAATTTTAGAGCAATAAAGAGACAAGCTACAACAACCTATAATTGCAAACAATGGCATGGATGGATAGAGTGTAATATGGACTTCAAGACATGATCATTGGGCATCCCCAAAGGTGCATGGATATGACTGTAGCATCAAGCAAACATGGCATCATGATATAATAGTTTCGGACTTAGCAGTTTTCAATAAGTCTCATAAATCAGCAAACGGCGAGTAGGTCACTTTACAAGCTTGTTGCACTCACCACAAGGCATAAAATGGAAAGTGCATTGCATTACAGCAAAGATGACATGATTGTGCTCGTAACACATGTTCAAATGTTGCTCGAACAAAAATCACACAAAAAGATATGAAAAGGACAAATCAGCAAGTTATATCAAGTTTCAGCTGTTAACATCACTTAGCACTTTTGCAACAGAGATAATGCCATCGAGATGAACCTTGACATGAATGCATTCACCAACACCATGTATAGCACAGAGAGACGAACATTTTGACATATTATATGCTCAATTTGGATAAATGTGCACAAAGTTACATGGAGTCAAAGAAGCATACATGATGTTGACTTCTAGGGACTTAGCAAAAAAACCACCTCAAGGTCTTGGGTGGACAATGTATGGTGCTGGCCGGACGTGTCCAGGCACAGGCATGCGGGTCCACCTGGTAGTGACTCGGGCAGAGAAGGGCCGGTCCGGCGGCGGTTGGCGACGGCGAAGTCGCCGGCGATGGAGGGAGGCGGCAGAGCCGACGAAGGAGGCCGGGAACGTGGGCGCGGGGTGGATCCAGACGTTCTCCACCCAGATCCGACAGGAGGAGGCCGGCGGGGCGACGGGACCCGGCGGCTGGAGCTCACCAGAGCTCCAAGGTGGCGGCGACGATGTGATCCAGGAGATCTCCGGTGGCGAGACGCGGGGTGCTGGCGACTGACGGCATCTGGAGGCAGGCTCAGGTTGGTGCGGTGGCGCACCGGCGGCGGGGATCCAGCAGAGGAGGAGAACGGCAGCAAGGTCGGCGTGGGGCGGCGGCGGTCAACGTGCGCGGCGGCGGGAGGAGTGCGGCGGCCCTAGGGCACATGGAGCGGGGCGCTGGGGCGGCGGGCGCGCGGGCTGCCCCGGGCCCCGATGGGCTCGGGCGGGCCAGCTGCGGGCCAAGGGGTTGGCGCGGTGGCAGGGGCAAAGTGGTGCTCGTCGGTTGGCTGGAATGACCGGATGTCGCCTCGCTGGCCATTGGGGAAGCGCCAAGTGGCAGAGGTGGAGTGGGGTGGCGCGGAAACGGAGGGCAGTGGCAGCGCCGGCGGCTGCAGAGGGTTGGTGGCACAGAATTTTAGGGAGGATGTTGGGAAGACCAAAAATAGTAAGTGGGGGATGTATATATAGGGTAAGGCTAAGGTTAGGGGGTTTCGGGGGTGTTTCAGAGCCTCGGATGCCGATCAGACGGCTTCTGGCGAAGGGAAGGGTTAGGCTGGGCCTAGTGGGCTGTGTAGAGGGCCTTAGACTGAGAAGAGAGAGATCAAGTGCGGCCCGACAGCAGTTTCCGGATACCAAAAACGTCCGACGTTTTGTCCGGTGACGGTGCCGCTATAGTTTAACGGTTGGGCTATCAAACGAGCTCCGAATGTGACGAAATTTGGCAGGCGGTCTGTCTACACGATAATAAGACCACACGCCAAGTTTCATCCCATTCTGAGAATATTTTCCGGCCACAAATAAAATAATATACGGAGGTGCTGCGGGTGCATGCGAGTGTGTCTGGGCTTAGAACGGACAACAGAGAGGACGGGCGGACTCGGACGGATGCATGTTTTGAAAACAATGCAGATGAAATACACATGATGACATGGCAAAGTGCAACACGCGAGCAAAAGACATGGCAACTACGACGAATAACTGGAAGACAACTGGCGCATCGGTCTCGGGGTGTCACAGGGCATGTGGGATGTGGAAGGAAGAGGAGGATGTGGGTCTGGTGTGGATTACCTGCCTGGATAGGCGAAGCTGAGCAGCGTGAAGGAGGGTCGCCGACGAGGAGGCGGCGCTACCAGAAAGGAGTGAAGGTTGCAACTTGGAAAGGAAGGCGAAAACTGGGGAAATGTGGCTTTTGGTAAGGGGAGGGGCGGGGAGGTAGATATTTCTGCGGAAGCCGAAAATTTGGAATCGCTTCAGCGAAAAAACTGACGCTCAAAGTATCATTAGACACGGTCCCTTATTCAGAGTGGGCCATGGACTGTAGCCGTCGCACCTTCTCGCGTAAGCCGTATGCGTACTATACTCCAATGGTGCTCCAAGATATTTTGTGTTGCATCACACACGGTTGGTGATAATAAACTGTGTGGGATATACTTGATTTTTCGTCTTGTTTTGAATTACATAATGGGGTCACAGCGGCAATGGATGGTGTTTGAATTGCTAGACCTTTTCTCTATAGTGAACTATTGGGGAACGTAGTATTTCAAAAATTTCCTACGATCACGCAAGATCTATCTAGGAGAAGCATAGCATCGAGCAGGGAGAGTGTGTCGACGTACCCTCATAGACCTAAATCGGAAGCATTTAGTAACACAGTTGATGTAGTCAAACATCTTCGCGATCCAACCGATCAAGTACCGAAGGCACATCACCTCTGCGATCTACACACGTTCAACTCGGTGACTTCCCTCGAGATCTTGATCTAGTTGAGGACGAGGGAGAGTTTCGTCGGCACGGCGGCGTAGTGATGGTGATGATGAAGTTACGAGTGCAGGGCTTCGCCTAAGCACTGCAACAATATGACCGAGATCAGTAACTGTGGAGGAGGGCACCGCACACGGCTAACAGATTGTCTGTTGTGCCTTTGGGGTGCCCCTTGCCCATGTATATAAAGGAGGGAGGGAGAGAGTCCAGCCTCCTAGGGCGCGCCAAGAGTAGAGAGTCCTACTAGGACTTCCAAGTCCTAGTAGGAAACCCTTTCCTATTCGGAGCAAGAGAGAAGGAAAGAGGGAAAGAGAGAGGGAGTAGGAAAAGGCAAGGGGGGCGCCACCCACTTTCCCTAGTGCAATTCGGACCCATGGGGGGCGCCACCTCCCCTTGGTCTGCCTCCTCCCTTTCCCGCATGGCCCAATAAGGCCCATTACTTCTCCCGGTGAATTCCCGTAACTCCCTGGTACTCCGAAAAATACCCCAATCACTCGGAACCTTTTTGATCTCCAAATATAGCCTTCCAATATATGAATCTTTACCTCTCGACTATTTCAAGACTTCTTGTCATGTCCGTGATCTCATCCGGGACTCCGAACAAACATCGGTCATCAAATCACATAACTCACAATACAAATCGTCATCGAACGTTAAGTGTGTGGACACTACAGGTTCGAGAACTATGTAGACATGACCGAGACACATCTCCGGTCAATAACCAATAGCGGAACCTAGATGCTCATATTGGCTCCTTCATATTGTATGAAGATCTTTATCGGTCAAACCGCATAACAACATACGTTGTTCCCTTTGGCATCGGTATGTTACTTGCCCGAGATTTGATCGTCGGTATCATCATACTGTAGGATCGAAAGTATTCTAGAGGGGGGGGGTGATTAGACTACTTGACCAAATAAAAATCTATCCTTTTCCCAATTTTAATTCTTGGCAGATTTTAGCAACTTAGCACAAGTCAAGCAATCAACCTACACATGCAATTCTAAGAGTATAGCAGCGGAATGTGAAACAATTGCATATGAAGGTAAAGGGAGGAGTTTGGAGGGGCAAACGCAAGTGTAGATACAGATGTTTTTGTCGTGGTTCCGGTAGGTGGTGCTATCGTACATCCACGTTGATGGAGACTTCAACCCACGAAGGGCGACGGCTCAGCGAGTCCACAGAGGGCTGCACCCACGAAAAGTCCACGAAGAAGCAACCTTGTCTATCCCACCATGGCCATCGCCTACGAAGGACTTGCCTCACTAGGTTAGATTTTCACGAAGTAGGCGATCTCCTTGCCCATACAAACTCTTTGGTTCAACTCCACAATCTTGTCGGAGGCTCCCAAGTGACACCTAACCAATCTAGGAGGCACCACTCTCCAAAAGGTAATAGATGGTGTGTTGATGATGATCTCCTCGCTCAAATGCTTCAATTGATAGTCTCCCCAACACTCAAACAGCTCCTCATGGATTTGGATATGGTGAAAGAATGATTTGAGTGGAAAGCAACTTGGGGAATGCTAGAGAAGAAGATTTATGTGGTAGAAATGGAATATCTTGATCTCAACACTTGAGTAGGTGGTTCTCTCTCAAAACATGTATGTTGGAAATGTAGGTATGTTCTGATGGCTCTCTTCACGAATGAAGAGTGAGTGGAGGGGTATATATAGCCTCCACTCAAAATCTAACCATTACACACAGTTTACCAAACTCGGTGGGACCGATTCAGAGACCTCGGTCAGACCGATTTAGTTCATAATGTGACCGTTAGGCATTTCAGTGGGACCAATATGATCAAATTAGTGGGACCGATTTAATTAGGGTTAGGGCATAACGTAATCTCGGTGAGAACGATTACACAAACTCGGTGGGACCGATTTTGGTAATAGACTAACCAGAGAATTGGTCACGCAAACTCGGTGGGACCGATTCGCTCCTTTTGGTTGGACCGAAACATTACGAAGGGGAAACAGAGAGTTTTCATTGAGAACTCGGTGGGACTGATCGCTCATTTCTGTGAGACCGAAATGTTACGAAGGGAAACAGAGAGTTTGCAACCCCATCTCGATGAGACCGAAGTGACTTGAGTTTTGTGGCAGTGGCTATGTCAAATGAACTCGGTGGTGCCGGATAGAATGTTTTGGTGGGGCTGAGTTTGACTTTTGGTTGGGGACATATGTGGATGTGAGAGAGTGGTTGAGGGTTATCGAGCATATCACTAAGCATTTTGAGCAAGAAACCCATTAAGCAACACCTCATCCCCTTTCGATAGTATTGGCTTTCCTAAGGACTCAATGTGATCTTGGATCACTAAAATAGAAAATGTATAGTCTTGAGCTTGAGCCAATATGTGTCCTTAGCATTTTTAGGGTTCCACATTCCTAATCCATGCCATGCCAATCATTAAAATTTCTGAAATAATCATCTTGAAATAGTATTAGTTCAATGAGTTATATGTTGTTAGTAATTACCAAAACCACCCAGAGATAGTTGCACTTTAAATATCCCCCTTTTTGGTAACTTATGACAACATATAGATCAAAGCTTCGACAAATGATAATAAGATTTAAATACATCATCGCTTTGAGAAGTATGTGATAAGCAAGAGCTCCCCCTAAATTTGTGCATTATTTAAAATTTGCTTTTGAATGCAAATGCACAATCGATTAGGATCATGGGTTACTCTTCCATATCACATACATCTGGTGGAGCGCTCAAAATGATATAAACTAAAAACATGCACTCATCACTAAGAAAAGTGAATGATCATATAGGAATATGAAATATAATATCATCCAAGCAAGCATTAAGGTAGCATATTGTCAATCACATGATCAAACAAGTATCTCACACACATAACATGGAGTATCAAGTAAGCACACAAATGAAGTTCAGCCAAATAGCAAAAGAGACAGAGGCAAAACACTCTCTCTTGAAGCCTATGATCTATACATATTTCTCCCCCTTGGCAACAAGTTACCAAAAAGTTTGAAAATGCATAGAGTTATGCGTCTCTCAGGCTTGGTCTTCGGAGGCGGTGTAGAGAGAACTCCAAGGACGAAGGCTTTAGATGATGTGGTTGGAGCTGGTGGAGTGGCTGCTGGAGGTGGCACTGAAGCTGTGGCTGCTGGTGCTGATGTTGTAGCTCTAGTATCAGGTACTGACACTGCAGCAGATCTCTGACCTCGATGCACTCGCTGAAATGCAGCTATGGTAGCCTGCCCTCTCCTCTCCTCTTCTTCCTCCTGGAGCTGCTCAACTACAGACTGTATCTCTATCACTTTCAGATCAAGACCATAGAACTTAGTTTCAATGATCCTCTCCAAGCTCTCCTGATTCTGAGTCAGGGTGTCCAAGCCCTTCTCAATCCTCATAGTTGCGTGAATCAGATATGCCATTTGATCTTGTTTGGAGTTGAGGGACACTTGAGATACCTCTGCATCACTTGGCATCTTGGCAGCTTTCTCAGCTCTAGCTTTCTCTCTCTTCTCATGTGCTTGCACTGAAGAAGGTTCATTCTCATCCATGACAACTGTGTTGTCCTCAAAGTCCGGATATATGGGCAGATGTTCCTTGTCCAACAAGTATATGTCAGTGCCCATCTTGGAGTTGATGAGCTCCTGAATGTGTGGAGCATACCCACATGATTTCTTCTGATCTGCAGCAGTCCTCTTGATTGTTTCAACAATCAGACTCATGACTTTGAATGTCTGAGGCACATCAAAAATATGCAGCAAGTTTATTGAATGGCCTCTGATCCTCTTGTGATATCCAGATTTGGGCAACAATGTATACCTCAAGATAGTGTTGATTGTGGCTAGACCAGATAGCAAGTGATGTACAGATCCAAAGTTATGTGTCTCCAAGTCATCATCAAGGATCTCTTTGTACATATTGGCCATAGAGTTGTGGTCTTGCTTCTTCTTGGTATACACATCCAAATCATCCTCATGCTCTTCAGGGGCTTTGATCAGCTTGGCCCACTCATCAACAGTTGACCGGTACCTTGTACCTTCACACATCCATACAATTCTACCATCAGGATAAAAGTGAGTTGTGGAGTAGAATTGCATGATGAGCTCATCATTCCATTCTGTCAGCTGCTGACCCACAAACTTGTCAACTCCACATGCTTTGAAACTTTCAATCACATTTGGAAAGTGATCTTCATTGTCCTTGATGTAATCCCAATCAACCCATCTCTTATCACCCACCATGGGCTTATTATCAAGCAGAACTGTCTCATAGAAGTCTTTCTGTTCTTTGGTATGGAATTCGTAGTCCACAGCAGTCCTTCTCCTCGCAACATATGGGTCATTTTGTCTCCATCTTCTGAGACCTGCATCCTTCCTCAACTTCATATTCTCAGCAACAATGTGAGTATTATCATGATCAGGGGATCTTGGGCTTGAGCTTCCTAAGCACTTGGACCTCAACATCTTCATCAATCTCAGGCACTGGGGCCTTATTCTTCTCCGAAGCTGGAATGTTTCTAGTGCTTCTCTTGGGTGCAGACTTAGTGGCTTGAGCAGCTTTGGGAGTTGTCTTGGGCTTTGAAGGAGCAGCCACAGACTTGATTGCATCTCCCATAAGCTTCTGAGCTTTGGGTGCTAGTGCAACAACCTCTTCTTCTGCTTCAGCTTCATCATCATCCCTCATGTATGGCTTCCCAATCACTCTGGCTGTTGTCTTCCTAGCTCTCTTCTTAATTCCTCCAGGCTCATCATCTCTGGTTTCAAGTGTGAAAACCATTGTCTCTTGAGTTGATGATCTGGCCTTTGACATAGGAATCCTCTTGGCAGGTGCCTTCTTTTTCAGACCTAGCTTTGTTGGAGCAGTCGTGCCATACTCCTTCCTGAGCACCTTCTTCTTTGAGGTGGCCTCATCAGCAAAAAAATCCTCATCCTCAGTATTTGAGGTTTTCTTCTTTCTGGTCTTGGTAGCTGCCTTGGGCAAGTTGCTAGGTGTGCTCTGCTACCCTCATCAGAGGTGCTAGAGGGACTAGTGCCCTCACTCAAGTTGACTTGCTCCTCACACAAGTTCTGGCTGTCACTCTAATCAGACATCTTGGCACAGCAAACTGAAAGCTGACCCTGTGAATAGATGTAGATGAGATAGAGTGGATGAGCATCACAAAGTGTAGAATTTTTTGCAAAACAGATGACTCAAAAAAACTTAGTTTTAGTTCTCTACAGAAAGCATCTCGGAGCTATCGATTTGTTAAACTCGGTGATACCGAAGCAATTCTGGAACCTAAACTAGTGAACTCGGTCAGACCGAGTCACAGTTCGGTGGCACCGAGATTGCTAGGGTTTCACAGAGAGTTGAACTCGGTCACACCGATTTGCAATTTTTGGTCAGACCGATAATCACATGTGAAATGGCCAAAGCCAAATCGGTGAGACCGATTTCGACAACTCGGTCGGTCCGAGATGAGTTCGGCCGAGACCTAACCCTAAATTTTTCTAATCAAATCTTGCCTAAGGATGTTTCTGCTGGACATGATGATTTCAATCGTGGAAAGAATCATGGGAAGGCAATGTGCTAAGAATCAGAGTTAAAGAATAGCACAAAGATCAAGTTCATACACTAAGTCGACGGTGAACTTGCTACGGCGGCAACGGCGGGGCAGATTGCCATTGACGGCGGCGGAGACCAGCGGCGGGAGGTCATTGGCGACAAGGAGATGATCTGGAGACCCGAGGAGGCAGAGCAGGTCACGCGCGGGCTAGAGAGTTTGGAAAGTTTTCCAAAATTTGACCCGTCGGTATATATAACCTGACCCTGTCGGTGTGACCTAGTGGAACAACTCGGTGGCACCGAGATGCAAAACTGCTAGCAGTTACTACAACTTGGTGTGACCGAAAAGTTCAAATTAGTTGCACCGAGATTGAAAACCTAGATCAACTTAGTGAACACGGTGTGACCAAAGTGGATGACTCGGTCATACCGAAATGCACAAAGAGGTTTTGGAAGTTGAAGTCTATGACAAATCGGGGATTCCGACTGCTCCTCACACAGAATGGTTCGAATCTGACTTGACCAAACTTTGTGATATAGCATGAATAGAATTTGTGACAAGAAAAGCATAGATAGCTAGAGGGTGTTGTTAGTAATTCTTGTCCATCCATTTAGCAAAACAAAAAGAGCCAAACAATCAAAGCAACAAATGGATGTCCTCTAATAAGAAAAATATGCATTCAACATGCTCACAATATAAGATAGCAAATGAAACATGTGGCAAAGCATGCACAACCATTCTAGCATCTATCAAGCAATTGGCGATGACTAGGTCATCTATATATGAGTATATTCACTTAGGATTCAAATGAGAACATTTGATCATAGGTCATACTCATCGTTTAAGCACAATTGGGGTTACCACTTTTACATAAAGCATTGTTGTGTTCACATCATTAGAGTTGCTTTAGCTCAATTAATTAGAGTAAAGCTCCCCCTAGATGTGATATCCCCCCTAAGAGGGATGAACTAACCTTGGGTTTTGTCGATGATGACTTCATGTAGGTGTTTAAGATGTAGATGCTCAATGTTGATGTAGATCATTTGGAGCAATCCATTGGAGTGAGTTGCACTTTCAATACCTACACGGGTTAGTCCCACAAGGAACAAACAAGGATATCCATAGACATAGAGTGAATTGCACACATGATGATGTCCATGAAAGCATTAGGTTACCTTGTCCCTTGTCTTACCAACAAGAGGGTTTGTGACTCCTTGAACTAGTGCAGGATATGGAAGTTGTTTGCACTTGTCCTCGCCAAAATGATATGAGTGAAGTATATTGGCGGAGTCACCCTCAAGAACTCTCTATTTCTTCTTCTTTGGGATCCACACCATCTTGATGGGAATCCTTGGAGTTGTAGTCGTACTTGATGAAGTAGAACTTGAAGTAGCCTTGGGAACCCACTTGACCCAAGCCTTGGGAACTTCATCAAATGCATCAATCTCTTCTTGAATCTTGTCCTTGCCCTTTAGCTTGTGTTCTTGTGGTGGAAGATCATCTTGTGCTTGTGTCCCTTGGAAAGAAGTAGGATCATACTTCTCTTGTTGAGGAACAAACTTCGTCTTGGGGTATTAATCTTCTTCTCACTCAACTCCATTGGCATTGAACTTTCGTTCAAAACCAACACCTTGATTCTTCCGGTGTCTTCCTTGCTTGCGTATAATTTCCTCAAATTTCTTACTCCCGGCAAGGCTGTTGTATACACCTTTCTCTATAATTCCCTTCAATAAGCTATTTTCTTGCTCAAGTGTAACTTGGCTAAGAGAATCATTAGTGGAATCAAGAGAACTACTAGAAGCAACAATATTGGATTTAGTATGATTGTTGTTACTACTAGAGGAAGAATCTTTCTTGTTCTTGTTGCTAGATTTTACTTGTGGCATGTAAGTAGACAAGAGTAAATGCTTGGCAATGTAAGAAGAACTTTTCTTGCGAAGATCATCATTGATTGCTTTTAAGAACTCAAGCTCTTGCTCAAGGTTGAGCTTTTCAAAGCGTAACTTCTCATGAGTCTTTAAAAGTTCTCAATGATCTTCCAAGGTAGTTTCATGAGCTAACTTAAGAGTGTTTAGTTCTTTAGTTAGACGCTCAATCTTCTGCTTATCATTGTAATTCGTTTTATCTTGATTAGCATGATTAATAGCAATTTCATCATAGTTTTCATCATTATTGCTACCAACAAGTAAATCATTATCTCCTAGCAAGTCATCTTCATCACTATTGAAATCAAGATAACGGGGTGTGATACCTTAGGGCCTTTAGCCATGAAGCATCTTCCAATTCCTTCATTTGGTGAGTCAAATATGTCATAGGAGTTGGATGACATAAGAGCAATTCCGGCAACACCTTCATCTTGAGTATCTTCGGAGTCGGAGTAATAGCTTCTCTCAAAGTTGTCATTGGAGTCGGAACCGGATACCCAGTCACCAACATGAACTTGATGTCTTCGTCTTGTATAGCTCCTTGATGATTTGCCCTTCCTTTCCGAATCCTTGCTTCTACGAGAGGGTCTTCGTTCATAACGATCATATCTACTCCTTCTCTCTCTTGGTGGTGAATCCTCTCTTCTACTTCTCCTTTTAGGTGCATCTTCTCTTCTCTTGTGGGGAGCCGTACACTCATTGGAGTAGTGTCTGGGTCTTCCACAATTGTAGCAATTCCGATCACGACTTGAAGATCTCTTTTCATTTTAGGACCTTGACTTGGAACTTCTCTCTTTGCTTATATTGTTGTAGAACTTGTTGAAGTTCTTTACCATTAAGCTCAATTCTTCATTGAAGACTTGTTTCTCACTTGATGATGTCGGAGCGTCACATGAGGCTTTGTAAGCACCACTAGACTTGTTGTGAAGCTCTTCTTTATCTTTGAGTGACATCTCATGAGAAACAACTCTTCCAATGAGTTCCGTAGGCTTGAGATCTTTGTAATTGGGCATCATTTGGATCAATGTGCACATGGTATCATATTTTCCATCCTAGGCTCTTAGGATCTTCTTGATGATGAATCTATCGGTCATCTCTTCACTTCCTAAGCCGGCAATCTCATTTGTGATGAGAGCAAGCATAGAGTACATTTAAGTGACACCTTCACCATCCTTCATTTTGAACTTGTCAAGTTGACTTTGAAGCACATCCAACTTGTATTCCTTGACAGAGTCGGTACCTTCTTGCATATCAATCAAAGTGTCCCAAATTTCCTTTGCATTCTCAAGACGATTGATTTTGTTGAATTCTTCGGGACACAATCCATTGAAGAGGATATCGCAAGCTTGAGCATTGTATTGCATCATCTTCAACTCTTCCCCCGATGCTTCACGATTCGGTTCCTTCCCGTCGAAGAATTCACCTTGCAAACCAATACACACAATCGCCCAAACGGTGGGGTTATGTCCAAGAATATGCGTTTTCTTCTTATGCTTCCAACTAGCAAAATTAGTACCATCAAAGTAAGGACCTCTACAGTGGTAACTTCCCTCGCTAAATTGCATACTCTCCTAGGTTGTGAAACCAAGGCTATGATCACCAAAGCTATGGAAATCATGGCAAATGGAGACCAAAGCTCTGATACCACCCGTAGGATCGAAAGTATTTCTAGAGGGGGGGCGATTAGACTACTTGACCAAATAAAAATCTACCTTGTTCCCAATTTTAATTCTTGGCAGATTTTAGCAACTTAGCACAAGTCACGCAATCAACCTACACATGCAATTCTAAGAGTGTAGCAGTGGAATGTAAAAGAATTGCGTATGAAGGTAAAGGGAGGAGTTTGGAGGGGCAAACGCAAGTGTAGACACGAATGTTTTTGTTGTGGTTCCGATTGGTGGTGCTATCGTACATCCACATTGATGGAGACTTCAACCCACGAAGGGTAACAGCTGTGCGAGTCTACGGAGGGCTCCACCCAAGAAGGGTCCACGAATAAGCAACCATGTCTATCCCACCATAGCCATCGCCCATGAAGGACTTGCCTCACTAGGGTATATCTTCATGAAGTAGGCGATCTCCTTGCCCGTACAAACTCCTTGGTTCAACTCCACAATCTTGTCGGAGGCTCCCAAGTGACACCTAACCAATCTAGGAGACACCACTCAGCAAGAGGTAATAGATGGTGTCTTGATAATGAACTCCTTGCTCAAATTCTTCAAATGATAGTCTCCCCAATACTCAAACAGCTCCTCGCATATTTGGATATGGTGGAAGAATGATTTGAGTGGAAAGCAACTTGGGGAAGGCTAGAGAACAAGATTTATGTGGTAGGACTGGAATATCTTGATCTCAACACTTGAGTAGGTGGTTCTCTCTCAGAACATGTATGTTGCAAGTGTAGGTATGTTCCGATGATTCTCTCCACGAATAAAGAGTGAGTGGAGGGGTATATGTAGCCTCCACACAAAATCTAACCGTTACACACAATTTATCAAACTCGGTGGGACCGATTCGAGAACTCGGTCAGACCGATTTAGTTCGTAATGTGACCGTTAGGCATTTCGGTGGGACCGATATGATCAACTCAGTGGGACCGATTTCATTAGGGTTAGGGCATAACGTAATCTCGGTGAGACCGATTACACAAACTCGGTAGGACCAATTTTGGTAATAGACTAACCAAAGAGTTGGTCAGGCAAACTCGCTGGGACCGATTCGCTCGTTTCGTTTGGACCAAAACATTGCGAAGGGGAAACACAGAGTTTGCAATGCGAACTTGGTGGGACCGATTGCTCATTTAGGTGAGACCGAAATGTTACGAAGGGAAACAGAGAGTTTGCAACCCCATATTGGTGAGACCGAAATGACTAGGGTTTTGTGGCAGTGGCTATGTCAAATGAACTCGGTGGCGCCGGATAGAATGTTTCGGTGGGGCTGAGTTTGACTTTTCGTTGGGGACATATGTGGATGTGAGAAAGTTGTTGAGGGTTTTGGAGCATATCACTATGCATTTTGAGCAAGAAACCCATTAAGCAACACCTCATCCCCTTTTAATAGTATTGGCTTTCCTAAGGACTCAATGTGATCTTGGATCACTAAAATAGAAAATGTAGAGTCTTGAGCTTGAGCCAATATGTGTCCTTAGAATTTTGAGGGGTCCACATTCCTAATCCATGCCATGTCAATCATTGAAATTTCTGAAATAATCATCTTGAAAGAGTATTAGATCAATGAGCTATATGTTGTTAGTAATTACCAAAACCACCCAGGGATAGTTGCACTTTCACATACCAAGTTCAATCTCATTACCGACAAGTCTCTTTACTCATTTTGTAATACATCATCTCGTGACTAACTCATTAGTCATTTGCTTGCAAGGCTTATTATGATGTGTATTACCGAGAGGGCCGAGAGATACCTCTCCAAAACTCGGAGTGACAAATCCTATTCTCGATCTATGCCAACACCACAAACACCTTTAGAGACATCTGTAGAGCATATTTATAATCCCCAGTTACGTTGTGACGTTTGATAGCACACAAGGTGTTCCTCCGGTATTTGGGAGTTGCATAATCTCATAGTCAGAGGAACATGTATAAGTCATGAAGAAAGCAATAGCAATAAAACTAAACGATCATTATGCTAAGCTAACGGATGGGTCATGTCCATCACATCATTCTCCTAATGATGTGATCCTATTCATCAAATGAAAACACATCTATGGTTTGGAAACTTAACCATCTTCGATTAATGAGCTAGTCTAGTAGAGGCATACTAGGGAGACTCTGTTTTGTCTATGTATTTACACATGTATCAAGTTTCCGGTCAATACAACTCTAGCATGAATAAAAGACATTTGTCATGATATATAAGGAAATATAAATAACAACTTTATTATTGCCTCTAGGGCATATTTCCGTCAGTCTCCCACTTGCACTAGAGTCAATATTCTAGTTCACATCGCCATGTGATTTAATATCGATAGTTCACATCGTTATGTGAATAACACCCATAGTTCACATCGTGATGTGACCAACACCCAAAGGGTTTACTAGAGTCAATAATCTAGTTCACATCGCCATGTGATTAACACCCAAAGAGTACTAAGGTGTGATCATGTTTTGTTTCGTGGGAGAAGTTTAGTCAGCGAGTCTGTTACATTCAGATCCATATGTATTACGCAAATTTCTTTTGTCTACAATGCTCTGCATGGAGCTACTCTTGCTAATTGCTCCCACTTTCAATACGCATCCAGCTTGATACTTAGAGTCATCTGGATTAGTGTCAAAGCTTGCATTGGCGTAACTCTTTATGACAAACTCTTTATCACCTCCATAATCAAGAAACATTTCTGTAGTCATCCAGTAACTAAGGATAATTTTGACCGTTGTCCAGTGATCTACTCCTGGATCACTATTGTACCTCCTTGTAAAACTCATGGCAAGGTACACAACATGTTTGGTACATAGCATACTTTATAGAACCTACGGCTGAGGCATATGGAATGACTTTCATTCTTTATCTATCTTTTGTCGTGGTCGGGTTTTGAGTCTTACTCAACTTCATACCTTACAACTCAGGCAAGAACTCCTTTGCCTGATCCATTTTGAACTCCTTCGAAATCTTATTACGGAATGTACTCATTGCAAATCTTATCAAGCGTTTTAATGTATCTCTATAGATCTTGGAGCCCAATATGCAAGAAGCTTCACCGAGGTCTTTTATTGAAAAAAACTCCTTTTAATCAATCCTTTATGCTTTCCAGAAAATTCTACATCATTTCCGATCAAAAATATGTCATTCACATATACTTATCAGAAATGTTGTAGTGCTCCCACTCACTTTATTGTAAATACAGGCTTCATCATAAGTATGTATAAAACCATATGCTTTGATCACCTCATCAAAGCATATATTCCAACTCCGAGATACTTGCACCAGTCCACAGATGAATCGCTGGAGCTTGCACACTTTGTTAGCACTTTTAGGATTGACAAAACCATCTGGTTGCATCATATACAACTCTTCTTTGAGATATCCATTAAGGAATGCAGTTTTGACATCCATTTGCCAGATTTCATAATCATAAAATGCGGCAATTGCTAATATGATTGGGACAGACTTAAGCATCGCTACAGGTGAGAAAGTCTCATCGTAGTCAACTCCTTGAACTTGTCGAAAACCTTTTGCAACAAGTCGAGCTTTGTAGATAGTAACATTACCATCGACGTCGGTCTTCCTCTTAAAGATCCATTTATTTTCAATGGCTTGCCGATCATCGGGCAAGTCAACCAAAGTCCACACTTTGTTCTCATACATGGATCCCATCTCAGATTTCAAGGCTTCAAGCCATTTTGCGGAATCTGGGCTCATCATCACTTCCTCATAGTTCGCAGGTTCGTCATGGTCTAGTAACATGACTTCCAGAACTAGGTTACCGTACCACTCTGGTGCGGAATGAACTCTGGCTGACCTACGAGGTTCGTTAGTTTTCTTGATCCAAAGTTTCATGATCATCATCATTAGCTTCCTCACTAATTGGTGTAGGCATCACAGGAACAATTTTCTGTGATGTGCTATTCTCCAATTCTAGAGAAGGTACAATTACCTCATCAAGTTCTACTATCCTCCCACTCACTTCTTTCGAGAGACACTCCTTCTCTAGAAAGGATCCATTCTTAGCAACAAAAGTCTTGCCTTTGGAGTTGTGATAGAAGGTGTACCCAACAGTTTCTTCTGGGTATCTTATGAAGACGCATTTCTCCGATTTTGGTTCGAGCTTATTAGGATGAAGCTTTTTCACATAAGCATCGCAACCCCTAACTTTAAGGAACGACAATTTTGGTTTCTTGCCAAACCATAGTTCATACGGTGTCATCTCAACGGATTTAGATGGTTCCCTATTTAATGTCAATGCAGCTGTCTCTAATGCATAACCCCAAAACGATAGTGGTAAATCGGTAAGAAACATCATAGATCGCACCATATCTAATAAAGTACGGTTACGACGTTCAGACACACCATTATGCTGTAGTGTTCTTGGTGGCGTGAGTTGTGAAACTATTCCACATTGTTTCAAATGAAGACCAAACTCATAACTCAAATATTCGCCTCCGCGATCAAATCGTGGAAACATTACTTTCTTATTACGATGATTCTCTACTTTACTCTAAAATTCTTTGAACTTACTCAAATGTTTGAGACTTGTGCTTCATCAAGTAGATATACCCATATATGTTCAAATCATCAGTGAAGGTGAGAAAATAACGATACCCGTCGTGAGTATCAACACTCATTGGTCCGCATACATCAGTATGTATTATTTCCAATAAGTCACTTGCTCGCTCCATTGTTCCGGAGAATAGAGTTTTAGTCATCTTACCCATGAGGCATGGTTCGCAAGCATCAAATGATACATAGTCAAGTGATTCTAAAAATCCATCAGCATGGAGTTTATTCATGCGCTTTACACAAATATAACCTAAATGGCAGTGCCATAAGTATGTTGCACTATCATTATCAACTCTGCATCTTTTGGCTTCAATATTATGAATATGTGTATTTACTTTGATTGAGATTCGATAAACCATTCACCTTGGGTGTATGACCATAGAAGGTTTTATTCATGTAAACAGAATAACAATTATTCTCTCACTTAAATGAATAACCATATTGCAATAAACATGATCCAATCTTGTTCATGCTCATTGCAAACACCAAATAACATTTTTTTATGCTAAACACTAATCCTGTAAGTACAGGGAGTGTGCGATGATGATCATATCAATATTGGAACTACTTCCAACACACATCATCACCTCACCCTCAACTAGTCTCCGTTTATTGTGCAACTTCTGTTTCGAGTTACTAATCTTAGCAACCAAACAAGTATCAAATATCCAGGGGCTACTATGAACACTAGTAAGGTACACATTATCAATATGTATATCAAGTATACCTTTTTCCACTTTGCCATCCTTCTTATCCGCCAAATATTCAAGGAACTTCCGCTTCCAGTGACCATTTCCTTTGCAGTTAGAAGCACTCAGTTTCAGGCCTAGGTCCAACTTTGGGCTTCTTCACGGGAGTGACAACTTACTTCCATTCTTCTTGAAGTTCCCTTTCTTCCCCTTGCCATCTTCTTGAAACTAGTGGTCTTGTTAATCATCAAAAATTGATGCTCTTTCTTGTTTTCTACCTTAGTTGCTTTCAGCATCAAGAAGAGCTCAGGGATCGTTTTCTTCATTCTTTGCATATTATAGTCCACCACGAAGTTCTAGTAACTTGGTGATAGTGAGTAGAGAACTCTGTCAATCACTATCTTATCTGGAAGATTAATTCCCACTTGATTCAAGCGATTGTAGTACTCAGACATTCTGAGCACATGCTCATTGGTTGAGCTATTCTCCTCCATCTTCTAGGCAAAGTACTTGTCAGAGGTCTAATACCTCTCGACACGAGCATGAGTCTGAAATACAATTTTCAACTCTTGTAACATCTTATATGCTCTGTGGCGTTCAAAACGTTTTTGAAGTCCCGGTTATAAGCCATAAAGCATGGCACACCAAACTATCAAGTAGTCATCATATCGAGCTTGTCAAACGTTCATAACCTCTGCATCTACTTCTGCAATAGGTTTATCACCTAGCGGTGCATCAAGGACATAATACTTCTGTGCAGCAATGAGGATAATCCTCAGATCACGGACCTAGTCCACATCATTGCTACTAAAATCTTTCAACTTAGTTTTTTCTAGGAACATATCAAAAACATAGGGGAGCTATAACACAGGCTATTGATCTATAGCATAATTTGCAAATACTATCAAGACTAATTTCATGATAAATTATAGTTCAATTAGTCATATTACTAAAGAACTCCCACTTAGATAGACATCCCTCTAGTCATCTAAATGATCACGTGATCCATATCAACTAAACCATGTCCGAACGTGAGATGGAGTAGTTTTCAACGATGAACATCTTATCTTGATCATATCTACTATATGATTCACGCTTAACCTTTCGGTCTCTAGTGTTCCGAGGCCATGTCTGTACATGCTAGGCTCGTCAAGTCTAACCCGAGTATTCTACATGTGCAAAACTATCTTACACCCGTTGTATTTGAACGTAGAGCTTATCACACCCGATCATCATGTGGTGTCTCGGCACGAGGAACTGTCGCAACGATGCATACTTAGGGAGAACACTTGTACCTTGAAATTTTGTAAGGGATCATGCTATAATGCTACTGCCGTACAAAGAAAAACAAGAAGCGTAATAAGATAAACATCACATGAAATCAAAATATGTGACATGATATGGCCATCATCATCTTGTGCTTTTGATGTCCATCTCCAAAGCATCGTCATGATCTCCATCGCCACCGGCTTGACACCATGATCTTCATCGTAGCGTCGTGGTCGTCTCACCAACTATTGCTACTACTACTATTGCTAACTCATAGTGATAAAGTAAAGCAATTGCATGGCATTCGCAATTCATACAATAAAGAGTCAACCATAAGGCTACTGCCAGTTGTCGGTATTTACAAAACATGATCATCTCATACAATAATGTATAACTCGTCACATCTTGACCATATCACATCACAACATGCCCTGCAAAAACAAGTTAGACGTCCTCTACTTTGTTGTTGCAAGTTTTGCGTGGCTGCTACGGGCTTAGCAAGAACCGTTCTTACCTACGCATCAAAACCACAATGATTTTTTGTCAGGTGTGCTGTTTTAACCTTCAACAAGGACTGGGCGTAGTCACACTCGATTCAACTAAAGTTGGAGAAACTGACACCCGCCAGCCACCTATGTGCAAAGCACATCGGTAGAACCAGTCTCATGAACGCGGTCATGTAATGTCGGTTCGGGCCGCTTCATCCAACAATACCGCCGAATCAAAGTATGACATGCTGGTAAGCAGTATGACTATTATTGCCCACAACTTTTTGTGTTCTACTCGTGCATATCATCTATGCATAGACCTGGCTCATGATGCCACGTACCCTCGTAGACCGAAAGCGGAAGCGTTTAGTAATGCGGTTGATGTAGTCGAACGTCTTCGCGGTCCAACCGATCAAGTACCGAACGCACGGCACCTCCGCGATGTGCACACGTTCAACTCGGTGACGTCCCTTGAGCTCTTGATCCAGTTGAGGACGAGGGGGATTTTCGTCAGCACGACGGCGTAGTGACGGTGATGATGAAGTTACCTGCGCAGGGCTTCGCCTAAGCACTGCAACGATATGTCTGAGGTGTGTAACTGTGCAGGGGGGCACCGCACACGGCTAAGAGATTGTATGTTGTGCCTTTGGGGTCCCACCTGCCCACGTATATAAAGCAGGGAGGGAGAGAGGCCAGCCTCCTAGGGCGCGCCAAGAGTAGGGAGTCCTACTAGGACTTCCAAGTCCTAGTAGGAAACCCTTTCCTATTAGGAGTAAGAGAAGGAAAGAGGGATTGAGAGAGGGAGTAGGAAAAGGTAAGGGGGCGCCACCTCCTTTCCCTAGTCCAATTCGGACCCATGGGGGGCGCCACCTCCCCTTGGCCTGCCTCCTTCCTTTCCCACATGGCCCAATAAGGCCCATTACTTCTCCTAGTGAATTACCGTAACTCCCCAGTACTCCGAAAAATACCCGAATCACTCAGAACCTTTCCGATATCCGAATATAGCCTTCCAATATATGAATCTTTACCTCTCTCCATTTTGAGACTCCTCATCATGTCTGTGATCTCATCTGAGACTCCAAACAAACTTCGGTCATCAAATCACATAACTCACAATACAAATCGTCATCGACCGTTAAGCGTGCGGACCCTACGGGTTCGAGAACTATGTAGACATGACCGAGACACATCTCCGGTCAATATCCAATAGCGGAACCTGGATACTCATATTGGCTCGTACATATTCTACGATGATCTTTATCGGTCAAACCGCATAACACATACGTTGTTCCCTTTGTCATCGGTATGTTACTTGCCCGTGATTCGATCATCTGTATGATCATACCTAGTTCAATCTCGTTACCGGAAAATCTCTTTACTCATTCCGTAATACATCATCTCATGACTAACTCATTAGTCATTTTCTTGCAAGGCTTATTATGATGTGTATTACCGATAGGGCCCAGAGATACCTCTCCAAAACTCGGAGTGACAAATCCTATTCTCGATCTATGCCAACACCACAAACACCTTTAGAGACATTTGTAGAGCATATTTATAATCACCCAGTTACGTTGTGACATTTGATAGCACACAATATGTTCCTCCGGTATTCGGGAGTTGCATAATCTCATAGTCAGAGGAACATGTATAAGTCATGAAGAAAGCTATAGCAATAAAACTAAACGATCATCATGCTAAGCTAACGGATGGGTCATGTCCATCACATCATTCTCAAAGTGATGTGATCCCATTCATAAAATGACAACACATGTCTATGGTTAGGAAATTTAACCATCTTTGATTAACGAGCTAGTCTATTAGAGGCATACTAGGGACACTCTGTTTTGTCTATGTATTGACACATGTACCAAGTTTCTGGTTAATATAATTCTAACATGAATAAAAGACATTTATCATGATATATAAGGAAATATAAATAACAACTTTATTATTGCCTCTAGGGCATATTTCCGTCATGAACATGCAACTATATGTGTGTCGTAAATAATTGGAATTATTCAGCGTTCGTTTGGAAATTTTATACATTAAATTGGTTTTCTAGCCAGTCAGGTGCACACTTCAAAATTAAAGCACATGCACATGCTCCGGTGCACCAGCATCGGTTGTAAAATCATATATGTGTCCATGGGTTTATGCTCATATCCCATGCAAGAAATGGGGATGAATTTCGAACACAACGGCACCGTGGCTCTCCGGCGAATGTTGAGGTACTTGCTTTTGTAATTCTAGTAAATCCAAAACCCGTCTGAAATTCATGAACCTTGTCATGCTATCATGGAATGACATCAACATGCTGGGGTAAAAAATATTATCCCATTTGGGGCAGGTTGTGGTATAAGCTTCTCAGAAACCAGAGCTTCTCACAACAAAGTCTCATGGTTCTGTTAGGGAAACGTGTCACATTTGTGGACTAAACAATATTAGTCACCTCTTCTTCCTTTCAATTTTTTCCTGGTGTCAACATAGAACAATAGGAGTGTCGTGTTAAATTTTGGATTTTTCGGGTTTCGTTTGGACATTATTATACATTAATTGAGTTTTCTAGGCATTTATGTGCATAATTGAAAATCGAAGTACATGCACATGCCGTAGTTTATAAGAACGGGTTGCAAAATCAAATGTTTGTCCTTGGTTGCAAGATTAGGTCACATGCAAGAAATGAGAACGAATGTCAAACACCTTGACACTGTCGCTCGACCGCTAACATTGAGATACATGGTTTTAAAATTCTAGTAAATCGAAAACTCGTCTAAAATTCATGAAACTTGACATGATATGATGGAACGGCAACGACATGCCGTGGTAAAAATATTATCCCATTTGGGGCAGGTGTGGGTATAAGCTTCTCGCTAACCAGAGCTTCTCTCATGACAAGCCTGATGGTTTCAGTAGGGTACGTGCCACCTTGGGGGACGAAATGATATATGTTGCCTCTTCTTACTTTCAAAATGTTTCTCGTGTCAACATAGAACAACACGAGTGTTGAGTCATTTTTTGGGAATTTTTCGCTTGGACATTTTTATACATTAATTAAGTTTTCGATGCATTCATGTGCATAATTCAAATTTGAACTACAAGCAAATGTTGTAATGCATATAAATTAGTTGAAAATTCATATTTGTGTCCTTGGTTACATGCTTAGGCCCCATGCAAGAAATGGGAATGAATGTCAAGCACCCTGCCACGGTCACTCAGGCACAAACATTGAGATACCTGGTTTTAAAATTCTAGTAAATCCAAAGCCCGTCTGAAATTCATGAAACTTGGCATGCTATCATGGAGCGTCATCAACATGTCATGGTAAATTTTTTGTCCCACTTGGGGCAGGTCTGGGGATATGCTTCTCACAAACCAGAGCTTCTCACAACATGCCTGATGGTTTCGGCAGGGAATGTCCCATCTTTGGGGATGAAACGAAATCCATTGCCTCTTATTGCTTTCAAATTTTTTCTCGTGTCAACATAGAACAACAGGGGTGTTGTGTCAATTCTTGGGATTTTCCGGGGTTTGTTTGGACATTTTTATGCATTAATTGAGTTTTCAATGCATTTATGTGCATAATTCAAATTTGAACTACATGCACATGCTCTAATGCATATAAATTGGTTCAAAATTCAAATCTCTGTCCTTGGTTGCATGCTTAGGTCCCATGCAAGAAATGGGAATGGATGTCAGACACCCTACCACCGTCACTCAGCCGCAAACATTGAGATACTTGGTTTTTAAATTCTAGTAAATCCAAAACTCGCTTGAAATTCATGAAAGTTGGTATGCTATCATGGAGCGGCATCAACATGTCGTGGTAATTTTTTTTGTCCCATTTGGGGCAGGTTTGGGTATAAGTTCTCACAAATGAGAGCTTCTCACAACAAGCCTGATGGTTTCAGTAGGGAACGTCCCACCTTTGGGGACGAAACGATATCCTCTGCCTCTTATTGCTTTCAAAATTTTTCAAGTGTCAACATAGAACAACAGGAGTGTTGTGTTAAATTGAAATTTTTCGGGGTTCGTTTGGACTTTTTTATACCTTAACTGGGTTTTCTAGGCATTTTATGTGCATAATTCAAATTTGAACTACATGCACATGCTACAGTACATATAAATTGGTTCGAAAATCAAATATGTGTCCTTGGGTGCATGCTTAGGTCCCATGCAAGAAATGGGAATGAATTTCAAACACCAGGGCATCGTTGATTGCTGGAAAAATGTCGAGATACTTCGTTTTTAAATTCTAGTAAATCCAAAACTCGTCTGAAATTCATGAAACTTGGCATGCTATTATGGAATGGCACCCGCCATGATGTGGTATTTTTCGTGTCCATTTTGACAGAAGGCGCACTCGAATAACAGCCAACAAAGGCATTTTGGAAAAATAGTTCCCACTTTAATATCTCAAACATTTGTATAATTCAAATCGTGTGCATTTTGTTAACCATTCACGTGACGCCACGTGTCTTCATTTTAATGGTTATAAGAGGTGTCGTGTGGACAGCTACTTGACTGAACGGGTGGCGTGCGAGCGGAGTCCCGTGCGCAGGCTGAACGAGAGGCGTGCAATCTGTCCTCCAATGCGCAGGCTCACCGGGAAGCATGCGAGTTGTACGCTGCGCAGGCTCATTCGGAAGCAAGCGCTTTGACTTCCATGGCCGCCCGCCTTCCTCTACATTAATGACGCCCGAGCTGCTATTTAATACGAGCAACCTTACTGTTCGCCTCCCATCCCCCCC
>LR738713.1:310862020-310879452 GCA_902687465.1 Secale cereale | reverse complement strand
CCTGCGCCACCCCCTTCACCGGCCGCCTCGCCCCCGTGCCACTGCCGCCCCGCGCCACCCACGTTGCCATGCCGTCCCCGCCGCCCCGGCGACCCCCTCTCCACCTCGCGCCAAGCCTGTCGTCGCGCTGCCCCCGCCGCCACGGCGACCCCCTCTTCTGCCCTGCGCCACCCCGACCTCGCCCACTGCTCCTCTGATCACACGCTCTGCCGCGCGGTGAGCTCCCCCGTCTGCTTCGCTTCGATGCACTTGCTTAGGATTCTCCGATGTGTTGTTTAGGAGTAGATGAATCTGTTCTTGTTGGTACATTGTGAAGCTATTTTAGTGCACATTGTGTAGCTTTTCTGTGCTGTTTAGGAGTAGGATTTTGGCTCCTAAGTTCATGGTATTTGAAGCTCTTTATGAATTTTCCAGTGTACTTTTGTGATGTGGTGTTTGTCTGAGTACTGTTGGAGTAATGCGTGTTGATTCCTGCTGTTGGAGTCATGCTAATTTGACAAGATGATGTAGTGGTGTTGGAGTAATGCTAGTGGATTGCTTGTTATAGTACTGGAGTAACCTCTTATCTATTCTTGCTCTAGACACTACACCAAGTAAATTAAAACCAAATGTTACTCCAAGTAACTACAACTTGTTGTTCAATCATTTGCTTGCTGGACCTAAATGAAACTTTTCCTTTAATAAAAACCAAATGAAATTTTCCAGTTAATTAAAGGATCATTTGTAGTTTTAGTAGTTTTGCTTGCATCTGTAGTTTTAATTAAAGGATCATCTATAGTTTCAGTAGATTTGATATAGTTTTAATTAATAGAATCCTCTTCAAGTAGTAGTGCTTCAAGAGGATCTTAAAGTACTCCTACTCTCATTCAGTCATACTGTTGTTTTCATACTCCTATGTGAACTACTGCCCATTTTAATTCCGCAACGTAATTGTCACTTGGCAAAAAAATATTAAATGAATTATGATATTGGTTGAAGTGTGATAGTAGAAGACATAAGGACCATGGCATGTCATGCAAAATTGTAGTTGTCTATATTTCACCAAATTTCAAATAACTTTTCTACCAAAAATAAATGAAAACATATTGGTTATACTTGAACCTTGTGTTATCTTTGAATATCACCATCAATATCGTTGGTAGTGGTAATGATAACTTGGTGTAGTTGATTATCTTCTGCTCAAAACTTCTGATGTTGTAATGTTGTATGATAATGTTGTAAGGGTATTAATTGGTCTCTTCTACCACTTATCATAGATGGGGGAGGCCGCCACCGCAGGCTGCGCTCTGCCACACCGGAGTACAACTTGGAAGGTTTCGAGTTGTTCACGACCATACTCGAGAATTCCTCCAAGAGGTAGGTATATAAAAGGAGAGATCTTCCCTTCACCCATCTCTTTATCATAACTCTGATGTTTGCTACATCAGTCCATGACCCACGCTGCAGAGGCTGCCTGACACTTTTATGAAGATGATGAACGGCCATCGGCCAAAGAATGTGAAGCTGCGACTAGCCGACAGCGGGCTTTGCAGGCTTTGGGACGTGGAGGTGGTGATCAGGAACGACCACATGTACCTATGTCGTGGCTGGGAGCAGTTCGTCCGTGCCTACGATCTGCACCACATGTACTTCCTTGTCTTCAGGTATGACGGCGACACCATGCTCACCATGAAGGCTTTCAACACGACTAGGTGCCGCATGAGCTACCAGGACAACGACAATGCTAGTACGCTCTGCCTCTTCTTCCTCTCCATTTGGCTTTGTCTCACACTGATTGTTAAAAAACTTTGTTGCATTTGGTCAGGCAATGGGAGCAGCAGCATCGACTCTGGCTACAGCAAAAGCAGCAGCGAGTTTGGCTACAGCAAAAGCAGCAGCGAGTTTGGCTACAGCAAAAGCAGCAGCGAGGATGATCCAGAATGGAGTGGGGAAGAAGAGGAGCAAAGTGGGGATGAGGAGGTGCAGAGTGGGGATGATGAGGTGGTGGCTGACGATGGGCAAGCAATGGTGGTGGCTGACGATGGGCAAGAGATGGTGGTGGATGACGATGACCTAGCGATGGTGCTGCCTGAAGATGGCCTCGCGATGGTGGTGGTTCCTGACAATGAACTCGCGATGGTGGTGGCACCGACGATCCCCCAGCCGGGCGACATGACCATGCCAATTGTGGTAGAAGACTACGTCCCACTGCCTCGCCACTCTAAACGCGTCAGGATGATGAAGGAGAAGGAGAAGGAGGAGTGAAGTATGTCAGGTATGTCAAATCTCCAAAATGATCTATAGTTAGCTTTGTTTCCTTTGAAATGACCTAAGTTAGCTCTAATATGCTAAATTATCTCTAATATGCTTAGTTACCTAGGTTTGCTCAATAATGACATAGACTTAGCTTACTTATGTAAACAATGGCATAATTAGCTTACTTAGGTTTAAAATGGCATATAATAAGCCTAATTAGCTCCAAAATGATCAACTTTACCTAAGTTAGCTCTCAAATGCTAAATTAGCTCTAATATGCTTAGTTACCTGGGTTAGCTCAAGAAAGACATATACTTAGCTTACTTATGTAAGAAATGGCATAATATGCTTAGTTAACTCAAAAATGGCATAATTACCTAGGTTAGCTCCAAAATGACCAATTCTACCTAGGTTAGCTCCAATATGATCCATTTTACCTAGGTTAGCTCCCAAATGACCAATTTTACCTAGGTTAGCTCCAATATGATCTATTTTATGTAGGTTAGCTCCTAAATGACCAAGTTTACCTAGGTTAGCTTCAATATGATCCATTTTACCTAGGTTAGCTCCAAAATGACCTATTTACCTAGCTTAGCTCTAAAATGACCTACACACTTAGCATTTTTACCTAGCTAAGTTAAAAGAAGAAGATAAAGAAGAGGAGAGGAGAAAAGTAAGAGAAGATAATTTCTTCTTCTTCTTCTTCTTCTTCTTCTTCTTCTTCTAACTTTCATTTTTCCCAATTTGCAGATTTGCTTTAGATGAGGAAGTTTGCATTGATGGAGTGTACTATTCTCCTTGTGCTTCCTTTTTGTTTATGGAAACTTTTTGGAAACTTGTTTTGGATATGTATGTATATATGGATATGTTGTTGGAAACTTGTTTTGGATATATTGTCGGAAACTTCTTGTTGGAAATCATTGTATGTTGGATATGTTCTTGGTAACTTGTATGTTGGATATGTTGTTGGAAACTTCTTATTGGAAATTATTGTATGTTGGATATGTTCTTGGAAACTTGCATGTTAGATATATTGTTGGAAACTTACTGTTGGTATGCTTGTTGAAATTATTTTCAAATGTGCGCGCGCGTGTGTGTGTGCCTCTCTCTCTCTCTCTCTCTCTCTCTCTCTCTCTATATATATATATATATATATATATATATATATATATATATATATATATATATATAGCCGGTCTATTCTCATAATATTATGAGAATAATATTCTCATAACACTTCCGCACTGCACGCACAACGCGAGGGCACTACAACACAACGACGAGTGAACTTCGTCTCGAAAAAACTGTACGCGTTGTTTTTTGGGTACCTTTTTTGCTCTAGTTTTTTAACCGTTTATTGGAATTATGCGTGTAATATACCGTTTCACATAGTTTAAGAGCAGTTTCGAAAATCGTGCGGCTCACAACGAATGACAACAAGCATTTTTCGCGTTTTCTTCTAAACCGCTCGCTGGAATGAATCAAATGATATACCGTTGGATAGATATCGTCGAGGCCCATCTTTTTCGTATCTATTGTTTTCTCTAATTCTTTACGGCCTAAGAGCAGTTTTAAATTTATCAAATCGCAGAATTAAGTTTTTTCGAAAAAAATTCTGATTACATACTGTTTTTGCTTCAGTTTTTGAATCGTTCGTCGAAACGAGGCGAGTGATACACCGTTGGAAAGCTACGAAAGAGGTGCAACTTTCATATGTTGAAATAGTTTTGAGATTTCTTACGGTTTTTAGTTAATTTTGAAAATCGTGCGGCTGACTACGAGAGGCAGCGGCCGTTTTCACGAAATTTTTACAAACCGCTGGTCGAAATGATCCAAACGATACACGGTTAGAAAGATATCGTCGCGACGCTAATTTTTCATGTAGAACACTCCCTCTAATTCATTACCGTTTAAGAGCGGTTTTAAAAATACCAAAATGCGGACACTCTGTTTTTCGCGACACCAAAATCGATTAGTAAACCGCATTGATACGTCCAAAACGTATCTATAATTTCTGCTTGCTCCATGCTTCTTTTGTGTGATATTGCTATGATACTTATGCACTTCCATACACTTTCGATCATATTTGGACTAACATATTAACTCAGTGCACCACAGTGCCAGTTCCTGTTTTCTGCTGTTTTTCTATTTCACATTTCCCCCATATTAAAAGTGCTACAAAAATTCCGGGAAAAATACAGAAAAAATCAGCGTACAGGAAGCTTTGAGAAAAACCAAAGTGGGGCCAGAGGGGAGCCAGGGGCAGCCCAGGCGGCCCCACCCCTAGCCGCCCTAGGGGGCGCCTGGGCCCCCCTCTCCGCTTCTGGTGACCCCCTTTGGCATATATACTCCTCGCGTCCCGAAACCCTCGAGGACGGAACCCTTTTTCGCGATCTCGTCTCTGTTCCGCCGCCGCAACGCTTCCAAGATCGGGAGCATCAGGAGAACTCTTCCCGGCACCCTGCCGGAGGGGAGAACCACCACCGGGAGCTTCTCCACCACCATGGACGCTTCCCGGATGAGTTGTGAGTAGTCCCCCTTGGACCATGGGTCCATGACCAGTAGCTATGTGATGTTCTCCTCCCCTCTTTGTTCTTCATGGATTAGACCTCGTGAGCTGCCCTACATGATCGAGGCACATATGTAATCTTTATGCTGTTGCTCTGCTGAGTTTGCTGGGATCTGATGGATTATGAGATTATGTTCAGATTGTGTGTGAGTAATACATTTGATTCACCTCTTTTATATTTTAGTTCTTGAGTAATTCTTGCATGTTCTCCGTTGCTGTTTATTGCTTTGGCCAAGTAGTAGATAGTAACTTCAAGAGGGAACGTTATGCTTGTTTGTGGGTTCATGCCCCCTGATGACTAGTTTGAGTGACAGAAACATGAGTCTAGGGGAGGTGCTGGTGCCACAAGGGGGAAAACAACGGTGCTTGTACTTGCGGGTGCAAGGATTGTTTACTTTACGCAAAGTTCTTTTAATGCAGTTGTCTGTTGCTTTGAGTTTACACTTTGGGTGGGACTCGCAACTTAATACCAGCGAGATGTTCCGGATAGATATCTCAAGGTGGATGATTAGTAGTAGATGCAGATGAATTTCGGTCTACTTGCCTTGGCGTACCGCCCATGCTTTTGAGCCTCTACCTTTCTTTACAGCATAGTTAGCATTGGTTTGCGCACATAATCCTGTCAATTGCCCAGCTGTAATTTGTTTACCTCGCTTAGCTGTTTTATCGTCTTTTGGGAGAGAGACATCACTAGTGAACATCATGGGACCCCGGTCCATATTACCACCACTGATCACACCTTATATTTACTTCCTGTTTCTATTTCCTAGTTGCAATCATAACTATCATTATTATCTCTTATGTTTGATCCTTTGTAAACAGCAAGGCCGGAGGGATTGACAACCTCTCTGTACTCGTTGGGAGCAAAGTTATTTGTATCTGTGTGCAGGTCCTGTCAACCGCTAAGTATCTGGCACCGTTAGCCGTTGACACCTTCTTGTCGACCCTCGGAGTCTCACGGGATTCGATCCTTGGTATCTTGCCAAGGGAAACTTGCCGTTACGCTACATCTCAAACCTTCCACTTGGGGTAACCAACGAGGGGCGAGAAGCCATCAAGCAAAGTTTCTGGCGCCGTTGCCGGGGACTCCACTCTTCAAGATAGGGGAGTTGCACGCTATCTTTTATCTTTGCTTTTTAGTCTTGTCAGTTTACCTTTCAGTTTTTGCTTTAGTGTCCCTTACCAAAAATCACAAAAATAGTTATCTTGCTTGCTGCTGCTATGGGTTCCACCGAGAACACCAAGTTGTGTGACTTCACTAGCCATAACAACAATGACTTTATCTGCACGCCTATTGCTACACCTGCCACTTCAGCACCTTCTTATGAGATTAAACCTACTTTACTGAACCTAGTTATGAAAAATCAATTCTCCGGTGCTGGAGATGATGCTGCTTTGCACTTAAATAATTCTGTTGAGCTCTGTGATATGCAAAAGTACAAAGAAGTAGATAGTGATATTATTAAGCTTAAGCTTTTTCCTTTCTCCTTGAGAGGAGGAGCTAAAATCTGGTTTCAATCCTTGCCTAGGAATAGTATAGATTCTTGGGACAAGTGCAAGGATGCCTTTATTGGGAAGTACTATCCCCCTGCTAAAATTATCCATCTAAGGAGTAACATAATGAATTTTAAACAATTGGATAATGAACACATTGCCCAAGCTTGGGAACGCATGAAATCTCTTGTCAAGAACTGCCCTACTCATGGTTTGACTACTTGGATGGTTATCCAAACTTTTTATGCAGGCTTCAACTTTACCTCGCGGAACTTGTTAGATTCGGCCGCGGGAGGAACCTTTATGTCAACTACACTTGGTGCTGCCACGAAGCTTCTCGACGAGATGATGACCAATTATTCCCAATGGCACACCGAACGCGCTCCAACAGGTAGGAAGGTAAACTCTGTCGAGGAGATTTCCTCCCTAAATGAAAAAGTTGACTTGATCATGTCTCTACTTTCCAAGCAATCTTCTATTGATCCTCATGATGTTCCTTTAAATTCTTTGATTGCTCAAGATCAAGTAGATGTGAACTTTATCTCTAGAAACAATTTCAATAACAATGCTTATAGGAGTAATCTGGGTAGCAACCCTAGACGGTTCCTCTCTAATTCCTATGGGAACAACAATGCTTATCCTAACACCAAGAACTCCACTTCTGAACTAGAGATTATGCTTAAAGAATTCATCACTACCCAAAAAGCCTTCAATAAGAGTGTAGAAGAAAAACTAGCCAAACTAGATAATCTCTCTTCGAAGGTAGACAATTTAGCCCATGAGGTAGAGTTGCTTAAAATTAGAACTTCTCCTCTTGAGGAGAGGAAGACCACTCCTATGAATGCTATTCAAGTGCAAATTAATGAAAACATTAGGATGATGGCTAAACTTAAAGAGAGATGGGCTAGAGAAAAGGAGGAAGAAGATAGAATTAAGAGCCTTCCTACCCACCACACTGTTGCTACTATCCAAGTTGTTGACGATATCCAAACTCTTAGCACCCAATGCACTCCTAGTCCCATTGGACCTATTAATGGTGATGCTATGACCTCAACCATAGAAGAAACTCCTATGACCATAGAAGCTACCAAACAAGTGAGCCTAAAGGACACCACTACCACTTTACTTGATAGTAGTGACCTTGATTTTGATAATTGCACCCTTTCTGAAGTTATTAGTTTTCTTCACAAGATGTCTAGAGATCCCCACACTAGCCCACTTAATCTTGCCTTCACGGAGCATATCACTAATGTTCTCATCAAAGCTTGGGAGGATAAGCTTAGGGTAGAAGCCTCCATACCTAGAAAGCTAGAAGATGGTTGGGATCCTATGATTAAAATTAAGTTGAATAACTTCTATTGCTATGCTTTATGTGATGTTGGAGCTAGTACCCCCGTTATGACCAAAAGAACGTATGATATGTTTAAATTGAAATCTTTTGATCCTTATTCTTTTGGTGTTCGTCTTGTTGATTCTTCCATAGAGAAACCTTTGGGGAAGATCGACGATGTTCTTATCATTGTCAATGACAATTATGTTCCCGTTGATTTTACTATTATGGATATTGAATGTGAACCTTCATGTCCAATTATTTTGGGACGTCCTTTTCTTCGCACCGTTGGTGCTATCATTGACATGAAAGAGGGGAATATAAAATTCCAGTTCCCTCTCAAGAAAGGAATGGAACACTTCCCTAGAAAGAAGATTAAGTTGCCTTTTGAGTCCGTTACACGGGCTAGCTATTCTTTTACTATTGATAAAACTTGATCCTCTCTTTTTGCATCATGCCTAGCTTAAAGGCATAAAAGAAAGCGCTTTTGGGAGGCAGCCCACAACGAATTAGGTTTTATTTTTCTTTCGTTGTGTCTTGATGTTTGTTACTACAGAAGCATCATCATTGTATCTTTTCTTTTCAGCTTTGTGCCAAGTTTAGCCTCCGATTGCAAGAAAGTTCAAAAGTTATGACGTGCTGTCCAGAAAACAGATTCTGTCCTTGGACAGAAAAATTCGTATAAAATCACCAGATCATCTTTTTGATCTGAATTTTTTTGAAAGCGTGCTCTATACAATTGGCTTTCGGGCGTCTGTTCTGAGTTTTTTGATTTGAGTTGCAGAAGTGCCCCGAAAAAATTATTTATTACCCGCTGGTCTGTTTTTCACAGATTCTGTCCTGTTTTGCCTTTTCTTCGTTTTGCAAACCTTGAGCTTGCTTTTTCTTTGCAAAAACCTTTTGTCAATCTTGAGAAACAGTAGGTCTTCAAGATTATCCTTATTTCCAGTAGGGAAAAATTATTTTATTGAGGGTACTAACCTCGCTAATCAGATTATGATGAGTTATGTATGAAGGGAGTTTTCAAGTGTGCGAGGGAAGATGATAAAAGAAAATTCAGGAGGGTCAAACGCTCAAGCTTGGGGATGCCCCCGTGCACCCCCAAGAAATATTCAAGAAGACTCAAGCGTCTAAGCTTGGGGATGCCCCCGTGCATCCCCTTCTCCATCAATAATTATCAGTTCGTCTTTCGTTCCACTATATTTTAATCACTTCATGCGTTATGTGCTATGCTTGGAGCGTCTTGCTGTTAGTTTCCTTTTTAGTTTTCTTTAGCTTTGCTTGCTGTTCATAACAAGTTAGAACCCAGCTTTCTTTGTGTGGGAGAGAAACACGCTCCACTTCAACCTAGAACACAACATAGGATTTTCATGCTTATCTTTGTTGTGTGTGTTCTTTGTATTTCCATAGCTACTGTCATGTTTAGCTCTTAGTTTTCATGCTTTTCTTTTTAAAGAGATTTTGTTTAGTTGGTTGTTGAACTCTCTTGAGTTTTCATGTTTATCTTGTTAAGAGAGTTTGCCTGTTGCACTGAGTTGTGTGTCTTAACTTAAAGTAGGTAACTGAGGTTGCTATTTAATTTTAGTAGTAACTTGCAATAGTTTTGAGGTATTGCCATGAGTAATGTCTGAACTTTTGGTGTCAAGAGCTTTAGCCTATTAGTGATAGATGTCGTATTTTGGGCAATCCGTGTTTATTTTCGAAAACCTACAAAATAGTTGAGAACTTTAGCTACTAAATGGATCACTAATCTTTGGAGGGATCGAATATTAGAGTACACTCACGTACCATGGGTCGAGGATGCGCAAGGGTAACCAAACCCCCATACACACCTCCTCGGGGTACTTGTCTCTTTGTGAACCTCCTAATTAGATTGAGAGTTACCGATAATAAGTGCATGAGTTCTTCGGACTAATGTGAGTATTCGAAAGTTGACACTTCCACCTATCCATATTTTTGTAGCCTCTTCGGTACCGTGCATTGCCCTTTCTCACCTCGAGAGTTGGCGCATACTTCGCCGGTGCATCCAAATCCTTGGCACGATACGCTCTGTCATCATAAGCCTCATTATATCCTTCCTCAAAACAGCCACCATACCTACCTATTAAAGCATTTCCATAGCCTTTCCGAGATACATTGCCATGCAACAGCCATCTTCTCATGACTTGATCTTCATGTCATACATGTTTTTTGCTTGATCGATGAGCCGCATGCTAGTTGGGCCTTGCCCTAATCATTGCTACATGACGCGCTAGTATCATTGCATATCCTGCTACACTGGCAGAGGCATACATTTGCATACATCATGATAGTTTCATTTTCCTTATGTTGAGTACTTTTGTAAAGTGTGAAAGATCTTCTATACTTCTTGTAATACATAGAGTGTTGCCCCTAAAGTGAGCAAAAGATCCCAAAGAGGACAAAATCAAAAGATCCCAAAGAGGACAAATGAGAGTTAAATAGAAAGAGCCATGGAGGCCACAAATAAATAAAAAAATAGAAAAAAGAGAAAAAGAAATAAAAAGAGAGAAGGGGGCACACTACTATTTCTTATTAGAGATCCACACTCGTACTCCATCTTATACCTTGTACTCCATAGAGATTATCATTCATGAATATAGCTATGTGGGGACCTTTACACTATAGAACTTGGCTTGTATATTCCAATGATGAGCCTCCTCAAAAGAGCTCTAGGTCTTCTTGAGCAAGCAAGTTGGATGCACCCCCACTAGTTCCATTGGAGAGCTTACCTTAGCTCATATGTGCATCCGTTGCATGACAATCCCTACTCCTCACATCATATCTATCATTTGGCTTTCTCTCGCCGACGATTGTCCTCATTGATGTGATCCTTTCACACCTTTTTGTCTTCCCCCTCCATCATTTTTCTCTCTTTGCCATCCTAAGTGTCGACTTTCTTGCTTACGCTCATCCATTGCATGAGTGCTCAAAATATCGAAAGGGAGTGGATCATTTTGACTTGTACCTGGCTGACGGTCTGGGGATGAGTCAAGATAATATTCCAAAGAAGACCAAGTGTGAAACTTTAGTAGATTAAGTTCTCAACAATACAAAAACTATGTTTTACTCTCTCGTATATCCCTATCCCCTTTCTTGCACGCAAACACCATTTGGAGACATTCGAGTCACGGACAGCGAGAGCTCTTGCACCTTTATGTTCTTATGTTACTTGTTACAATGCTAATATAGACTCTTGCTTGTTATGACTTGAATTGAATTACATGCCTTGATTGCTTTACTTAAAAAGTTCTTATATGGTTGGTAGCATGTCACCACAGAAATTATGCTTGTTATCATTTACCTACTCGAGGACGAGCAGGAATTAAGCTTGGGGATGTTGATACGTCCAAAACGTATCTATAATTTCTGCTTGCTCCATGCTTCTTTTGTGTGATATTGCTATGATATTTATGCACTTCCATCCACTTTTGATCATATTTGGACTAACCTATTAACTCAGTGCACCACAGTGCCAGTTCCTATTTTCTGCTGTTTTTCTATTTCAGATTTCCCCCATATTAAAAGTGCTCCAAAAAATACGGGAAAATACAGAAAAAATCAGTGTACAGGAAGCTTCGAGAAAAACCAAAGTGGGGCCAGAGGGGAGCCAGGGGCAGCCCAGGCGGCCAGCCCAGGCGGCCCCACCCCTGGCCGCCCTAGGGGGGGCGCCTGGGCCCCCCTCTCCGCTTCTGGTGACCCCCTTTGGCATATATAGTCCTCGCGTCCCGAAACCCTCGAGGACGGAACCCTTTTTCGCGATCTCGTCTCTGTTTCGCCGCCGCAACGCTTCCAAGATCGGGAGCATTAGGAGAACTCTTCCCGGCACCCTGCCGGAGGGGAGGACCACCACCGGGAGCTTCTCCATCACCATGGACGCTTCGCGGATGAGTTGTGAGTAGTCCCCCTTGGAACATGGGTCCATGACCAGTAGCTATGTGATGTTCTCCTCCCCTCTTTGTTCTTCATGGATTAGACCTCGTGAGCTGCCCTACATGATCAAGGCACATATGTAATCTTTATGCTGTTGCTCTGCTGAGTTTGCTGGGATCTGATGGATTATGAGATTATGTTCAGATTGTGTGTGAGTAATATATTTGATTAACCTCTTTTATATTTTAGTTCTTGAGTAATTCTTGCATGTTCTCCGTTGCTGTTTATTGCTTTGGCCAAGTAGTAGGTAGTAACTTCAAGAGGGAATGTTATGCTTGATTGTGGGTTCATGCCCCCTGATGACTAGTTTGAGTGACAGAAACATGAGTCTAGGGGATGTGCTGTTGCCACAAGGGGGAAAAACGGTGCTTGTACTTGCGGGTGCAAGGATTGTTTACTTTATGCAAAGTTCTTTTAATGCAGTTGTCTGTTGCTTTGAGTTTACACTTTGGGTGGGACTCGCAACTTAATACCAGCGAGATGTTCTGGATAGATATCTCAAGGTGGATCATTAGTAGTAGATGCAGATGGATTTCGGTCTACTTGCCTTGGCGTACCGCCCATGCTTTTGAGCCTCTACCTTTCTTTACAACATAGTTAGCATTGGTTTGCGCACATAATCCTGTCAATTGCCCAGCTGTAATTTGTTTACCTCGTTTAGCTGTTTTATCGTCTTTTGGGAGAGAGACATCACTAGTGAACATCATGGGACCCCGGTCCATATTACCACCACTGATCACACCTTATATTTACTTCCTGTTTCTATTTCCTAGTTGCAATCATAACTATCATTATTATCTCTTGTGTTTGATCCTTTGTAAACAGCAAGGCCGGAGGGATTGACAACCTCTCTGTACTCGTTGGGAGCAAAGTTATTTGTATCTGTGTGCAGGTCCTGTCAACTGCTAAGTATCTGGCGCCGTTAGTCGTTGACACCTTCTTGTCGACCCTCGGAGTCTCACGGGATTCGATCCTTGGTATCTTGCCAAGGGAAACTTGCCGTTACGCTACATCTCAAACCTTCCACTTGGGGTAACCAACGAGGGGCGAGAAGCCATCACGCATCGGACAGAAAAGCGCACTGCTTCAAACTGAAAACCACACTGCATCATACAATCAGTGGAACTTCATGATTTATTTTTGTTGGACGTAGATTTTTCTCAGAGGGGTTTTATTGTCTTTTTTCCAACTTTTTTTTCGAACGAAAGTGGACCGCAACACTCCCGAAAGTGAACCGGAACACTACCAAAAGTGAACCTCATGATTTGCTGTTGTCTTTTTTCGTACTAATTAATTTTTTACATGCGTTGACCAAGCGAGTGGACCGCAGTGACTGAGCGAGTGAACTACATCTAATATAGAAGCGAGCTGCTTTGAGATGGTCTTGTTTGTGTTTGCCAAGTGGACCACGGAAAAGTTATATAGCGAACAGCGCAAGAGAACAAAGTTAGCTACAAAGCATACACATCTAGTGATAGTTTTACACAGCCACACACCCATACAATATCTGCACTCTCCACCGGCCGAACTGCACAAAATTCTACGGGGTACACTTTCACTAAGACAAAACTAACCATCGTGGTAATGAACTGCAGTTTTTACAATGAACTAATGAAGTGCAGTTTTCAACAACAACAAAATTGAGGAACGGGCCATCCAGCCAAACTGCATCACTTCACCTTTCCTGGAAAAATAACCATAGCGGACTTCATTTGCATTTTTTCTGTTCAGAAAAGCACAAAATTAATGAAGTGCAGAAGAGCACTATGCGTCTCCTGATGCTCTACTCACCATGCTTGCAGGAGGCCGCGGGGAAAGGCGATGCAGTGGGGAGAGGAGGCCCATGGGAACCTCCAGATCGGTCCAGCGAGCTGCACACGATGCGCCCGTGAGCTGTACCTGCACGCGCACGTGAGCTGCACCTGCACGCGCACGCGAGTTGCATGCCGCGAGTCGCTGGTGCGAGGGCTACCAGAGAAGGAGAAGGGGAGGTGGAAAACGAGGACACAGGGAGCCAGTTCACTGGCGCCGCACCGCAACAGCTTGGCAACTGATCTGGCTCGTGGTTCGAGGAAAGAACCGCCGGAACTGAACTTCATGGAGGCACGGAACGCCCCCTGAGATCAGTGGATCCAGTGGCTAGCTCCTTCCCGACGGTCTGATCCGGCTCGTGGCTCCAGGATGGAACCGCCAGGATCGACATATTCGGCACATTGCTCGAGGACGAGCCGCCGGGATCGAATGGGGCCGCACGGAGCTCCGGCGCTAGGAAGGAAGGTGGTTCGCCGTGGGGGCGTGGTGGAAGGCGGCGGCCACAACCACCGAGGCGAGATCCAAAGAAGGGAGGAGGGTGGGGCCGAGGATGTGGTGAGTTTGCCGCGCCGGAGAAGGTGGAGAGGGTGGGGCTTCCGCTCAGGTCGTTGGGAGGCATGAAGCATCGGTTCTCACCGGATCCGATGCAGAGGGCGGCGTAGGGTTAGTTGGTTGGGTTGGGTGGTGAGTTGCCTGAACAAGCTCGGTGGAAGGTGGTGGGGGCGGTCTGATCCCTTCCCTGCCGGCAGCCACGTGGGGCGCCTGGGGACGGCGCGCCCGGATCTGCGCCGGCAGTCGCGCGGGGGGTGCCTGGTGTGGAGGCGGGCGAGGCGCCTAGAGAGGTGGTGGCGGGCGGGGGCCTAGAGAGGTGGTGGCGGGCGGAGGTGTGGAAGGGAGAGGGAGGCACGAGCCCCTGGCGGCGCTGGCAGAGGAAGATGGAGGGATGGTGGGAGGAGGAGACTGAGGAGGAAGAAGGTAGGAGGGAGGGGGTTGGGCATGAAGAGAAGGTGGGAGAGAGGGTGGGTGTTATGAGAATAAGGCCTTTGTTATGAGAATAAGGTCTTAAGGGGTGTTATGAGAATAGACCCACCCTATATATATATATATATATATATATATATACAACCACTCTATTCTGCTAATATTAGCAGAATAACTATTCTGATAACACTTCCGCACGGCACGCTCAATGCAAGCGCACGTCATTGTTTGAACCAAGCGTGTTGCACTACTCACGCGAGTGAACTTCCCCGTCGCAAAAACTGCACGCTGTGTTTTTTTGTGCCTTTTTTGCTCTATTTTTTAACCATTTGTCGGAACATGGTGTGTAATATATCGTTGAAAAGCTATGAATTAGGCGCTACTTCGCCATGTTGAACACTTTTCGAGATTTCTCGCGGTTTAAGAGCAGTTTTGAAAATGGTGCGCTCCATGACGAATGGCTGCGAGCGTTTTTCGCGTTTTTTTCTAAACCGCTCCTCGGAATGAAGCAAGTGATACACCGTTGGAAAGGTATCATCGAGGCGCATCTTTATCATATCTATTATTTTCTCTAATTCGTTACGGTTTAAGAGCAATTTCAAATTTACTAAATCGCAGAATTATGTTTTTCAAATATTTTCAAATTTTCGGTACTGTTTTCGCTTCAGTTTTTGAACCGTTTGTCGAAAAGAGGCGTGTAATATACTGTTAAAAAGCTATGGACGAGGCGCAACTTTCATATGTTGAAATGTTTTTGAGATTCCTTATGGTTTTAAGTTAATTTTGAAAAACGTGCAGCGGACGATGAGTGGCAGTGGCAGTTTTTCGCGAAATTTTAACAAACCAATAGTCAAAATGATTCAAAACATACGCCGATGGAAAGATATCATCGAGACGCAACTTTTTCATGTAGAACACTCTCTATAATTCCATACGGTTTAAGAGCAATGTTGATTTGAACAAAAGGCGGAGACTCTATTTTTCACGAGACCAAAATCATCGTATGTACTCCATCAGACAGAAAAACGCACTGCTTCAAACTGAAAAATGCACTGCATCAGACGGGCAAGTGCACTGCATGTTTTTGCCGGATGTCAATTTTCTCAGATGAAGAAGTGAACTGCGCTTCACATCGGGTGTAAGTGCATCGCAAACACCATAAGTGAACCGCATCGCCTTTTTCTTTTCATTTTCACAAACTTTTTTTGCACTCTGTTAGTCGCATGAGGTACTGTCGACTATTTTATGTTACACATTTTTTGGGAGAGTGTTTTTCATTAACATGTTTTTGGGACTGTAGTGGCGAGCCAAGTGCACTGCATTTTTCTATTTTTGTCATTTTTTTTTCTTTTTTGTGTTAACGCGTCCAAACTCCAGAGTAAAGGCTAGTGTACCGCATTAGTTTCTTTTTCTAACTGTCATTTTCTTTCTTCAAAATGAACCGCTTTGGGAATGATGAAACGAACCTCTAGACACAAACAATAGTACCTTGAAAACAAGTACATCCAGCTACCACACATCACATGGAACAACAAAATCAGAAGAAAAATGTAACCCCCCACAGAAATTACATGTCGTACTGCACTCACACGTTTGCCGAACTGCAAGAGACATGCGTTCATCCGAGTACTGCATGGTCAACGCCGCACACACATCAAACCGCCAGGATGCACAAGTTGAAGTTTCATTTATCTTAAAAAACACTCGTGCACAACTTGTACGCCTACACACCCCCGAGCTGCACGCGGCGATACACCAAACCGCATGCCTATGCAAACCGAGCTGCACGGGATGAGCTGTTGAACTAATGTCGAGCAGTACATTTGAATGCGAACCTCATTAAGCTCCCATCTAAACCGCGGGCACGGTCAGAGCTTACCGCATTGAGTGCACTGCAGGACTAAGTGCAAAATTATATGGAAATATGCACAAGTAAACTGCACACCTCAGGAAAAGGAACCAATTTCCTTTTAAAAATTTACTGGAAAAAACTGCAGTATGTTGGCGGCTAGCACCTTGAGGAAAAATAAACTACAGTATGATAAGGCCCTGACGATTTTCTGCACACCTCATTCAGGCAGGCATGACAGTGTTCACATGCAAACGAAAGTAGTAGGATCCTGTCCGTCAACCAAGTTTGCCATGGGAGGAGGCGGGCGGACTGCATCACCTATCCTTTTCTACAAAAAAGAGAGTAAAATGAACCTTAAGAGTAAAGAACAATGGACTGCATCGGCACTCTTATTTCTCTTCAGAAGAACAAAAGGCAAAAATATCGTCGTCGTTGGGGGCGTGATGAAGGAGGTCGCTTGGGCACGGGGGATGGGGGGGTGGGGGAGGGGGTGGAGGTGCATGGTGCTGAGTGGTGCTGGCCACCAACCACTAAGAGAATCTGGTGCGGGATCCATGATGCGTGGTCGGGGTCACCAGATCCAGCAGTGTGGGTCGGGGCTGGAGCGCCGTCGAGGCACGATGGTGCGGCACCCATGTGCACTTCAAAAGGGCGCCCATGTGCACTGCAAAAGGAGATCGACTGACATGCGAGCAGAGGAAGCAGGGGAAGCAGGGGGCGGGCAGTTTGAAGGGAGAGGAGGTTGGAGGCTGTCACCGGTGGTAGGGGAGCCGCTCCTTTCGCGTCTTCCGTAGGCTGGAGGAGCAAGGGGCGGCGGGTACCCATGTGCCCCCCATGCTTGAGGTACTCGCGCGCAGATGGCCGGCGGAGGCGGTCGAATCCTGGGCTGATGGTGGCGGCGGTCGGATCCTCTGGCGACGGTGGCGGCGGTGGCCATTCCCGAGATTATGATGGCCTACTCTATTGTCGGGTGGGTGCCTGCGGGAGGTTTGGCGGCTGGATGGGGCAGCGCGGCATGGGGAGGCACGGGCGTGCGGTGGTAGTTGGCTGGCAGTGGGGCGGCACTCGGCTGCAGTTGGCCGGGCAGGGTCACGGCGCGCGACGGAAATTGGCCGGCCTGGGGCGTGGTGATTGGCCGGTGGGGGTCGGGGTGGCACCCGGCCTGTGGGGGGTGGGGCGGTGGGGGCTGGGGCGGCGCGTAGCCGAGG
>LR738713.1:310844719-310861590 GCA_902687465.1 Secale cereale | reverse complement strand
GTGTGTGTGTGTGTGTGTGTGTGTGTGAAATTCTGTCAAATTGAATGAATATAAGAAAAAAGGGGCTATACATGCTCTTTGACGTCTACTGACAGACGTCAAAGAGCTTTGCCATTAGCCAGCAGACGGCAAAGCTGCCACATGGTAGCTACCTATGCAACCAGGGTCACTGTGGCAGACGGCAAAGACCTTTGCATCTTTACCGTCTGCCAGCTGACAGCAAAGCACGTTGTTAACCCCCTAACGGACCTAACCTGCCACGTGTGTCTTCCAGGCTCTTTGTCGTCTACTCGCAGACGGAAAAGTCCTTTGCATCTTTGGTGTCTGCCAGCAAACGGCAAAGAGCCTTTCGTCGTAGTCCATTCAGCCGAACGGTTGCCGTCTGCTGGCTCACGACAATCGTCTTTGCCGTCCGCCAGGCATGCCTTTGCCATCAGCCATGGCAGACGGCAAAGTGCCTGATTCCTGTAGTGTGTGCGGCATATGAAAACGTACCATTCATTACATACAACAAGTCATCAACACACACCGACAACGAGGATAAATGTTGGATTATAGATTATTTCCAACAAAACATTCTAGTAAAGTAAAGTTTTTTCTCACACAACAAATAACAAAGCGATGAAATGAACTTCAACTCAACCATTCCTCGGTGTTAGAAACGCTTGCTTTGAACCATAACTGATTCTCTGGGAAGGGCCAACTATTGTCAATCTCGAGACGAACGTAGGACTGATCATCCAGGTTGAAGCGGCCTATATCAGGACGCATATTGTGATGGCCAGGATAGGGAACCATATCAATGTCCGAGGTATAGATACAATTGCTTCTCATAAATGGTAGTAACGTTGAGTCAACAGCAGCTGGATCACATTTCACCATCGTTGGATAGTTTTGTCCAAGGAAGAGCGAGTTTTCTCCAACACTATCAATACTGAACCGGGGAGCAGGTGTTGGCGCTAGTACACTAGTATCCATCCGGAATACCCTACAACGGATGTTGGAATAGATTCAGATAGTGCGACCATGGGAGACAACACCTGCTTCGTTAGTAAATCGGCAGTGCACTATATACATACAAGAAGAGGTGATCCATCGGAATAAGTTGCCAGGCGCCACTAAGTATATAGGTGGTGGACTGTTCACAGGACCTTGGAAACACAAGAAGGTTAATTAGTAAAGGGAAACTAGCTAACCCGCATGCATGTGGATGAAACAATTATAACTACCATGGCTGATAAACGTATCAAAACCATAAGGATTCAATGCAAAAACAGTGCCACGAGTGGTGGCAGCAAACACAAGACCTCGTATTGAATTGCATCACAGTACTCATCCGTGTACAAAAATTGATTTTTGAGCAATATCCATCAAGGTGTGGAAGTAAGGACGACAACAAGCTTGTCAAAGATAGCAACAACTTCATAGTTCTTGTAATCCCAAGAGCGGTTGGTAACTCGACAAATTGCTAACTTCCATAGAGGGTCACCATGATCGTATTTGAACGTACGTAGATCATCTGTCTGCTCAACCTCAGGGCAGTTTGTGATTTTTGGAAATGGAACCCGGTGATGAGTGTACACATTCACAAGTTTCCACTTGCAGTTATACCCTATATAAACAACCCAATCTCCATTTCCGCCTGCCCAAGCCTTACCCTCAAGCGATGGCATCTTAACATCACACATATCATTATCAAGCGGCATCAACTTGCACAAGACGATGCTTCCGTCATCCCCACACCAGCGACCAGCATCATGGGGAAGAAGATAGGGGAGATCAAACCACTCCTAAACCCTTGGGTTCTTTGCAATGATGTTATTTGTTGAGTCGTGAATGGACTTGAACGAACCTGCTTTGCTAGCCGAGGTGATGGCGTCACACCGATCAATGAGTTCCTCCACCACGTCATCTTCCACATCGGGGCAAGAATAACGGGATCGTTTCTGGCCTGTTCCGTCCATGGATAAGATGATCGAACAATGGCAGAAGGAAGGGTGAAGGCAAATGGAGGGTGGAAGAGCGTGCGACAGCAGTTTCAAATTAAGAGGGCAAGGCGAAGAGGCGGTGGACAGTTGCCATAGTACAAGAAGAGGCTAGCGGGGAGCGAACGGTTGCCACAGAGGTCACACAATGACGACAAGGCCGAGTGAACCGCATGCCATATATCGCACACACCTTGATCTGGCTGACCATTTCTTTTGTGTTGTCTAATCACAAACAATTCATCGGAGTGAACTGTATGTTGTATATCACACACACCTTCATCTGGCTGTCCATTTCTTTTGTTCCTCCTCATCGCGAACAGTTAATTGAACTGAACCGTATGCCCTGCATTGCACATGCAACTAAAATCCGAACCGTGTTTGGTGCCTCCGTCATCGCAAACATTTTGCACCTTTTTTGACAGTTTTTTACACCACCGTTTGCGATTATTGCATCGTACATAGTTTCGTCGAAGGGTCTATGATCGTAGTGTCGCATTAGCAGCATCCTGCAGTAGTGCATGCATTGCCTATCAAGACCCCCTCCCCCTCGTGCGCATGCACGCACATTATCTGTCATGGTCACTCTCAAGAGACTGTCTCACTCTTTCTTCCGTGCGGTGGCACTGGCGGAGCTACAGTGGATTCCTTGGGCTGGCCAGCTTGAAGAAGAAATCATAGAAAAGAGATGGGTCATGCCACTTGGCATGATATTTAGGCAGTGTTTCAGCTAGGCAAGGCGGGCCAGAGCACATGTTAGCCCAACGTAGCTCCACCCTGCACAGTGGCCCACACTCGCTTCTTTATCTAAGTCTCAATTAACCTCGCTTTCACTCACACACAAACAATATATATCCCTGTTTGGGCCTCGATCGACACACTCTATACCCTCTCATGTAGTTTCTCTATCTAGATCAGTCTCTCCAAGCCGTTCCACTCGTTCAACATCATGGCGGCCCATGCTCTCTCAATCTCTCTCTCTATGCATGTCTTGATGAACCTCGCTCTTTATCACACATAGAAGATATATCTTCATGTTTGGGCCTAATTCGATGTATTCATAATGTACACTCTCTCATGCACATTGCCTATCTAGGTCACTCTCTCCAACTTGTCTCACTCTTTCAATCGCACGACGACCCACACTCGCTCAATCTCTCTCTCTCTCTCTCTCTCTCTCTCTCTCTCTCTCTCTGTGTGTGTGTGTGTGTGTATCTATGTATAGATTGGCCTTGCTTCCTCCCACGCACAAATGATATATGTACATGTCTTTGACTGGATCATCTGCAAGCTCTCTCTTACAACCCTCACCCTGTTCAACCGGACAATATCTATCCACAACATATATATATATCTTCAGTGAATGTTGGGGCACACTCACTTTGTCTCTCTATCTACGTCTCTACTGACCTTGCTTTCTCGCACCGTCTCTTCCACGCATTAAAGCTACCTCTCCAATCCTCGCAGAGCCGGAGCTATTTACATTGCGAGGGGGACTCCATCCTTTGATTAATTTGTGTAGGCATTTATTCTGGTGGGTTTAGTTTATATTTTGTAGCATTCGCCCCACAACTACTCCAAACACCGTTGCAACCCCCACACCTCCCCCAATTGTTTTACCTCTAGCTCGGCCACCGCTCTCTCGCACGCTCTTGCTAACCTTCCACGTCGCACCATGGTATTTTTGCAAAACACAAGCACTTATCCTTAGTTCTAGAATCTTATGTATCATAATTGCACTTTTTCTAAATGAATTGCCATTATTTGGTTTTTACTTTATGCTCTACAATGCACAATTCCATGAATCTTAAAATAGATTACCTCTTATAAAACTTATTGATTTTGAACGAGATGAACTATAAGAATTAAACAAACATCTACATCATGCATATATGAATCAAAGCTTACATGCTATGGTGTGATACTTATTAATAATTTGGTTGCCAAATCTCAAGCGTGCAGTGCGCGTGTACCTTACTAGTATTAATTAAAAATGAAAAAGGACGATGATTGAACATGTGACCAGGGCCTTCAAGCCGCACATCAATAGGCAACATACGGACGCAGCATAGTAGCAACGTTTTTCGTACTCCCCTTTGTTGATATAAGGGGTTTATATTACCACAACCTATTTAATGGATAACATGTTTTTATATTAACTTTAGTACATTATGTAGGACCAGCTCATGAGCATGCACTATTCCGCTTCACTTATTGGTGAGTTCCATGTCTGCTCTTTGTTTCTCCTCCCCTTCTATGTTTAGACGCATGGGCAAACATAAAGAACGCACGGGCGGTGTTGCCGTTGACCGTATCTAGACGCGTTCACAAGTTACAGCACCAGTTTCATGTAATACTAGTACTAGTATTATGTAACAAGTTTAGAAACAAAAGTGATCGCGACAAGTTAGGGTACTAATACTTACTACTCCTACATGCGTGGATAAATAGATAAATTGCCTAGTGCACGAACAAGGTGGGCGGCGGAGCCTGGTCAAAGGGCTCACCTCCCGGTCAGCCTGCGTAGCGGCCTGCTCGCATGCCTCTCGGTCAGCCGGCGCACTGGTCTGCTCGCACGGCTCCCGTCGACTTTATGAGATTCCGGGCTCCGCAAAACCCTTGTCAGTTCGAACACTGGGGTGCATGCGAAGAACTCAACTCCCCCTATCAGTCTACTCGCCATTTCTACAAACTAGCTCTAGGAACAAGAAAGAACACGACACGGGGCATTTTACCCAGGTTCAGGCCACCTAGCGGTGAGTGGCCTGATACATCCATTTTGCATCATGTTTTCTTGTTGTTATTTATGTTTTTATTATGCGTAATAATGCCTTTTGGAGTAATTATAATGCCTTTTATCTCATAATTTGCAAGAAATTCACAAAGCGGGAGAATTCCGGCAGATGGAAATCTGGACCTGAAAAAGCTACGCCAGGCCACCTATTCCGCACAACTCCAAACATGATGAAACTTCACGGGGATTTTTTATAGAACATGTAATAAATACTGGAGCTGATAACCACCAGAGGGGGCCCACCAGGTGGGCACAACCACCTAGGCACTCTAGGGCCCCTAGGCGTGCATTGGTGGGTTGTGCTCACCCAGGCCCATCTTCGGTGGCCCTCTTTTGGTATATAAGCCCTTCTGACCTAGAAAAAATAAGGAGAAGACTTTCAGGACGAAGCGCTGCCGTCTCGAGGTGGAACTTGGGCAGGAGCACTTTTGCCCTCCGGCGGAGCAATTCCACCGGGGGAACTTCCCTCCCGAAGGGGGAAATCATCGTCATCATCATCACCAGGAACTCTTCCATCTTGGGGAGGGCTATCTTCATCGACATCTTCAACAACACCATCTCATCTCAAACCCTAGTTCATCTCTTGTGTTCAATCTTGTTACTGAGACTATAGATTGGTGCTTGTGGGTGACTAGTAGTGTTGATTACATCTTGTAGTTGATTACTATATGGTTTATTTGGTGAAGATTATATGTTTAGATCTACTATGCGATTTAATACCTCTTTGATCTTGAGCATGATTATCACTTGTTAGTAGTTACCTTTGTTCTTGAGGCCACGGGAGAAATCATGTTGCTAGTAATCATGTGAACTTGATATGTGTTCGATATTTTGATAGTATGTATGTTGTGATTCCCTTAGTGGTGTCATGTGAACCTCGACTACACGACACTTCACCATATTTGGGCTTAAGGGAATGCTTTGTGGAGTAGTAATTAGATGGTGGGTTGCGAGAGTGATAGAAATTTAAACCCATGTTTATGCGCTATTCCGTAAGGGACCGATTGGATCCAAAAGTTTAATGCTATGGTTAGAATTTATTCTTAATACTTTTCTCATAGTTGCGGATGCTTGCAGGAGGGTTAATCATAAGTAGGAGGTTTGTTCAAGTAAGAACAACACCTAAACACCGGTCCACCCACAGATAAAATTATGAAAGTAGTGAACACGAATTGAACCAACATGTTGAAAGTGACTATATGAAATTCCCGTGTATCCTCAAGAACGCTTTGCTTATTATAAGAGACCGTCTTGGCCTGTCCTTTGCCTCAAAAGGATTGGTCTATCGTGCTGCACTTTTACTACTACTATCATTACATGCTCGTTACAAAATTATCTTGCTATCAAACTACTATGCTACTTACAATTTCAGCACTTGCAGAGACTAGTTTACTGAAAAACACTTATCATTTCCTCCCGCTCCTCGTTGGGTTCGACACTCTTACTTATCGATAAGAGCTACAATTGATCCCCTATACTTGTGGGTCATAAAGGCAATTTTCTAGCGCCGTTGTCGGGGAGTGAAGCGCTTCTGGTAAGTGGAAATTGGTAAGGAAACATTCATATAGTGTGCTGAAATTTATTGTCACTTGTTACTATGGAGAACAATCCTTTGAGGGGTTTGTTCGGGGTATCTTCACCTTGACCGGAACCACAATTAGCTACCCCCAACCCGCTGCACCTACTAAAAATATTTAATATGAAATCCCTTCAGGTATGATAGAACAACTGCTAGCTAATCCTTATGCAGGAGGCGGAACCTAACATCCTGATATGCACTTGATATATGTGGAACAAATTTGTGGATTGCTTAAGCTTGCAGGTTTACCCAGAGATCAAGTTATGAAGAAGGTTTTTCCTTTATCTTTGAAGGGAAAAGCATTAGCATGGTATAGGCTATGAGATGATATTGGATCTTGGAACTGGAACCGATTGAAAATGGAGTTTCACCAAAAAATTATCCTATGCATCTAGTTCATCGTGATCGGAATTACATATATAATTTTTGGCCTCATGAAGGAGAAAGTATTGCTCAAGCTTGGGGGAGGCTTAAGTCAATGTTATATTCATGCCCCAATCATGAGCTCTCAAGAGAAATTATTGTTCAGAACATTTATGCTCGGCTTTCTCACAATGATTGATCCATGCTTGATACTTCTTATGCTGGTTCTTTTATGAAAAAAACTATTGAATTCCGGTGGGATCTTTTGGAAAGAGTTAAATGCAACTCTAAAGATTGGAACTCGACGAACGTAAAGAGTCGGGTATTAAACTCAAGTATGATTGTGTTAAATCTTTTGTGAATAATGGAGCTTTTTAAAGTTTAGCACTAAATATGGACTTGACTCTGAGATAGTAGCCTCCTTTTGTGAATCTTTTGCTACTCATGTTGATCTCCCTAAAGAGAAGTGGTTTAAATATCACCCACCTATTAAAGAAGAAATTGAAGAACCAGTACCAATTAAAGAAGAAACCATACTTTATAATGTTGTTCCAGTTGTGCCTATTGCTTATATTGAAAAACTACCTTTCCCTGTTAGGAGAAAGGAACATGCTAAAGTATCAACTACGGTTAACAAAAGTTATATCAGAACACCTAAGACAGATGAAAATATTAAAGTAGAAACTAATGTTGCTATGGTTAAAGAGCTCTTGGAAGAAAATGTAGATGGGCATGTTATTTGCTTTAATGAAGAAGCTGCTAGAATTGCCAAACCTGATATAAAAGATCAACACAGACCTGATGAACTAATTAAAGTAGAACCTAATATAGATATGGTTAAAGATCTCTTGGAAGAAAATGCAGATGGGCATGTTATTTGCTTTAATGAAGAAGCTGCTAGAATTGCCAAACCTGATATAAAAGATATACACAGACCTGTTGTTGGCATGCTCGTTGTTTCAGTCAAAAATAGGAGATCACTACTATCATGGTTTGTGTGACATAGGTGCCAGCGTGAGTGCTATTCCTTACTCTTTATACCAAGAAATTATGAATGACATAGCACCCGCATAGATAGAAGACATTGATGTCACCATTAAACTGGCTAATAGAGACACTATATCACCAATTCAGATTGTTAGAGATGTTGAAGTCTTGTGTGAGAAAATAAAATACCCTACTGATTTTCTTGTTCTTGGTTCCCCACAAGACGACTTCTGTCCCATTATCATTGGTAGACCTTTCTTGAACACTGTTAATGCTCAGATAGATTGTAAGAAACAAACTGTCGGTGCTAGTTTTGGTGATGAATCTCATGAATTTAATATTTCCAAGTTTAATAGAAAACTTCATGAAAAATAATTGCCTAGTAAAGATGAAATTACTGGTCTAGCTTCTATTGCTGTGCCTCCTATTGATCCTCTGGAACAATATTTGCTAGACCATGAAAATGATTTACATATGCATGAAAGAAATGAAATAGATGATATTTTCTTTGACCAATACCTACTGAAACTCTGGGAGGTCCTCCTCCACCTAAAGGTGATCCCGTGTTTGAATTAAAACAATTGCATGACACTTTGAAATATGCTTATCTTGATGAAAAGAAGATATATCATGTCATTATTAGTGCTAACCTTTGAGAACATGAAGAAGAAAGATTATTGAAAGTGCTAAGGAAGCACCGTGCTGCTATTGGATATACTCTTGATGATTTAAAGGGCATCAGTCCCACTCTATGTCAGCATAAGATTAATATGGAACCTGATGCTAAACCTGTTGTCAATCATCAACGTCAGTTAAACCCGAAGATGAAAGAAGTGGTAAGAACGGAAATATTAAAACTTCTGGAAGCAGGTATAATCTATCCTATAGCTGATAGTAGATGGGTTAGTCTCGTTTATTGTGTTCCTAAGAAAGGAGGTATTACTGTTGTTCCTAACGATAAGAATGAACTTATTCCACAAAGAATTGTTACATGCTATAGAATGGTAATTGATTTTAGGAAATTAAATAAAGCAACTAGAAAAGATCATTACCCTCTACCTTCCATTGATCAAATGCTAGAAAGATTATCAAAGAACACATGCTTTTGCGTCCTTGATGGATACTCCGGTTTTTCAAAAATACATGTCTCTAAACGTGATCAAGAAAAGACTACTTTTACTTGTCCCTTTGGAACTTATACTTATAGACGTATGCCTTTTGGTTTATGCAATGCTCCTGCTACCTTTCAAAGATGTATGACTGCTATATTCTCTTACTTTTGTGAAAAGATTGTGGAAGTTTTTATGGATGATTTCTCTGTCTATGGGAAGTCTTTTGATGATTGTTTAAGGAATCTTGATCGAGTTTTGTAGGGATGTGAATAGACAAGTCTTGTCTTGAACTGGGAGAAATGCCACATTATGGTTAATGAAGGTATTGTCTTGGGCCATAAGATTTTTGGAAAGGGCATTGAAGTGGACAAAGCTAAGGTTGATGCAATTTAGAAAATGCCATGTCCTAAGGATATCAAAGCTAAGGTTGAAGTGGACAAGGCTAAGGTTGATGCAATTGAGAAAATGCCATGTCCTAAGGATATCAAAGGTATTTGTAGTTTCTTAGGTCATGCTGGTTTCTATAGGAGATTTATCAAAGACTTCTCTAAAATTTCCAGGCCTCTCACTAACCTTCTACAAAAGGATGTTCCTTTTGTTTTTGATGATGATTGCTTTTAAGCCTTTGAAACACTTAAGAAAGCCTTAATTTCTGCTCCCATAGTTCAACCACCTGATTGGAACTTACCTGTTGAAATTATGTGTGATGCTAGTGATTATGCTGTTGGTGCCGTTGTAGGACAAAAAATTGATATGAAACTAAATTTATTCATTATGCTAGTAAAACTCTATACAGTGCTCAAAAGAATTATGCTACTACTGAAAAAGAATTCTTAGCAGTTGTGTTTGCTTGTGATAAATTCAGGTCTTACATTGTTGATTCAAAAGTAACTGTTCACGCTGACCATGCTGCTATTAAATATCTTATGGAAAATAAAGATGCTAAACCTAGACTTATTGAGTGGGTTCTCTTGCTACAAGAATTTAATTTGCATATCAGTGATAGAAAAGGCGCTGAGAACCTAGCAGCTGATAGCTTGTCTAGACTAGAAAATGTGCTTGATGACCCACTACCTATTGATGATAGTTTTCCTGATGAATAGTTAGCTGAAATAAATATAACTAATAGTACTCCTTGCTATGCTGACTATGCTAATTACATTGTTGCTAAATATTTACCACCTAGTTTTACTTATCAACAAAAGAAAAAGTTCTTTTATGATTTAAGACATTACTTTTGGGATGACCCACATCTTTATAAAGAAGGAGTAGGTGGTATTATTAGACATTGTGTATCTGAGCATGAACATGGACAAATCCTTCAGAAATGTCACTCCAAAGCATATGGAGGACATCATGCAGGAGATAGAACTGCTCACAAGGTATTGCAATCTAGATTTTATTGGCCTACTCTTTTCAAAGATGCTTGTAAGTTCATCTCCTCTTGTGAAGGAATGCCTATGAATGTCAAAGGATAGGTAATATTGGTAAGCGTCAAGAAATGCCTATGAATCATTCACTTGCTGCTGAACCATTTGATTTTTGTGGCTTTGATTACATGGGACCCTTTCCTTCCTCTAATGGGTATACACATATTTTGGTTGCTGTTGATTATGTTACTAAATGGTTAGAAGCTATTCCAATAAGTAGTGTTGACCACAACACCTCTATTAAAATGCTTAAGGAAGTTATTTTCCCAAGGTTTGGAGTCCCCAGATATTTAATGACTGATGGTGGTTCACACTTTATTCATGGTGCTTTCCGTAAAATGCTTGCTAAATATGATGTTAACCATAGAATTGCATGACCTTATCATCCTCAATCTAGTGGTCAAGTTGAGCTTAGTAATAAGAAATAAATTAATTTTGCAGAAGACTGTCAATAGGTCCAGGAAGAATTGGTCTAAGAAATTGGATGATGCACTTTGGGCTTATAGAACAGCTTACAAAAATCCTATGGGTATGTCTCCTTATAAAATGGTTTATGGTAAAGCTTGTCATTTAACTCTTGAGCTAGAACATAAAGCTTTTTGGGCAATCAAGGAACTTAACTATGATTTGAAACTTGCGGGGTGAAAAGAGGTTATTTGACATTAGCTCATTAGATGAATGGAGAACCCAAGCTTATGAAAATGTCAAGTTATTTAAAGAAAAATTTAAAAGATGGCATGATAAAAGAATCCAAAAGCGTCAGTTCAAAGTTGGAGAATATGTCCTTTTGTACAACTCTCGTTTCGGGTTCTTTGCAGGCTATCTCCTCCCTAAATGGGAAGGCCACTATGTCATCGAGGAGGTTTATCAGTCTGGAGCTATCAAAATAAATAATGCTGAAGGTACTAACCCAAAGGTTGTCAATGGGCAACGAATAAAGCATTATCTCTCAGGTACGCCCATTAATGTTGAAAGCAATGTTATCCAAACTTTGACACCGGAAGAACACATAAAAGAATCCTTCCGGAACACTCCAGAATCGTAAAAATAAGGAGGTACGTGATACGGTAAGTAAACGGACTCCAAAAAATCCACAAAAATATTTTTATCAGTTTTGTAATATTTACAAATTTAGGAAATTAGAAGCTACCGGGAAGCATACCCTGGTGGGCACAATCACCAGGGCGCGCCAGGCAGGCTTTCCTGGCTCGCCCAGGTGGGTTGTGCCCACCTCGGCTACCTTCCGGACTTCGTTTTTGTACAACATAATTGTTTCCCAAGACAAAAATTCTTTATATACCCCCGAACCTGTTAACCACCGTATTACGGACAAATCTTCTGTGTTCTTTTTTTACTGTTTTCTGGCAGATCCCATCTATCATGGCTACCCCAAGCTCCTCCAAGGACAAGTTCTTCAAAATCGTCATCAACCCATATCTGCGTGAGGTGGTGCAGCACCCCCAAGTCATCCAGATGCAAGGGGGCTGCTGCACATCCGCGATGAGCAAGGTCCCAAGGGGACGAGAACCGTGGAAGCCAGGCTTGAGGCTATGGAGCAAGAAGTATTTAGGTGCAAGAAGATGGTGGAGCGTGGACTCAATGCTAATCACCTCATGATCATGGACTTTTCTCGTGATCTTAGGGTGGATGGAAATTCCATAAAGGATATCATCTTCACCCTTAACGAGCAAATCCACTACCTTCAATGCCAGATCTATGATCTTCAAAACCAAGTCTTTGAATATGAGGCAAGGTTCAAAGGTATGTGTTTGGATGCCAGTTGTAGGACCCGTGAGAATCATTCTTCCTCTTTCGATTGTGGACCTCTGTCATGGAAACCCAAGGACAAGATCGCAACTTCTTCATCACCACCACCATCTTCTTCACCACCTAAAGGAAATTGAGTATCGGGTATGGGCACTCCCCTTGGATTTCGCCAAGCTTGGGGGAGATGCCCCGATATCGTATCATCCCTAGTATCCTTTTGCATTTACTTATTTTAGTTCGATCTTTTTTCTTTAGAATAAATGAAAGTTTAGTCCGATCTCTTCTTTTCGTGACTTTGCTTAGTGATCTATCTTTGTAATCGTGTGCGACATATAATAAAGTTTATTTTTGAGTTTTTACTTCTTTACCTTCCTGTTGCAACAAAAAGAAATGTTACAATTGAATAAATAAAAGAAAGGAAATAAATTAAGAAGATCATATGCTAATCTTATGGTAGTTGATAGCACCATAGAAGGAAAAGTAGAAAATTTTATTAGAGGTTGACAAACATAGCATTGGTCAATGATCTAACTCATGAAAGAATTAATAAAGGAAGAGAAGATTCACATATAAATATACTATCCTAGAAATCTTTCGTGATTGTGAGCCCCAATCAAAAAATTATATGCCAAAATTGTTGACATTGGACAAGGAAGACAACTTAATGATTTATGTTTGTTCATATTCATATAGAAGTCATATTGTCATAGATCCTTTAACATGTGGTGCTTGCCCAATATATTTTCTAGCCAAAAATTCTGCACTAAGTAGAGATACTACTTGTGCATCCAAAAACCTTAAACCCAAACCTTTGTCGAGAGTCCACCATACCAACCTATGGATTGAATAAGATCCTTCAAGTCAGTTGTCATCGGTGCAATAGGGCAATAAAAATTGCTTCTAAAAGTGTGAGATCATTTAGTGTAAGAGAAAATTGAGCACTGCATGAAGTTGTGATGGTAAAGAATAAAAGCGACAGACTGCATAATAAAGGTTGATATCACAAGGGGCAATGCAACGTGACGTTCTTTTGCACTAAGGGATTGAGCATACAAACAAATAAGCACATGGCAGCCTATGCTTCCCTCTGTGAAGGGCCTATCTTTTACTTTTATGCAAAGAGTCAAAGTTTTCTCTCTATTCCTTTTTATTTTATCCTTTGGCAAGCATCATGTGGTGAGGAAGATCTAGGCACATATGTCCAGTTGAATATGGGTGACATGAGTTATTATTGTTGACATCACCCTTGAGGTGAGTACGTTGGGAGGCAAAACTATAAGCCCCTATCTTTCTATGTGTCCGGTTGAAACGTTTTGCTCATGTGTATGCGGTGAGTGTTAGCAATCATAGAAGACTATATGATGGGTGAGTATGTGGACTTGCCTAAAGGCTCCGATACATGACCCTTCCTGAAAAGATGATGAATTGTAGTTGCAAAGTTAACTGAGAACATAGTTTGTTGGTTTCTAATAGAGTTTATGCTTTATACTTCAACTATGTGATGAACTGTCACTTTTTCATGAGAAGTCTATGATACAAGTCTTTTGATAAAAGTGTTATGTTTAATTTTGTTGCTGTTATATTAATCAACATGATGCTTATATGCCAGTATTTTGTTTTTATCGGCACCTCTCTCTCCCTCAAAGCATGTGGACATGTTTTTTGTTTTCGGTTTTCGCTTGGGGACAAGCGAGGTCTAAGCTTGGGGGAGTTGATACGTCCATTTTGCATCATGTTTTCTTGCTGGTATTTATGTCGTTATTATGCATAATAATGCTTTTTGGAGTATTTCTAATGCCTTTTCTCTCATAATTTGCAAGGAATGCACCAAGATGGAGAATTCCGGCAGCTGGAAACCTAGACATGAAAAAGCTACGTCGGGCCACCTATTCTCCACAACTCCAAAGAAACTGAAAGTTCACAGGGATTTTTTATGGAATATTTAAGAAATATTGGAGCTGATAACCACCAGAGGGTGCCCACCAGGTGTGCACAACCCACCTGGGCGCGCCAGGGCCCCCATGTCCGCACTGGTGGGTTGTGCTCACCCAGGCCAATGTTTGGTGGCCATCTTCTGGTATATGAGCCCTTCTGACCTAGAAAAAATAAGGAGAATACTTTCAGGATGGAGCGTCGCCGTCTCGAGCCAGAAATTGGGCAGGAGCACTTTTGCCGTCCGGCGGAGCGATTCCGCCAGCGGAACTTCCCTCCCGGAAAGGGAAATCATCGTCATGATCATCACCAATAACTCTTCCATCTTGGGGAGGGATATCATCATCAACATCTTCAACATCACCATCTCATCTCAAACCCTAGTTCGTCTCTTGTGTTCAATCTTGTTACCGAAACTATAGATTGGTGCTTGTGGGTGACTACTAGTGTTGATTACATCTTGTAGTTGATTACTATATGGTTTATTTGGTGGAAGATTATATGTTCAGATCCATTATGTTATTTAATACCTCTCTTATCTTGAGCATGTTTGTCACTTGTGAGTAGTTACCTTTGTTCTTGAGGTCATGGGAGAAATCATGTTGCCAGTAATCAAGTGAACTTGATATGTGTTCGATATTTTGATAGTATGTATGTTGTGATTCCCTTAGTGGTGTCATGTGAACGTCGACTACATGACACTTCACCATATTTGGGCGTAAGGGAATGCATTGTGGAGTGGTAATTAGATGGTGGGCTGCGAGAGTGACAGACACTTAAACCCCAGTTTATGCGCTATTCCGTAAGGGACAGAGTGGATCAAAAATTTAATGCTATGGTTAGAATTTATTCTTAATACATTTCTCGTAATTGTGGATACTTGTGGGAGTGTTAATCATAAGTAGGAGGTTTGTTCAAGTAAGAACAACACCTAAGCACCGGTCCACCCACATATCAAATTATCAAAGTAGCGAACACGAATTGAACCAACATGATGAAAGGGACTAGATGAAATTCACGTGTATCCTCAAGAATGCTTTGCTTATTATAAGAGACAGTCTTGGCCTGTCCTTTGCCTCAAAAGGATTGGGCTATCTTGCTTCACTTTTAATACTACTATCGTTACTTGCTCGTTACAAAATTATCTTGCTATCAAACTACTCTGCTACTTACAATTTCAGCGCTTGCAGATACTACCTTACTGAAAACACTTATCATTTCCTTCTGCTCCTCGTAGGGTTCGACACTCTTACTTATCGAAAAGAGCTACAATTAATCCCCTATACTTGTGGGTCATCATGGCCCTACTCCTGCAATGTGGTGGATTGCCTCAGGGTGAGCTAAGGAAGAACTAGAACAGTGTGCCAACCACCTCGCGAGGTCTGTTCTTGCTTGTGTGGTGGTGAGGATGTTCCAAACGATCCATCCCCTCTATGGTGGTGGATATCCTCTATTTATAGTGTCCTTGGTCCTCTTCCCCCAAAATATAGGCGGGAAGGGATCCCACAATGGCCAAATTTGAAGGGTGACAACTAGTACATCTTATCGTGACTAAAGGTGGTCTTCGCCTGCACAGCTTCTGATCCCGACGCCATGGTGGGCTCGATGATGACCCCCGTCCTACCGTCCTGGCGACCCTGGTCTTGTTGCATAGAAATGGAAACCTTTGGTTGATTCCTCGGGACTCCGCACCTATGCTTGTCTCTTTAGCACCAAAGAGGAAACTGTTCGTCCTGCGCTCGCCTGGCCTTAGTCGTCATGGCTTGCATCATATGAACCTCACGAGGTGAGGGACTACATAGAGTTCTCCACCACTCGGGAGCCATCCTAGCAAGACTGCTCCCTTCGGAGGTCTTGGTGTCGTCCGCCTTGCGAGGCTTGGCCCCCCATTAGGGTCTTGAGTGATGATGCTGAATATGGGCCATACCAGGCTGCTAAAGGAGCCACGTCATGGGCCGCAGGCAGGCAAGTCTGGGTACCCTGGTTCCTAGAACACCGACAATAGCCCCCGGGCCCAAGGCGCGCTCGGACGTCGCTTCGAGGCGAAGCCAAAGGGCAAGGGCGAAGCGCCGCGGGCCCCTGTCAACTATGGCCCAGTCCACGCGTGGCGCCGTGATGGGACGTGGGCGTCTCCATTTCCCCACGCTGCCTTGACAACCCCTTATACTTGATTGGAGCCTGCTGCATGCAAGGAAAATCATCATTACCTGCGATCATGGAGGCCGGTGGTTCGCCTCCTTCTTGTTATAAGTGAGGAGGGGTGGAGCCCTCTACTCATTTCCATCTCTTGTTCCTTGTCCCTCCTTTGCTTCGCCTTTCTGCTAGGTACCCATGGCGCCGCCGAGGAAGTTCTCCGCCGAAGAGAAAGGATAAAACCCCAAGGAGGGGCCAGGTGCTCCACCGCCCAAGAGAGGCCGCAAACGCCCCTGCAGACATGCCGCCAACCTGGTGATGACCCCTCAGGGGCGCGATCGCACTTCTTCAAGGGCAGGCGCCGCTTCTGGGAGCCGCGGTGGCGCTCCTTCACGAGATGAGGGCCGCCTCGGTGGGGCGGCTGCCGCGTCGAGGAGAGGCAGGTCGTGGTCGCTCGGTCTTCGCGGCCTTCCCCCGCTCAGCGGATGCATTCCTTGAGTTTGTCGTGTGGTTGGAGAGGCCCGCTAGCATCCGACATCCGCTCCCATGCTTCTTCGCGAGGGCGTTGCAGTTGGGGCTCGACGGCCTCTGGCTACAGGCCAAAGGTTGCTGCAGCAGGGCCTTGTGGGTGGAGGTGGAGGCCGCGGCCACGGGTGGCGTGTCCCTGACCCACGGCTGGCAGACGTTCGCCTACGCGTGGGGCCTGAGCGAGAGGTGTACCCTCCACTTCAAGTACGATGGCCTTGCGACCCTCTTCGTGAGGGTGTTCGGGGAAGATGGCCAGCGGTC
>LR738713.1:310764830-310844709 GCA_902687465.1 Secale cereale | reverse complement strand
GCCTCGGTGGGGCGGCTGCCGCGTCGAGGAGAGGCAGGTCGTGGTCGCTCGGTCTTCGCGGCCTTCCCCCGCTCAGCGGATGCATTCCTTGAGTTTGTCGTGTGGTTGGAGAGGCCCGCTAGCATCCGACATCCGCTCCCATGCTTCTTCGCGAGGGCGTTGCAGTTGGGGCTCGACGGCCTCTGGCTACAAGCCAAAGGTTGCTGCAGCAGGGCCTTGTGGGTGGAGGTGGAGGCCGCGGCCACGGGTGGCGTGTCCCTGACCCACGGCTGGCAGACGTTCGCCTACGCGTGGGGCCTGAGCGAGAGGTGTACCCTCCACTTCAAGTACGATGGCCTTGCGACCCTCTTCGTGAGGGTGTTCGGGGAAGATGGCCAGCGGTCGGGGTGCTATCCGAAGGACAGCGACGATGACGATTACCTTGCCCTTGACGACGTCCACTCCTCTTCCAGCAGTGACTCCTCCTCCTCTAAGGGGAGCGCCAGCGGCAGCAGCTATGACAAGCCGCCATGCCGTCGAGCCCGGCTTGGAGAGAGCGGCGAGGAGCCTGGCCTCCGCGCCTCAGTGAAGTGAGAGGGGGGCTCAGACTGAACCCCGGGCCGCCGGAGCCAAGGCCTCAGGAGTCGCTGCGACCGTTTGTCCGTTTTTATCTTTTCCCTGCATCTTCCGAAAAAGGGCCCCGCTGGGGTGTGTGATGAACTATGGTGCCTACGGCAATATGCTATGCTTTTCATATCGTGTTATGGTATTTGTATTCCTACTAAGCATGGGTACGGTGACTTAGCTTGCCGAGCTAGTGGTAGATTCCCTTGTCATGTGGGTGTGTCTCCCAGGGCTTCCCTTCCTGCTAGCTCCGGAGCCGTTGAGCCTCTGGAGGCGTTGTGTAGCCGTAGGGTCTGGGGACTTCGCGAGGCATCATGTCTCTTTGCACATCCCCCGAGCTTAGGTGTAGGTGGATGGTGCGCCTCATTGCGGTACCCAGAGGCACGGGCTTAGGAGGAGCGCGCATACCCATGAGCTCCATCGAGGGTGCCTCGTGAGGATCGAAAACGTCGGGGCCCCGAGGCACCGAGGCTTCGGCGCAGTGTGGTCGTGGGCTAGCCCAAAGTACACACCTACCCAGCCCCCGCACGCGGGGCGTGTGGGGAGGAGCGACGGGCAACTGCCGCTCCCCCAGGGGCAAAGGTGAAAAGAGCGAATAAAAAGGAGAAGAATTCAAACCCGTGAAAATAGAAAGCATGGAAACCTCCAAATTTCATTCCAAGAAAAGCAAACCAGCTATAGAAAGCAAGCATAAGAAAAAGCCTCGTCCGACACCTAAGCTAGTCTTCGTCTTCTCACCAGCGCAGAGCTAAGTGATGCCACTAAGACATGGGAGGTTGCCCCCGTGAGACCCAAGGGCGACGCTGAGGGGACTCTGGGGCATGTACGGCCCCACTCATTATTACGTTAGAGTGTCACGAGCGGAGACCTTCACAGGCACGGGGCCTTGCTTCATGGGTAGAACCTTCAGAGATGATGGATATTCCAGGCATTAGGGATGGGGATCCCGTCCTGCATCTCCAGGAGCGCGGCGCCAGGCCTGGAGACATGGGCGATCCTGAACAGGCCCTCCCACATGGGTGAGAGCTTATGCAACCCTTCCCTGGAGGGCACCCGCCTCAGAATGATATCACCCACCTCGAGCGTCCTGGAGCGGATGTTCCGACAGTGGTACCGCTGCAGCGCCTGCTGGTACCTCGCTGCTCGGAGCAAGGCTTGCCAACGGCGCTCCTGCCCCAGCACAAGCTCCTCCCCCCATGAGGCGTCCTGGCATGCCTCGTCAAATGCCAAGACCCACGGGGAGCGATGTCTGACCCCATGGGGTAGAACCTCTTCAGCTCCATAGACGAGGAAGAACGGAGTCTCGCTCGTTGGTTTGGTTGTTGTGGTGCGGATGGACCATAGCACGGACTGAAGCTCGTTCAGCCAGCCCCTGCCGCAGGCCTCGAGTTTCTTCTCGAAAGTCCTCGCCTTGAGGCCCCTCAGCATCTCTGCATTAGCACGTTCGGCCTGGCCATTGCTTCGCGGGTGCGCCATCGAAGCATAGCATATCTGTGTTCCAAGGTTAGCACAATATGTCCTGAAGAGATTGCTGGTGAACTGCGAACCATTGTCGGTGATGATGCGGTTCGGGACCCCGAAACGGCTCACGAGGCCCTTGATGAACTTGACTGGTGAGCCTGCTGGGATAGTGCGGACGGCCTCCACCTCTGCCCACTTGGTGAATTTGTCGATGGCAACATATAGGTATCAGTAGCCCCCGGGTGCTCGGGGAAACGGGCCCAAGATGTCCAGCCCCCTGACCGCAAATGGCCAAGATAGTGGGATAGTTTGGAGTCCTTGGGCGGGTTGGTGGATCTGCTTCGCATGAAATTGATAGGCTTCACATGACCTTACTAGTTTGGTGGCGTTGTCGAGTGTTGTGGTCCAGCAGAATCCGCTGCGGAATGCCTTGCCCACCAGGGTGCGCGAGGAGGAGTGATGCCTACAGTCTCCGCCATGTATGTTAGCTAGCAGCTCGCTCCCCTGCTTCTTGGAAAAGCACCACAAAGGAACATCGGTCGGCCTTCTCCGGTAGAGCTCACCATCCTGAATGCAGTATGCGGTGGCCTGCCGGGCCATATGCTCTGTGTCTTCTTCCTTCTCCGACAGGGTTCCTTGGAGTAGATATGCCCTAAACTCCTCAGTCCAGCACCCCTCCTGAGCTTTTAGTGCGAGAATCAAGCGGGCACCAAAGGTGGGGCCACAGGCCGGGGCGCCCGAGGTTGGTGCTGAAGGAAGTTCCTCTTGAGGCGATGCCGGCTCAACACTTGGGGGGGGGGGGATTGTCGATGTCTTAAAATGCCACTCTTCAAAGACGCCAGGTTCTTAGGGCAATCACCGAGATGCTCTCTTGGCAATGTCATTCACCTCCTTGTTCATGCCACGCGGCACGTGCTATAGTTCTAAACCTAGGAACGGTTTCTCGATCTTGGGTACCTCCTCAAGGTAGGATTCCATGTGCTCATCCTTTGGCGTGTAGGCCTTGGTGGAGAAGTTGACGAGGAGCTGGGAGTGGCCCTTGATAGTAAGGCGCTTTACCCCCAGCGCCGCCGCGGCCTTGATGCCAACAGTCACACCCTCGTACTTTGCAATGTTGTTGGAGACCTTTTCGTCGTTCCGGAAGCATAGTTGCACGATGTAGTAGAGCTTGTCCATGGTGGGCGAGATGAGGACGGCTCCAGCCCCTGCGCCCTGACGCGCGAAGGCGCCGTCAAAGTACATGATCCAACCATCCGGGGCTTCATCTCTTGGGGCGAGGGAGTGGTCCTCGCTCACTCCTTGGTCTGGGACATCAGTCCATTCCGCCACGAAATCAGCGAGGGATGCTCCTTTGATGATCCGGGTTATGCTGAATTCCAACTCGAACGCGTGTAGCTCGATATTCCATTCGGCGACTCTTCCTACCGCATTGGGGCTCTGGAGTACCATTTCCAAAGGGTAAGATGAGACGACCTTGATCGGGTGACCTTGGAAGTAGTGGCATAGATTCCGAGAGGCCACAAGGAGCGCTAGCAAGAGCTTCTGGGGCATGGGGTAGCGTGCCCGCGCGTCATGCAACACCATGCTGACGAACTACACCATGTGCTCGACAAGGGTGGAGGTGTTGGCGGAGTCCTGCAGTTCCTGAGGCGGAAGGTCTTCGGGGACCTCGTCGCCTGCCAAGGCGGCCAAATCCTCTAGAGCACCGTCTTCGGAAGCCTTGATATCTTCAAAATAGGCCAGGGTGTCAGGAGCGCCGTCGGATGGCGAGATGGTCGTGGCTTATGCAGCTCCGCCATGAGCTGGTGGTGTCTTGGCAAGGCGCGGGACACCATGTTTATGCGGGCCCTAGGTCTGACGCTCCTCCCGGACCACCACCAGCGCCGTGCTGACAGAGTGCGGTGTGGCAGCCAGATAGAGCACCAATGGCTCGCGGAGGCATGCCGCTACTATCACTAGGGGCTGGAAAGGTATCTCTTGAGGTCTTCAAAAGCTGGGTCAGCCTCTGGAGTCCACTCGAATGGGCCTTTCCTTTTCATCGCCTTCAAGAAGGGGAGGTCACGCTCCCCTAGCTTGCTGATGAAACGCCCGAGTGATGTCACGCAGCCAGCCAGCTTCTCAATCTCCTTGAGAGTCCTTGGTGGATTCATCTTCTCTATGGCCTTGACCTTCTCGGGGTTAGCTTCGATTCCTCTGTGTGACACCAGGAAGCCCAATAGCTTACCTGATGGGACGTCGAACACACACTTCTCTGGGTTGAGCCGCAGGTCCACTTTGCGCAGGCTAGCGAAGGTCTCCTCCCATTCATTGATAAGAGTCCTGGCCGCCCAAGACTTCACCACTATGTCATCGACGTACGCTTCTGCATTCCTCCTGAGCTGCTCTCCCAGCGGGATGTGCATCGACCACTGGAAAGTCGCTCCCGCGTTGCACAGGCCGAAAAGCATGCAAGTGTAGCAATATACCCCGCACGGGGTTAGGAAGGCCGTTTTTTCAACATCTTGCACCGCCATCTTGATTTTATGATAGCCTGAGAAGGCGTGCAGGAAACACAACAGATCGCACTCGGCAGTGGAGTCGACGATTTGGTCGATGCGCGGGAGAGGAAAAGGGTCCTGATGGCAGGCCTTGTTGAGGTTGGTGAAGTCGACGCACATGCGCTCTTTCCCGCCTTTCTTGGGGATGATGACAGGGTTCGCGAGCCATTCTGGGTGCCGCACTTCTCTGATGACGCCTGCCTCCAGTAACTTGGGGTTTCCTAAGCGATGAACATTTGCTTCTCCAGGGCCTGCCGTCGTGACTTCTGGTTCACTGGGCACGCCTTCGGGCACACCATTAAGTGATGCTCGATCACTCCTCGCGAAACTCCGACCAGGTCCGCCTCCTCCCATGCGAACACCTCCTTGTTAGCACGCATGAAACGGACCAAGGCCTCTTCTTGGTCCGCGGGATGGCCGGAGCCTATGGTGAAGGCGGAGCCTGACCTCCCTTCTTCGTCCGCTGAAACTTGCTTTGTTTCGGCCCGATCTTGAGAGAACAATTGTTTCCTCTACGTAGGTGCAGCCCCCGGGGCTTTTGAAGCTCCTTCCTTGCCTGGTTGCGTGGCAGCCGCAGACTTGGCGGCCAACTTGAGGACCAAGAGCACATTCTTGGTATCGCCCGCCACGGTGAGGACTCCACTGCTCTCCAGCATCTTCATGAGGTTATAGGCAGGATGAGTTGCCGCCATGAACTTGTCCAATGCTGGATAGCCGAGGATGGCATTGTATGGCAGGTTGATGCGGGCGATGTCGAAGTCGATGAGCTCGGTGCAGTAATTGTTGCGTGTGCCGAAGGTGACGGGCAGGTGGATCTGCCCTAGGGGGCAGGTGGATCCATCTACGACGCCAGAGAAGGGCTTGGTGGGGAGGAGCCAACCGTAGGGCACATGAAGGAGGTCAAACGCTTCAACGGAGAGGCCGCTCAGGCATGCGCCGCCGTCGATGAGGGTCTTGGTGGCAACTACATTGCATATGGTGGGGGTGCAGAGTATAGGAAGTGCGCCCATGCCCGCTGTGGATGCAGGGTTGTCACTTGAGTCGAAGGTAAGGTCAGATTTGGGGGCCACCCAGCCTGGGGGCGACTGCGCGACCCCTGCCTGCCGCATGAATTGCTTGATGTGGCGCCCTGACGCCGGCGCCCTTGATCCGCCGAGGAGTGCTGCGACCGCTATCGGTTTCAAAACTGGCAGATCTTAGGTAGGGGGGCCGAAGCTATGTGTCTAAGGACCGATGGTAACAGGAGACTGGGGACACGATGTTTACCCAGGTTCAGGTCCTCTCGATCGAGGTAATGCCCTACTTCCTGCTAGATGGATCTTGATGAATATGATTACAAGAGTTGATCTACCTCGAGACCGTAATGGTTGAACCCTAAAGTCAAGCCTATGAGGATGTGATGATTCTGTCGTTAGCCTCTACAGACTAAACCCTCCGGCTTATATACACGCTAGAGGGGGCCTAGGGTTACAAAGGTGACTTGGGGAGGAAGTAATAGATACATCCGTACATTACGCTTGCCCTTCTATGTACATAGGAGTCCTGACCGAATACGGGGGAGAGTCTTCTGCTTCTACTTTCGTGGCCCATCAATAAGGCCCAGCTTCATCGACCCGGACACCTGAGGACCCCTGAGTACATGACTCCCTCAGTAGCCCTCGGACTTGACTTCAAGGACGAGATTGTGTCCGGCTTCATGTCTTCGGTCTTGCAAGGTGAGTCCTTCTGGATGATAGTTAGGCTTCTTTTAATATTGTATTTCGTCGATTCCTCGCCTTCGTCACCTTTGCCTCCATGTGTCCAACGAATGCGAACCGTCTGGGTATTTTTACAATTACCCCCTTGACTGTGTAGGGAAGGCACCTATATAAAGAGACTAGATCTCAGATGCCATTCCATTCCATTCCACACGGAGAAATCCCTAGTGCCTGCAAAAAATCTTCAAACATGACCGGCGTTCCCAGCTCTTCCTCGCGCCCTCATGGCCCTCGAGCGGGCAATTGGAAAAGTTGCGCCATATCCCATGCGCATCTGAGAAAGCTTCAAGCGCAGGGATATCTCCCTCCTATGGATGTAGTCCCCGTCAGGGCCAGATTAACTTCCATCGATAATCAAGCCCTGGCAGAGAGCTTTCCCAACCCCTTCGATGGAGAGCGGGTATGCTTTGTTCCCTTCCTTCAAAGAGGCGTAGGTTTTCCCGTCCACCCTTTCCTTAGGGGGCTCCTGGAGTTCTATGGTCTTCAATTGCATGATCTCACGCCGGGGTCTATCCTGCACATTGCGGGATTCATCGCTTTATGCGAACTATTTCTGGGCTGCGAGCCTCATTTTGAGCTGTGGCGGGAGTTCTTCTGCCTTGTCCCTCGCTCCGAGGAGGGATCCATATTTGAAGTTGGTGGCGCCGAAGTATGGCGCATAGCAGGGACATGCTATCTGTCCGGCACTCCAAAGAAGGCATCTGAAGAGTGGCCTTCAGAGTGGTTTTATATCAAGGACGTCGCCTTGCCTTATCCAGTTTGGCAAGGTCTCCCCAAATATTCTAATGCTCCTCCAAAGAAGTTTTTCAACTGGCATCCCCGTAGTCCCACAGAAGGAGAGAGTGCGGAGGTCAAAAGACTAGCTAGAAACATCAAATTGCTTGCCATTTCCAGGCTATCAATAATTGAAGTGATGGCGATTTCAATAAAGAGATGCGTGTAGCCGCATCAAGCTAGAGGATTTCCTATGTGGCATTACAATTTCCAGAATGAGGCCTCACACTGCTTATGTCTGGGTCCGGACAACCCTGTCGCTCTAGCCGCCATCCTAGAGGGTCTTTATAAGGGAGAGAAGCAAGACTTTCTTGGCTTGAAGTGTCGGGAGGGTTTCTCTATGTATAATCCTCCTGACTGGGTAAGTCTTTCTCTCGACCGCTATTTTCGCCCATTTTACATTGTATGATGTATTGACCGAACTAAATTCGGTTACTCCTAAGAGGAGTGGAGGAAGGTGGTCGAGGGGAATAATAGTCCTGCCCCATAGCCAGAGGGCCACTTTCGAGACACGGGCCCTGGATACAATGAAGATCCGGACATAGGCATAGAGCTAAAAGAAGGAGTCTTCTATCAAGCCAGCCGTGACGGCACTGTGGTGGCTATCGTAGCCAATTATCCCGGCCTCATTCCTTCCTCTCACGTAAGTACCCATGACATACCTCTTTAAAAAGAAGATTCCCAGCACGCCTTACCCATCACACTTTTTTATGCTCAAAAGGGGCAGTGCTCCTCACGCCGAACTGTGCAAAGACCGTCATCCCAGAGGGCGACGCCTGCATCGGGTGATGCATTGAAGTGAAAGAGGACTGTGAACACCACCGAACCTTCGAAGAGGTACGTTTGTTTTAACATATACGGGGTGAAGCCGGTATTACAACTTTCCGCCTTATTTCTCCTTTTAGGAGGAACGTACACCGGACTGTGTCCAGAACTCCTGCAGATCAAGCTCCAACCAATCTGGCATCTGGCCCGTCTACGAGGACAAGGGTTAATGCGGATTCAGCACCGGATTATCCCCTTCAAGAGGATTCAGATGAAATGTATGTCACTAATTCCGAAGCGGAGGTCGCGTTGGTTCACCGGCGGCGAAAAGCAGCCATGTGTGACCCAGCCTTTTCTGAGGAGGCGTTTAACGCCCTCTACTCTACAGATGCTAATATCCTATCCGCTCAAGACGGACTCGCTAGAGCCACTCACCAGCTTTCAAAAGATATGCAGGTAAGTGTAAATTCTAATGTTCCCAAGCCAGTAGCCCCGAGACTTAAAGCAGTTGGTCCAACTGATTTGAGGATCATTGTGTTTTTGCAGGTGCTCCAAGAAAAGAATAACATCTTATCCAAGGAGCTGGAAGAATGCCGGACCCAGCTAACGACTGTCACCATCGAATTGGAAAATTTGAAGAAATCCAAAAAGGATACTGGTCGTAAGAACAATGGTGTCCGGACAGTGTGATATTTGTGCTGATCAATAGTCTTTAAGTACATACTGATTGAAATACAGCGACAGGGACAACCGACTAATGGGAGAAGAAGCTAAGGGCTGCTATGGCGGACAAAAAATATGCCGAAGGGGAAAGAACTGCTGGTAAGCGTGTATTGACGCAAGCCATAGATAAAAGAAACCAAGCACAAGATAAAAATGTCAGGCTAGAATAGGAGCTACAGGATGTGAGAGCCCAACTCTCAAATGCCATGGAAGAGAATCGGAGGCTAAAAGGTGGCATATTCAGTATGTCCCTTATACCTAGCTCTCCTTATAGTCCCTTATTTTGAATGTTTTTCATAAAACTATTCCTGCAGGTTTGTTAACTGGGCAGCCCGAAAGGGAAGTGTCTGGTTTTGAAGGTGATGTGCTGCAAGAGCTTTCCAGAGTACATGAGCGAGCTCGGAAGTCCATGAAGAATATGGCCAAGGCTTTATGGCCAGGCGATTCCCCTCCAGAAACTATGAAGGACCTGGCGGACTTGTTCAAAGGGGCTCGACGCCGCTTCGAACTATGGAAAGCGTCAGCATGTTGCATGGGTGCTTGAGAAGCTTGGGCCATGGTAAAGACACGCTACACCCGTCTTGATCTGAATCATATGGCCCGCGTGGGACCTCGAGGAACGGATGGCCAAGAAATCCCCGTGTGCTTGGTATATGACCAAGTGAAGACAACTGCCAAGTTTTCCCAACATGACTGTAGAGTAGACAGCCTTATAGAGGAAATAGAGAAAGAGTAGTCGTTTGATTCTATCTGTCGATGTACTTTAACATCAAACTTATCTCCAGCCGAAATTATAAAAAGATTTGCATGGACAACCTTCCACTTTAACCTCCATATTCCCAAAGGCTGGAGTGTTTCCGAATACTATACATGTGGTAAACACTTGGTATGTTCGGAAACCCAGCAATCCGGTCATAATTGCTTGAATAGAAAAACTGTATTCGGGGAGTTATGTTATATTACTATTTAACATAAGAAACATCTTCCAGAGAGAATAGTTCCGTTAAGGGTTCCTTTCCCTGAGTCAGCATGCATATATATGCAGGCCTACGGTTTTGATCATGCAAAAAGGATTGTAGGATACCATATCCTATCATAGTTTAAAATGTATGCATTAAAAGCAATATGTCATATATCCGCCGACCGATTATTCCCTTAAGAACACTAGCTTTCGCCTTCACCCAGTCTGAGGTACAGGTCCGGATTACCCGGCTGTAACAATCGCAGAGGTGCTCCCTTTACACCCTAGCCGAACAATCAGGAAACGCAGGGGTAAGCACAGGAGCAAGGCAACCCAGCTTGGCCAAAACTTAAGTCATATTGTTGCATATAGTGGCAAGGAAGGACTGTAAAAACAGATGACATTACAAGCAAGAAGATATTTAATAATGGGCTTCGTCAAGGAAGCCCCCATGTATATTTGAGGTGATACATTCAAAGATGTGCTGTCCTGCGGTAGTTTGGGTGAGCCGAATACTTACCACTTAAAGGGAAAGTAAAAAAACAAGAGGAGAAAATGAAAATAAAGACAAAACCTAACTTAAAATGAGGAAAAAAACTGCTACCGAACTATCCATAGAATCGTTGGAGCCTGGTAGTGTTCCAATGGTTCGGCTCCAAGCGGTTGTCTTGTGCATTCCAAAGGCGATAGGCTCCACCGGCGAGTACTTCGTCGATAATGAAGGGGCCCTCCCATTTTGGTTTGAGCTTGTCCTTTTTCTACTCCGGGAGGCGTAAAATGAGTTCGCCGACATTGTATGTCTTAGCCCGCACTTCTCTGCTCTGGTACCGCCTGGCCTGTTGTTGATAAAATGCGGAACGGGCCTGCGCTATATCGCGCTCCTCTTCAAGTCCATCTAGGTCGTCCTGCCGATCTAACTCGGCTTCTCACTCTTCGTACATGCGCACTCGAGGTGAATCATGAATGATGTCACAAGGCAGGACAACCTCTGCGCCGTAAACCGTAAAAAATGGTGTGTATCTGGTCGTCCGTTTAGGTGTGGTCCGTAGCCCCCAGAGTACGGAATTAAGCTCCTCAACCCAATGTTTATCAGACTCATGTAGGGAGCACACTAGTCGGGGTTTAATGCCGCTCATTATCAGACCATTGGCTCTTTCGACTTGACCGTTCGTTTGAGGATGGTACACGGAAGCGTAATCAAGTTTAATCCCTCACTTTGTGCACCAGTTTTTTACCTCACGAGCTGTAAAGTTGGAGCCATTATCTGTGATAATGCTATGCGGGACACCATAACGGTGTACCACACCGGATATAAATTATATCAGAAGCCCTGCCTCAGCTGTTTTTACTGGCTTGGCTTCTATCCACTTAGTGAATTTATCCACCATCACCAGCAAATATTTCTTTTTATGGCTTCCCCCTTTAAGGGGTCCGACCATATGAAGCCCCCAGACCGCAAAAGGCCAAGTAATGGGGATGGTTCTCAAAGCGGTGGGAGGCATGTGACTTAGATTTGCGAAGAGCTGGCAGCCAACACAATGTTGGACCAAGGTCTAGGCATCTGCTTGGGCAATTGGCCAAAAAAGCCAGCTCGAAAAGCATTGCTTACGAGTGCTCGGGCTGTGGCGTGATGGACGCCCATTCCAGCATGTATTTCAGTGAGAAGTTGATGTCCCTCCTCTTCAGAGATGCACCTTTGGAGGACACCAGTAGTGCTTTTCTTATATAGTTCACCTTCGTGAACTTTGTAGGATTTAGAACGCCGGGTTATGCGGCGGGCCTCATTTTGGTCATCGGGTAGCTCCTGCCTATTAAGGTAAGCTAAGAAGGGCTCTGTCCAGGGGGCTATGATAGCCATGATATCGTGAGCTGAAGAAGCTATCTCCATGTTTGAGTCCCTGATGACGTCTGGGTTAAGTTCGACTGGGGGTGTGTTCGGATCCGGATTATCATCACCCCTCTCGTCCTGCCATGTTACGGATGGCTTAAACAACCTTTCCACGAAGGTGTTAGGCGGGACTGGGCCGCGTTTAGCACCCGTACAAGCGAGTACTTCTGCCACCTGGTTATTATCCCAGGCTACATGGTGGAATTCCAAGCCCTCAAATCGGGCCGATATTTTCAATATGGCATTACGATAAGTGATGTCTACTACGCAACCTTCTTCTTGTAGACATTGTTGGGCCTCTGATAACCCACAAGTGTAGGGGATCAGTTGTAGCCTCTTTCGATAAGTAAGAGCGTCAAACCCAACGAGGAGCTAAAGGCAGAACAAATAATCCCTCAAGTTCTATCGACCACCGATACAACTCTACGCACGCTTGACGTTTACTTTACCTAGAACAAGTATGAAACTATAAGTACTGTGTAGTTTTTGTGGGATAGGTTTGCAAGAATATAAACAGCATGTAAATAAAGACTAGAGGCTGTTAAGATAAAGAAGCAATAAAGTTAATGATAGCGAGTGTGAAAAAGTGGTGGTAGGAGTTGCGAAAGTGCCCCTAAGCAATTGACTACGTTACTAGACCGATAGCAAGTTTTATGTGGGAGAGGCCACTGCTAGCATGTCATCCCTTACTTGGAATTCTATGCACTTATGATTGGGACTATTTGCAAGCATCTGCAACTACTAACATTCATTATGGTAAAACTCGCCCCCCTTCAATCCCGTATGCATCAATTTCTACACTAGGTTGAAGCTTCTGTCACTCTTGCCCTCCAATACGTAGTCTTATCAACATACAACTAACCCTATGGTGTGATCCACGCGCATGCTCATACGACGGGCACCAAAGGACAGCTACATAACCACAAGCAATTTAAATCAATCATAGCAATTCAGCAATCACCGATAGGACAACGATAATCTACTCAGACATCATAGGATGGCAACACATCATTGGATAATAATATGAAGAATAAAGCACCATGTTCTAGCAGAGGGTACAGCTGGTTGCGGGAGAGTGGACAACTGTAGATAGATGGGGGAAGGTGATGGAGATGTTGGTGAAGATGACGGAGGTGTTGGTGTAGATCGCCGTCACACGATGATAGCCCCGGTGGCACTCCGACGCCGCCGAAAGCGAGGGGGAGAGAGCCCTCTCCTTCTTCTTCTTCCTTGACATTCTCCCTAGGTGGGAGAAGGGTTTCCCCTCTGGTCCATGGCCTCATTCTTATATTCCTGGAGATCCGTAACTCCGATTGGTCTGATTTTTTGACCCGATTTTTATCCGGATATTAGCTTTCTTGCGGCGAAAGAAGGGCATCAACCGCCTTACGGTGTGGCCACGAGGGCTCAGGGCGCGCCTGCCCCTGGTGGGCGCGCCCCCTGCCTCGTGGCCCACTCGGGCACCGTCTCATGTTGGTTCCGCTTCCCAAAATTCACATATATTCCAAAAAAAATCTCCGTCCATTTTTATTCTGTTTTACTCTGTTTGATATGGATATCCTGCGAAACAAAAAACATGCAACAAACAGGAACTGGCACTGGGCACTTGATCAATATGTTAGTCCCAAAAAAATAGTATAAAAAGTTGCCAAAAGTATATGAAAGTTGTAGAATATTGGCATGGAACAATCAAAAATTATAGATACGACGGAGACATATCAGCATCCCCAAGCTTAATTCATGCTCGTCGTCGAGTAGGTAAATGATCAAAAAGATAATTTTTTATGTGGAATGCTACCTAGCTTAATCTTGATCTTGTAATCTAATCATGGCATGAATATTAAGACACGAGTGATTCAAAGCAATAGTCTATCATTTGACATAGAATAATTTAATACTCGACATCCCAACAAACAATCAAGTCTTTGAAAATATCTATGCTAAAGAACATTATCCCTTCAAAATCATACAGTCTTTTATGCTCCCTTTTCTTGACACAAGGTACCCCTCATGCCTATCCCGGTGTCAGCCAAGCAATTGTTTTCATACTTTACTTTTTCGAACCATTTCAACTCTTCACGCAATACATGAGCGTGAGCCGTGGACATAACACTATGGATGGAAAAGAAGGTGGTAGTAGACAAAAGGAGGGAGAAAGTCTCACATCGCTAGGCGTATCAATGGGCTATGGAGATGCCCATCAATAGATATCAATGTGAGTCTGTAGGGATTGCCATGTAACTGATGCACTAGAGCTATAAGTGTATCAAAGCTCAAAAGAAAACTAGTGGGTGTGCACCAACTTGCTTGCTCATGTAGACATAGGGCATTTGAAGAAGCACATCGTTGGAATATACAAGCCAAGTTCTATAATGAAAATTCCCACTAGTATATGGAAGTGACAACATAGGAGGCTCTCTGTTATGAAGATCATGGTGCTACTTTGAAGCACTAGTGTGGAAAAGGATAGTAGCATTGTCCCTTCTCTCTTTTGTCTCATTTTTTGTTGTTTTTTGGAGGGGCTTTCCATTTTTTTATTAGCCCCTCTCTATTTTTTAGTCCATCGTTTTTTGGCCTTTCCTCACATGGGAGAATGCTCTAATAATGAAGATCATCACGCTTTTATTTACTTACAACTCAAAGATTACAACTTGAAGCTAGAACAAAATAGGACTCTATGTGAATTCCTCTGGCGGTGTACCAGGAAGTGCAGTGATCTAGCGTATCAATGACATCAAAAAACGGACAAGCCATGGAAACATCATGCTAGCTATCTTACGATCATGTAAGGCAATATGACAATGATGGTGCCTGTCATAATAAACGAAACGGTGGAGTTACATGGCACTATATCTCGGAATGGCTATGGAAATGCCATAATAGGTAGGTATGGTGGGTGTTTTGAGGTAGGATATAAGGTGGTTTGATGCACCGGCGGGAATTGCGCAGTTCTAGAGTGGCTAGCAAGGTGAAGGGTGAGAGTGCGTATAATCCATGGACTCAACATTAGACATAAAGAACTCACATACTTATTGCGAAAAATCTATTAGCCCTCGAAGCAAAAATACTACGACGCATGCTCTTAGGGGGGAGGTTGGTAGGAGTTAACCATCGCGCGCCCCCGACCTTCACGCAAAGATAAACAATCAAAATACAATGCGCGCCAATTGGGTTACATAGTTAGGAGACCATACGTGCATGCTTCGGGAATCACAAACCTTAACACCAATATTTTTACTAGACCACAATCATTTACTAGTACCGCACAACTATTGCAAGGAATCAAACATATCATATTTAGCGATCTAAAAGTTTATGTAGGATTTTATGACGAACCATGCGAATGACCAATTCCTGTCAACCCTATAAGAGGAGCAAGAGAGTTTTAATTCTTTCTACAAAATTTATGCCCACGCTCTAACAATTATAAGTGAAGCAAAAGAGCATTCTACAAATGGCGGTTTTCTATGTGCAGAGAAACAGGCAATCCAAACTTCAAATGATATAAGTGAAGCACATGAAGCATTCGACAAAGCCATACTCAAAAGATATAAATGAAGTGAAAAGAGCATTCTATAAATCAACCAAGGACTATCTCATACCAGCATGGTGCAGTTATTAAAATAAAAAGAAAAAGCACACGACGCTCCAAGAGTTCACGCATATCATGTGAATGAAACGAAACCGAAAACATACCGATACTTGTTGAAGAAAGATGGGATGCCTTCCGGGGCATCCCCCAGCTTAGACGCTTGAGTCTCCTTGAATATTTACTTGGGGTGCCTTGGGCATCCCCAAGCTTGAGCTCTTGCCTCTCCTCCTTCTTCTCACATCGAGACATCCTCGGTCTTCGAACACTTCATCCACACAAAACTTAACCAAACTTTTAGTTGCGGGGTTAGTGCATATGATCAATAAAATGCCATCATGTACTGCTCTAACATTATTTTATAATTATGAACAAACATTACCCACTGTATGCTATCATAATTTTATGGCCCCAAGTCAAGGAGGCATCAACAAGAATTCAAACATATGCAAATAATGAAGCTATAACAACAATCTGTGAAAACAGGACAGTCTGTAGTAATCTGAATATTAACCATACTTCTGTAACCCTAAAAATTGTGGCAAAATAAGGAAAAATCAACAATTTGTATAGTAAAACTTTCTAAAAAGTTTTAGATCCTTTTGATGTTCCAGTAAAGAATGTAAAATCACGCACTTCAGCCAAAGTTTCTATTTTTGCACCGCACAAGCCAACAAGCAGTTTAATCATCCTAAAGGAAACTCTTGGCACATTATTTTTATAATAAAATGGAATTGTACAAGGGGGTAATTATTTTTGTTGAAAAGTTTCTGTAATCAAGGTTCACAAAGTTTCCATGGGCATGAACAAAGTTCAAGGCTAGCTCCCACTTTAACAATGCTCGTCTTTCTCACTTTCGCTTTTCTTTTTGAAAAAGTTTTAGGTTCCCCTCTTTATTTTTTTGTTTTTAAACTTTATAAAAGCACACCACAGAAATAAATTACTCTCTAAAACTTCCGGGTTGTCTCCCTGGCAGCGCTTTCTTTAAAGCCATTAAGCTCTGCGTATAGTGCTCAAGTAATGAATCCAACCGGATCCCAAGGTATATCAAAGCCAATTTTAATTAGCAATGATTTGGCATTTAATAGTGAGCACAAAGTGATATGTGTCATACAAAAATGAAGCCTAACTCTCTTCGTATGCATAGGCATGTTATACAAGAACAATTCATGCACATCAAGTAAAGGCCAATGCATAGTATAAGCAGTTTCTTGCAATTTTATCATCTTGGAAACATAGAGAGGCGGAGATGTCATTCTTCTCTCATAATAATTGCAAATAGGAGCAGCAAGTACTTTCATATTACATTCATCAAAATCATCATGTGTAACGGAAAAAGGCAACCCATCAATATAATCCTTAATAAGTGCAAACTTCTCCGATATAGTGTAGTTTGGAGAATTCAGAAAGATAATAGGACTATCATGCGTGGGTGCAATAGAAACTATCTCATGTTAAACATAAGGAACTACAGCAAGTTCATCTCCATAAGCATAATTCATACTGGCATCTTGGCCACAAGCATCATCAAAAAGGGATATTTCAAAAGAATCAACGGGATCGTAACAATCATCGTAGCATTCGTCCTTCGGTAAGCACGAAGGGAAATTAAACAATGTATGAGTTGAAGAGTTACTCTCATTAGAAGGTGGGCACGTGTAGCTAATCCGCTCTTCCTCCTTTTGTTCTTCGCTCTCCTCCTCATCATTTCATCCAATGAGCTCACAATGTCATTGATTTTTTCTTCCATAGACTCCTGCAAAATATTATTCTCTTCTTGGACAGCGGAGACCTTCTCAATAAATGCATGAATATCGAAGTTTTATTCATAATTCAAATAGCAATATTTCAATATAGCAAGATTTTGAGGCCTAGAACCATAATCATCAAAAGCATCATTCTTTTTAAACAGAGATTCAATTTCATAAGCACCCTTAAAAGCAACGAATTCTTCTATTTGTTCCACATCATAATAGTCATATATACCATTAGCATAAGAAGCTAAGGTTTCATTATCATTAAATTTGCATGAAAAGGGAAGGTGTGGAGCCTTCATCCTAGAGCAACAAGTATAATCATATCTGAAGCATAGTTCCCGAGCATACCAATGGAACATATGCATTTGATCCCATAATAGTTTCCCTTTTTGTGTCAAGCGATAATCCCTAAAGTATTCACGTTGATCCAACGTTACTCCCATTACATAGTTGAATGGGGTTTTCTCAGGATTATCAAAGTAGTACATAATATCTTTCACATAATGAGAATCGAGGGTTTTAGGAGGTTCCCATCTCCATGAGTAGCAAGTACACCTAAGTTTTTTGGTATTTCGTGTTCCATATCCATTACTAAATATAGAAAACAACTTAGAACAGAAAATAAAATCTACTTAGCGATAAAGGAAACAAGCACACACGAGAATATTCACCCCACGCTATTGCTCCCCGGCAACGGCGCTAGAAAAAGGTCTTGATAACCCACAAGTGTAGGGGATCAGTTGTAGCCTCTTTCGATAAGTGAGAGTGTCAAACCCAACGAGGAGCTAAAGGCAGAACAAATAATCCCTCAAGTTCTATCGACCACCGATACAACTCTACGCACGCTTGACGTTTACTTTACCAAGAACAAGTATGAAACTAGAAGTACTTTGTAGTTTTTGTGGGATAGGTTTGCAAGAATATAAAGAGCACGTAAATAAAGATCAGGGGCTGTTAAGATAAAGAAGCAATAAAGTTAGTGATAGCGAGTGTGGAAAAGTGGTGGTAGGAGTTGCGAAATTGCCCCTAAGCAATTAACTAAGTTACTAGACCGATAGCAAGTTTTATGTGGGAGAGGCCACAGCTAGCATGTCATCCCTTACTTGGAATTCTATGCACTTATGATTGGAACTATTAGCAAGCATCCGCAACTACTAACGTTCATTAAGGTAAAACCCAACCATAGCATTAAGATATATTAGTCCCCCTTCAATCCCGTATGCATCAATTTCAATGCTAGGTTGAAGCTTCTGTCACTCTTGCCCTCCAATACGTAGTCCTATCAACATACAACTAACCCTATGGTGTGATCCACACACGCGCTCATATGACGGGCACCAAAGGACAGCAACATAACCACAAGCAATTTAAATCAATCATAGCAATTCACCAATCACCGATAGGACAATGATAATCTACTCAGACATCATAGGATGGCCACACATCATTGGATAATAATATGAAGCATAAAGCACCATGTTCAAGTAGAGGGTACAGCTGGTTGCGGAGAGTGGACAGATGTAGATAGATGGGGGAAGGTGATGGAGATGTTGGTGAAGATGACGGAGGTGTTGGTGTAGATCGCCGTCACACGATGATGGCCCCGGTGGCACTCCGGCGCCACCGGAAGCGAGGGGGAGAGAGCCCCCTCCTTCTTCTTCTTCCTTGACATTCTCCCTAGGTGGGAGAAGGGTTTCCCCTCTTGTCCATGGCCTCCATGGCGGAGGAGGGGCGAGAGCCCCTCCGTGATTGGATCTGTCTCTCTGTCTCTCTCTGTTTCCGCGTTCCCAAATTCTGGCCCTTCACCGTTTCTTATATTACCGGAGATCCGTAACTCCGATTGGGCTGATTTTTTGACACAATTTTTATCCGGATATTAGCTTTCTTGCGGCGAAAGAAGAGCTTCAACCGCCTTACGATGTGGCCACAAGGGCCCAGGACGCGCCTGCCCCTGGTGGGCGCGTCCCTGATTCGTGGCCCACTCGGGCATCGTCTCATGTTGGTTCCGCTTCCTAAAATTCATATATATTCCAAAAAAATCTCCGTCCGTTTTTATTCCGATTGGACTCCGTTTGATATGGATATTCTGCGAAACAAAAACATGCAACAAACAAGAACTGGCACTGGGCACTTGATCAATATGTTAGTCCCAAAATAATAGTATAAAAAGTTGACAAAAGTATATGAAAGTTATAGAATATTGGCATGGAACAATCAAAAATTATAGATACGACGGAGACGTATCAGCATCCCCAAGCTGAATTCATGCTCGTCCTCGAGTAGGTAAATGATAAAAAAGATAATTTTTAATGTGGAATGCTACCTAGCATAATCTTGATCATGTAATCTAATCATGGCATGAATATTAAGACACAAGTGATTCAAAGCAATAGTCTAATTTCACATAGAAGAATTTAATACTCGGGCATCCCAACAAACAATCAAGTCTTTCAAAATATCAATGCTAAAGAACGTTATCCCTACAAAATCATATAGTCTTGTATGCTCCCTTTTCTTAACACAAGATACTCCTCATGCCTATCCCCGTGTCAGCCAAGCAATTGTTTTCATACTATACTTTTTCGAACCTTTTCAACTCTTCACGCAATACATGAGCGTGAGCCATGGACATAGCACTATGGGTGAAATAGAAGGTGGTAGTAGACAAAAGGAGGGATAAAGTCTCACATCGAGTAGGCGTATCAATGGGCTATGTATATGCCCATCAATAGATATCAATGTGAGTGAGTAAGGATTGCCATGTAACGGATGCACTAGAGCAATAAGTGTAAGAAAGCTCAAAGAAAACTAGTGGGTGTGCATCAACTTGATTGCTCATGAAGACCTAGGGCATTTGAGGAAGCACATCGTTGGAATATACAAGCCAAGTTCTATAATGAAAATTCCAACTAGTATATGGAAGTGACGACATAGGAGGCTCTCTATTATGAAGATCATGGTGCTACTTTGAAGCACTAGTGTGGATAAGGATAGTAGCATTGTCCCTTCTCTCTTTTGTCTCACTTTTTGTTGTTTTTCTTGCAGGGGCTTTCCCTTTTTTTATTAGCCCCTCACTATTTTTTAGGCCATCTTTTTTTGGCCTTTCCTCACATGGGCAATGCTCTAATAATGAAGATCATCACACTTTTATTTACTTACAACTCAAAGATTACAACTCGAAGCTAGAACAAAATATGACTCTATGTGAATGCCTCCGGCGGTGTACCAGGAAGTGCAATGATATAGCGTATCAATGACATCAAAAAATGGACAAGCCATGGAAACATCATGCTAGCTATCTTACGATCATGTAAGGCAATATGACAATGATGGTGCGTGTCACAATAAACGAAACTATGGAGTTACATGGCAATATATCTCGCAATGGCTATGGAAATGCCATAATAGGTAGGTATGGTGGCTGTTTTGAGGAAGGATATAAGGTGGTTTGATGCACCGGCGGAAATAGCGCGGTTCTAGAGTGGCTAGCAAGGTGGAAGGGTGAGAGTGCGTATAATCCATGGACTCAACATTAGACATAAAGAATTCACATACTTATTGCGAAAAATCTATTAGCCCTCGAAGCAAAAATACTACGATGCATGCTCCTAGGGGGGAGGTTGGTAGGAGTTACCATCGCGCGCCCCCGACCTTCACACAAAGATAAACAATCAAAATACAATGTGCGCCAATTTGGTTACATAGTTAGGAGACCATACGTGCATGCTTCGGGAATCACAAACCTTAACACCAATATTTTTACTAGACCACAATCATTCACTAGTACCTCCCTCATATTAGCATCTCTATATCGTAAAACTATTGCAAGGAATCAAACATATCATATTTAGTAATCTAAAAGTTTATGTAGGATTTTATGACAAACCATGTGAATGACCAATTCATGTCAACTCTCTAAATAGATATAAGAGAAGCAAGAGAGTTTTAATTCTTTTTACAAAATTTATGCCCACGCTCTAACAATTATAAGTGAAGCAAAAGAGCATTCTACAAATGGCGGTTTTCTATGTGAAGAGAAACATGAAATCCAAACTTCAAATGATATGAGTGAAGCACATGAAGCATTCTATAAAGCCATACACAAAAGATATAAGTGAAGTGCAAAGAGCATTCTATAAATGAACCAAGGACTATCTCATACCAGCATGGTGCATTTATTAAAAGAAAAATAAAAAGCACACGATGCTCCAAGAGTTTAGGCATATCATGTGAATGAAACGAAACCAAAAACATACCGATACTTGTTGAAGAAAGATGGGCTGCCTTCCAAGGAATCCCCAAGCTTAGACGCTTGAGTCTCTTTGAATATTTACTTGGGGTTCCTTGTGCATCCCCAAGATTGAGCTTTTGCCTCTCCTCCTTCATCTCACATCGAGACATCCTTGGTCTTCGAACACTTCATCCACACAAAACTTAACCGAACTTTCAGTGGCGGGGTTAGTGCATATGATCAATAAAATCCCATCATGTACTGCTCTAACATTATTGTATAATTATGAACAAACATTACCCACTGTATGCTATCATAATTCTATGGCCCCAAGTCAAGGAGGCATCAACAAGAATTCAAACATATGCAAATAATGAAGCTATAACAACAATATGTGAAAATAGGTCAGTCTGTAGTAATCTGAACATTAACCATACATCTGTAACTCAAAAAATTATGGAAAAATAAGCAAAAATCAACAATTTGTATAGCAAAACTTTCCAAAAAGTTTCTGATCCATTCAACGCTCCAGTAAAGAATGTAAAATCACGCACTACAACCAAAGTTTCTGTTTTTGCACCGCACAAGCCAACAAGCAGTTTAATCATCCTAAAGGAAACTCTTGGCACATTATTTTTATATTACAATGGAATTCTACAAGGGGATAATTATTTTTATTGAAAAGTTTCTGTAATCAAGGTTCACAACGTTTCCATGGGCATGAACAAAGTTCAAGGCTAGCTCCCACTTTAACAATGCTCGTCTTTCTTACTTTCGCTTTTCTTTTTGAAAAAAATTTAGGTTCCCTCTTTATTTATTTATTTGTTTTTAAACTTTATAAAAGCACACAACATAAATAAATGACTCTCTAAAACTTCCGGGTTGTCTCCCTGGCAGCGCATTCTTTAAAGCCATTAAGCTAGGCATATAGTGCTCAAGTAATGGATCCACCCGGATCCCAAGGTATATCAAAGCCAATTTTAATTAGCAATGATTTGGCATTTAATAGTGAGCACAAAGTGATATGTGTCATACAAAAATGAAGTCTAACTCTCTTCCTATGCATAGGCATGTCATACAAGAACAATTCATGCACATCAAGTAAAGGCCAATGCATAGTATAAGCAGTTTCTTGCAATTTTATTATGTTGGAAACATAGAGAGGCGGAGATGTAGTTCTTCTCTCATAATAATTACAAGTAGGAGCTGCAAGCACATTCATATTATATTCATCAAAATCATCATGTGTAACGGAAAAAGGCAACCCATCAATATAATCATTAATAAGTGGAAACTTCTCCGATATACTGTAGTTTGGAGAATACAAAAAGATAATAGGACTATTATGCGTGGGTGCAATAGCAACTATCTCATGTTTAACATAAGGAACTATAGCAAGTTCATCTCCATAAGCATAATTCATACTGGAATCTTGGCCACAAGCATAGCAAGTATCATCAAAAAGGGATATTTCAAAAGAATCAACGGGATCATAACAAAAATCATAGCATTCGTCATTCGGCAAGCACGAAGGGAAATTAAACAATGTATGAGTTGAAGAATTACTCTCATTAGAAGGTGGGCACGGGTAGCTAATCAGCTCTTCCTCCTTTTGTTCTTTGCTCTCCTCCTCATCTTTTCATCCAATGATCTCACAATGTCATTGATTTCTTCTTCCATAGACTCCTGCAAAATATTAGTCTCTTCTTGGACAGCGGAGACCTTCTCAATAAAGGCATCAATCTCGGAGTTATATTCATAATTCAAATAGCAATATTTAAATATAGCAAGATTTTCAGGCCTAGAAACATAATCATCAAGAGCATCATTCTTTTTAAACAGATTCTTCTATTTGTTCCACATCATAATAGTCATATATACCATTATCATAAGAAGCTAAGGTTTCATTATCATTAAATTTGCATGAAAAGGGAAGGTGTGGAGCCTTCATCCTAGAGCAACAAGTATAATAATATATCAAGCATAGTTGCCGAGCGTACCAATGGAAAATATGAATTTGATCCCATAATAGTTTCCCTTTTTGTGTCAAGTGATAATCCCTAAAGTATTCACGTTGATCCAACGTTACTCCCATTACATAGTTGAATGGGGTTTTCTCAGGATTATCAAAGTAGTACATAATATCTTTCACATAATGAGCATCGAGGGTTTTAGGAGGTTCCCATCTCCATGAGTAGCAAGTACACCTAAGTTTTGTTGGTATCTCCTGTTCCATATCCATAACTAAAGATAGAAAACAACTTAGAACAGAAAATAAAATCTACTTAGAGATAAAGCAAACAAGCACACACGAGAATAGTCACCCCACGCTATTGCTCCCCGGCAACGGCGCCAGAAAAAGGTCTTGATAACCACAAGTGTAGGCGATCAGTTGTAGCCTCTTTCGAAAGTAAGAGTGTCGAACCCAACGAGGAGCTAAAGGCACAACAAATATTCCCTCAAGTTCTATCGACCACCAATACAACTCTACGCACGCTTGACGTTTACTTTACCTAGAACAAGTATGAAACTAGAAGTACTTTGTAATTTTTGTGGGATAGGTTTGCAAGAATATAAAGAGAACGTAAATAAAGACTAGGGGCTGTTAAGATAAAGGAGCAATAAAGTTAGTGATAGCAAGTGTGGAAAAGTGGTGGTAGGAGTTGTGAAATTTCCCCTAAGCAATTGACTACGTTAGTAGACCGATAGCAAGTTTTATGTGGGAGAGGCCACTTCTAGCATGTGATCCCTTACTTGGAATTCTATGCACTTATGATTGGAACTATTAGCAAGCATCCGCAACTACTAACGTTCATTAAGATAAAACCCAACCATAGCATTAAGATATATTGGTCCCCCTTCAATCCCGTATGCATCAATTTCTATGCTAGGTTGAAGCTTCTGTCACTCTTGCCCTCCAATACGTAGTCCTATCAACATACAACTAACCCTATGGTGTGATCCACACGCGCGCTTATATGACGAGCACCAAAGGACAACAACATAACCACAAGCAATTTAAATGAATCATAGCAATTCACCAATCACCGATAGGACAACGATAATCTACTCAGACATCATAGGATGGCAACACATCGTTGGATAATAATATGAAGCATAAAGCACCATGTTCAAGTAGAGGGTACAACTGGTTCCGGGAGAGTGGACCGCTATAGAAAGATGGGGGAAGGTGATGGAGATGTTGGTGAAGATAACAGAGATGTTGGTGAAGATAACAGATTCTGGCCCTTCACCGTTTCTTATATTACCGGAGATCAGTAACTCCGATTGGGCTGATCTTTTGACACGATTTTTATCCTGATATTAGCTTTCTTGCGGCGAAAGAAGGGCATCAACCGCCTTACGGTGTGGCCACGAGGGCCCAGGGCACGCCTGCCCCTGGTGGGCGCGCCCCCTACCTCGTGGCCCACTCGGGCATCGTCTCATGTTGGTTCCGCTTCCCAAAATTCACATATATTCCAAAACAAATTCTCCGTCCATTTTTATTCCGTTTGGACTCCGTTTGATATGGATATTCTGCGAAACAAAAAACATGCAACAAACAGGAAATGGCACTGGGCACTTGATCAATATGTTAGTCCTAAAAAACCAGTATAAAAAGTTGCCAAAAGTATATGAAAGTTGTAGAATATTAGCATGGAACAATAAAAAATTATAGATACGACGAAGACGTATCAGCATCCCCAAGCTTAATTCATGCTCGTCCTCGAGTAGGTAAATGATAAAAAAGATAATTTTTTATGTGGAATGCTACCTTGCATAATCTTGATCATGTAATCTAATCATGGCATGAATATTAAGACATGAGTGATTCAAAGCAATAGTCTATCATTTGACATAGAAGAATTTAATACTCGGGCATCCCAACAAACAATCAAGTCTTTCAAAATTTTAGTGGTAAAGAACGTTATCCGTACAAAATCATATAGTCTTTTATGCTCCCTTTTCTTAACACAAGATACTCCTCATGCCTATTCCGGTATCAGCCAAGCAATTGTTTTCATACTTCACTTTTTCGTACCTTTACAACTCTTCACGCAATACATGAGCGTGAGGCATGGACATAACACTATGGGTCAAATAGAAGGTGGTAGTAGACAAAAGGAGGGAGAAAGTCTCACATCGACTAGGCGTAACAATGAGCTATGGAGATGCCCATCAATATATATCAATGTGAGTGAGTAGGGATTGCCATGTAACGGATGCACTAGAGCTATAAGTGTATGAAAGCTCAAAAGAAAACTAGTGGGTGTGCATTAACTTGCTTGCTCACGAAGACCTACGGCATTTGACGAAGCACATCGTTGGAATATACAAGCCAAGTTCTATAATGAAAGTTCCCACTAGTATATGGAAGTGACAACATAGGAGGCTCTCTATTATGAAGATCATGGTGCTACTTCGAAGCACTAGTGTGGAAAAGGATAGTAGCATTGTCCCTTCTCTCTTTTCTCTCATTTTTTGTTGTTTTTTTGGAGGGGATTTCCCTTTTTTTATTAGCCCTCTCTATTTTTTAGGCCATCTTTTTTTGGCCTTTCCCCACATGGGACAATGCTCTAATAATGAAGATCATCACACTTTTATTTACTTACAACTCAAAGATTACAACTCGAAGCTAGAACAAAATATGACTCTATGTGAATGCCTCCGGCGGTGTACCAGGAAGTGCAATGATCTAGTGTGTCAATGACATCAAAAAAGGGACAAGCCATGGAAACATCATGCTAGCTATCTTACGATCCTGTAAGGCAATATGACAATGATGGTGCGTGTCATAATAATTGAAATGGTGGAGTTACATGGCAATATATCTCGGAATGGCTATGGAAATGCCATAATAGGTAGGTATGGTGGCTGTTTTGAGGAAGGATATAAGGTGGTTTGATGCACCGGCGGAAATTGCGCGGTTCTAGAGTGGCTAGCAAGGTGGAAGGGTGTGAGTGCGTATAATCCATGGACTCAACATTAGACATAAAGAACTCACATACTTATTGCGAAAGATCTATTAGCCCTCGAAGCAAAAATACTACGACGCATGCTCCTAGGGGGGAGATTGGTAGGAGTTAATCATCGCGCGCCCCCGACCTTCACGCAAAGATAAACAATCCAAATACAATGCGCGCCAATTTGGTTACATAGTTAGGAGACCATACGTGGATGCTTCCGGAATCACAAACCTTAACACCAATATTTTTACTAGACCACAATCATTCACTAGTACCTCCCTGAAATTAGCATCTCTATATCACAAAACTGTTGCAAGGAATCAAACATATCATATTTAGCGATCTAAAAGTTTATGTAGGATTTTATGACAAACCATGTGAATGACCAATTCCTGTCAACTCTCTAAATAGATATAAGAGAAGCAAGAGAGTTTTAATTCTTTCTACAAAAGTTATGCCCATGCTGTAACAATTATAAGTGAAGCAAAAGAGCATTCTACAAATGGCGGTTTTCTATGTGAAGGGAAACATGCAATCCAAACTTGGAATGATATAAGTGAAGCACATGAAGCATTCTATAAAGCCATACTCAAAAGATATAAGTTAAGTGCAAAGAGCAGTCTATAAATCAACCAAGGACTATCTCATACCAGCATGGTGCATTTATTAAAAGAAAAAGAAAAAGCACACGACGCTCCAAGAGTTTACGCATATCATGTGAATGAAACGAAACCGAAAACATACCGATACTTGTTGAAGAAAGATGGGCTGCCTTCCGGGGCATCCCCTAGCTTAGAGGCTTGAGTCTCCTTGAATATTTACTTGGGATGCCTTGGGCATCCCCAAGATTTAGCTCTTGCCTCTCCTCCTTATTCTCACATCGAGACATCCTCGGTCTTCGAACACTTCATCCACACAAAACTTAACCAAACTTTTAGTGGCAGGGTTAGTGCATATGATCAATAAAATGCCATCATGTACTGCTCTAACATTATTGTATAATTATTAAAAAAACATTATCCACTGTATGCTATCATAATTCTATGGCCCCAAGTCAAGGAGGCATCAACATGAATTCAAACATATGCAAATAATGACGCTATAACAGCAATCTGTGAAAACAGGACAGTCTGTAGTAATCTAAACATTAACCATACTTCTGTAACCCAACAAATTGTGGCAAAATTAGGAAAAATCAAAAATTTGTATAGTAAGACTTTCCGAAAAGTTTCAGATCCTTTTGACGTTCCAGTAAAGAATGTAAAATCACGCACTTCAGCCAAAGTTTCTGTTTTTGCACCGCACAAGCCAACAAGCAGTTTAATCATCCTAATGGAAACTCTTGGCACATTATTTTTATAATACAATGGAATTGTACAAGGGGATAATTATTTTTATTGAAAAGTTTCTCTAATCAAGGTTCACAAAGTTTCCATGGGCATGAACAAAGTTCAAGGCTAGCTCCCACTTTAACAATGCTCGTCTTTCTCACTTTCGCTTTTCTTTCTGAAAAAGTTTTAGGTTGCCCTCTTTATTTTTTTGTTTTTAAACTTTATAAAAGCACACAACAGAAACAAATGACTCTCTAAAACTTCCGGGTTGTCTCCCTGGCAGCGCTTTCTTTAAAGCCATTAAGCTAGGCATATAGTGCTCAAGTAATGGATCCACCCAGATCCCAAGGTATATCAAAGCCAATTTTAACTAGCAATGATTTGGCATTTAATAGTGAGCACAAAGTGATATGTGTCATACAAAAACGAAGTCTAACTCTCTTCCTATGCATAGGCATGTCATACAAGAACAATTCATGCACATCATGTAAAGGCCAATGCATAGTATATGCAGTTTCGTGCAATTTTATTATGTTGGAAACACATAGAGGCGGAGATGTAGTTCCTCTCTCATAATAATTGCAAGTAGGAGCAGCAAGCACATTCATATTACATTCATCAAAATCATCATGTGTGACGGAAAAAGGAAACCCATCTATATAATAATTAATAAGTGCAAACTTCTCCGATATAGTGTAGTTTGGAGAATTCAAAAATATAATAGGACTATCATGCATGGGTGCAATAGCAACTATCTCATGATTAACATAAGGAACTATAGCAAGTTCATCTCCATAAGCATAATTCATACTAGCATCTTGGCCACAAGCATAGCAAGCATCATCAAAAAGGGATATTTCAAAAGAATCAACGGGATCATAACTATCATCATAGCATTCGTCCTTCGGTAAGCATGAAGGGAAATTAAACAATGTATGAGTTGAAGAGTTACTCTCATTAGAAGGTGGGCACGGGTAGCTAATCCGCTCTTCCTCCTTTTGTTCTTCGCTCTCCTCCATAGACTCCTACAAAATATTAGTCTCTTCTTCCATAGACTCCTACAAAATATTAGTCTCTTCTTCCATAGACTTCTACAAAATATTAGTCTCTTCTTGGACAGCGGAGACCTTCTCAATAAACGCATCAATATCAGAGTTATATTCATAATTCAAATAGCAATATTTCAATATAGCAAGAATTTCAGGCCTAGAAACATAATCATCAAAAGCATCATTCTTTTTAAACAGAGATTCAATTTCATAAGCACCCTTAAAAGCAACGAATTCTTCTATTTGTTCCGCATCATAATAGTCATATATACCATTAGCATAAGAAGCTAAGGTTTCATTATCATTAAATTTGCATGGAAAGGGAAGGTGTGGAGCCTTCATCCTAGAGCAAGAAGTATAATCATTTCTCAAGCATGGTTGCCGAGCATACCAATGGAACATATGAATTTGATCCCATAATAGTTTCCCTTTTTGTGACAAGCGATAATCCCTAAAGTATTCACGTTGATCCAACGTTACTCCCATTACATAGTTGAATGGGGTTTTCTCAGGATTATCAAAGTAGTACATAATATGTTTCACATAATGAGCATCGAGGGTTTTAGGAGGTTCCCATCTTGTAGCGACCACGATCCGAATGGACCGAAGTCTCTATGTTCTGTGTCATCCCTGGATCGGTAATGCTGACACACACAGTACTTGAAGGATTTATAACAGAGTGGCAATCACACACTTGTTACATTGAGTGGCTCCAAAGAGAACTTATTACAAAAGTCTATGGCTTAAGGCCATCTAACAAAATAACAGCGGAAGGATTGGAAGATAAGTGAGTCCATCAACTCCAACGGCATAGCTAAGTGCATGACAAACGACCTAGAACGTCTTACTCCTCGTCTGAAAAGTCTGCAACATAACATGTTGCAGCCCGAAATGGGTCAGCACATGGAATATGCTGGCAAGATAACACAAAAGATGCAAGTAACAAAATAAAGGCTAACACTACATGCATATTTGGCAGGTGGAGGCTCTAAGGTTTAAAGTTTTTGCGTAAAGCCAATTTTTTTCCTACATCAAAGGAATAAATTTTATTTTAACTATCATGGTAGGTGAAACATCATTGAGAAGGTACCTCCAACTCAATTCCAATTAAAGTAATCATTAACCCAACAAATTAATTTTAGAGTGATGAGATCAACCAATAATTCAAGTACCAAATACTCAAGATTGTCCACAACCGGGGACACAGCTAATCATGATCAGTTTGTACTCTCTGCAGAGGTTTGTGCACTTTTCCCACAAGACTTGATCGCCTCCGTTTAATTTCTCACACTGCATGGTGTTTGAGAATCGGATGACCGAGACAGAGTCATTCACAAGCATTTACTCTTTACCCTAGGTGAACTCATACACCTACTTTCCCCTACATCTTCTAGTCCACCATGAAAGAGCTCGCACAACTTACTCATACTATGCCAGAGCCCATAATGGCATTGTTGCTGCACACAAAAGTTTCTAGCATGAATAGTTTTGTGATCCCTTTGAGCCTGGGTGGCATTCCATATGACAATCACACGGAAACCCCGGGATTTCCTAGGACAACACTGGATTCCCCAGGTGCCCTGCAACCAATCGACCCAGATGTGTATTCAAGTAGCCACCTAAAGTTGAACCATTAATTAACAACTCACATCTGTCTTGGATTTCACTCAAACCCAAACCACGTCTACGAGCATAGCATGATAACCTAAGCATGGCGTAGAAGTAACTCCCAAGGGTTTGAAAATAATGCAGGTAATAGGTTCTACCTCAAACTACTTCCCAGACCCACAAGTTAAGAGATCCTACTCATGCAATGTGTGAGGATTTGATTTAACGCATAAAAGCTGGGTATATACAAGGGTATAATCAAAGTGTTACTTGCCTTGCCGATGATTCACAAAACCTATAGACTCGTAGCAGCACGCTTCACAGTCTGGGTATTCTATCGCAAGCAAACAATAGCATACATAAGCAATCAAGCAATGACGCACCAACAAAAAACCAAAACAGAAGATCTTACCAGAAAGTTCAACTTAAGAACTCCGGTTTGCAAAAAGAAACAAATCAAAAGAAGCAACGAAACTCAAACTGCGAAAGAAACGAGATCCAATTACTAGTTTGATCTAGGGTCAAATTTTATAGTAGCAATACTTTGTTCAAGTTGGTTAAACAGAAAGAGGGCGTCGAGACGAAGATCTGGGATTTTGAATCACCTGATTCTGACTCTCGAGCGAAAAGAAAAACGAAAAACAAGATCAGGGCAGAAATTGCGATCGCAAATAATCGCGGATAAATACCTCGAAAAAGAAAACTGACGAACAGCTTAACGAACGAATGTTCGTTAACTGAGGCTAAACGACGAATTCGTTCGTTAAAATGAACAAATGGGCGAATATTCGCTAAACAACTAATCCGGAAAAAAAACGATCTAATCTAAAAAAACAAAACTAGGGTTTTAAAAAAACCGAATCGGTTTTCGTTAGAAAACTAGGACGGTGGGGCGGCTACCTCGGCTCGGCTCCGGCGGGGCTCCGGCGGCGGTCCGGCGCGGCGGCGGGGCGGCGTAGGGAGGTGGGGCTGCGGCGGCGGCGCTAGGAGGCGGCGGCAGTGGCTCCTAGGCGCGGCGTGGCGGTGGCTGCTGCGGCTCCTCCGGCGGGCGGCGTCGGGTGGCGAAGTGGGGGTGGGGCGGCGCTATTTAAAGAGGGGGGCTAGTGGCTTGGGGGAGGGAGCAAGGCGGCGGCGGCGGCGGACAGGAGTCCGGTTCGGACTCTGGCGACGCGGCGGGGAAGGCGGCGGCGGGGTAGGCCGGCCTGGCTCGGCTAGGCCTTCGTCCAAGTCGGGCGTGACTTTTTTTTAAACCGCCGAAACTAAGAAAATTCTAGCAAATAAAATAAAAATCTAAAAATACCAAAACAAATTTTCACCATCTAAATAAAATATTGAGAACAAGGTGAACATTTTCTTGGCCCAAAAATGCAGTTTTTTAAAACATGCAAGTTTTTCCTATGCAAATAAAATCGCAAATAAATCCAAATAAAAACCAAAAGTGATTTTAAGAATTTTCCTCCAATATTTATTTTATTTTGGAGAAGTCATATTATCTCCACTCATATACTTTTTTGAGAAAAAAAAATTGGGGAGAAAAATAATTAAAACCAACGCTATCCTCGTACCGGTATTCGAGAAAACTCAAATACGAAAATGGTAGGATTCCCAACTCTCTCCGTAGGTCCTTGAGTTGCTTAGAATTTTCGAGGATCGCCACACACAAAATGCAAAGAAATATGAATGCAGTATGATCTATGTATAACATTCCAAATTGAAAATTTGGGATGTTACAAACCTACCCCCCTTAGAATGAATCTCGCCCTCAAGATTCGGCTTGGCTAGAGAACAGGTGTGGGTGGTCCTTGCGTAGATCATCTTCTCGTTCCTAGGTGGCTTCTTCCTCGGTGTGGTGACTGCACTGAACTTTGCAAAACTTGATAACCTTGCTGCGGGTGACTCTACTCAAAAATTCGAGAATCTTGACAGGCTTCTCCTCATAAGTCAGATCACTATCCAACTGAATTGCCTCCAGGGGTACTGTGTCTCTAACCAGAATATCGGCCATCTCCGCATGGCACTTCTTAAGCTGCGAAACGTGAAACACATCGTGTACTCCTGATAATCCTTCGGGTAACTCCAACTTATAGGAAACCTCTCCCATGCGTTCCAAAACACGGTAAGGTCCCACAAATCTCGGGGCTAGCTTTCCCTTGACTCCAAAACGTTTGACTCCTCACAGAGGCGATACTCTCAAGTATGCTCTGTCTCCGATTTCATAGGCTACTTCCTTGCGCTTCGAGTCTGCATAACTCTTCTGCCTGGACTGAGCTACGTTCAGTCTATCTCGGATCAGTTTAACCTTCTCTGCGGATTCTTTGATTAGATCTGGTCCAAACAACTGACGGTCTCCAACTTCATCCCACATTAACAGTGTTCGGCATCTCCTCCCGTACAATGCCTCGAACGGTGCCATCTTCAAACTGGACTGGTAACTGTTGTTGTACGAGAACTCAGCGTAGGGCAAGTTGTCATCCCAACTAGATCCATAATCTAGCGCACAGGCTCTCAACATGTCCTCCAGAATCTGATTGACTCTCTTGGTCTGTCCATCGGTCTGCGGATGAAAAGATGTACTGAATTCTAGCCTCGTTCCCAAAGTCTGGTGTAGCTGATGCCAAAACATTGAGGTGAACTGTGTTCCTCTATCTGATACAATGGTCCTCGGAACTCCGTGCAGACATACAATCATGGTCATGTATATCTAAGCCAACTTCGCACTGGTGTATGTGGTTTTCACAGGGATAAAGTGGGCTACCTTGGTCAAGCGATCCACTACTACCCAGATTGAGTCATATCCTGATTTGGTCCTGGGCAATCCGGTGATAAAGTCCATGCCAAGCTTATCCCACTTCCATTCGGGTACCGGCCTAGGCTGTAGCAATCCTGCTGGCTTCTGATGCTCTGCCTTGACTCTCTGGCATACATCACATACGGCTACATACTCGGAAATATCCTTCTTCATTCCCGTCCACCAGAAACGCTCCTTCAAATCCAAATACATCTTGGTGTTTCCGGGGTGTATCGATTATGGCAAATCATGTGCTTCCTGTAGTATCAGCTTCCTGATCTCCGGGTTGTTGGGCACATAGATTCGATCCACAAATCACAAGGTGTCATGTTCATCTTCACGAAATCCTTTGGCTTTTCCTTCACTCATCCTCTTCTTTCTCTCAGCAATTTCTTCGTCCTCCTTCTGGGCTTCGCGTATCTTCCCCAGCAATGTTGACTGAACCTCCAATGTTGCGACAAAACCTCTAGGAACTATCTCCAAACGAAGATCCCTGAGATCTTCTGCTAACTCCTAGGGCAATCCCCCTTTGACTAGGGTATTTGCATAACTCTTCTGGCTCAAAGCATCTGCAACAACATTGGCCTTTCCTGGGTGATAGTGCAGCTTCATATCATAATCCTTTATAAGCTCCAACCATCTCCTCTGTCTGAGGTTTAGCTCCTTCTGAGTGAAAATGTACTTCAAACTCTTGTGATCCGTGTACACATCACAACGATTTCCAATAAGGAAATGTCTCTAGGTTTTGAGTGCGTGCACTACAGCTGCTAATTCCAGATCATGCGTCACATAATTCAACTCATGCGGTCGCAGTTGGCGAGATGCAAAGGAAACAACTCTTCCATCCTGCATAAGTACTCCTCCAAGTCCTAAGCATGAAGCATCGCAGTACACTTGGAAATCCTTGCGTATTTTGGCAAAATCAGCACTGGGTCTGTCGTCAACCGTTTCTTCAACTCCTGGAAGCTTTCTTCGCACTCTTCATTCCAATGGAACTTTGTCTCCTTCTTCAACAATGTCCTCATTGGCTTTGCAATCTTGGAGAAATTTTCTATGAATCTCTGGTAATATCCTGCGAGTCCAAGAAAACTGTGGATCTCTCCAACCGAAGTGGGTGCCAACCACTCAGTGACTGCCTGCACTTTGATGGGGTCCACTGCTATACCTTCTCCTAATATAACATGTCCTAAAAATCCAACTTCCTTCAACCAAAACTCACATTTGCTAAACTTGGTGTATAACTGATGCTCTCTGAGCTTCTCCAGTACCAATCGCAAATGCTCCGCGTGTTCCTCTTCGTTCTTCGATTATACCAAAATATCATCAATGAATACCACGACAAACTTATCCAAGAACTCCATGAACACCTTGTTCATCATACTCATGAAATAGGCAGGGGCATTAGTCAATCCAAATGACATAACCGTATACTCATATAGCCTGTACCTTGCGGTGAAGGATGTCTTAGGTATATCCTTCTCTCGGATCTTCAACTGGTGGTATCCAGATCGTAGATCAATCTTGGAGAATACTTTTTCTCCCTGGAGTTGGTCGAACAAATTATTGATCATGGGCAGTGGGTACTTATTCTTAATAGTCACTTCATTCAGTGCACGATAATCAATGACCATTCTTAAAGATACATCCTTCTTCTCGACCAAAAGCACTGGGGCTCCCCAAGGTGATGAACTCCGGCGAATAAATCCTTTCTCCAATAACTCCTTAATCTACTTCTTGATCTCCTCCTAATCATTCGCTGGCATCTGATACGGTCTCTTTGATATAGGTCCGGTGCTAGGCAACAGCTCAATCAAAAACTCAATGTCCCTATCCGGTGGCATGCCTGGTAACTCCTTTGGAAACACATCCGGGAAATCCTTTACTACAGGCACTTCCTCCTGAACAACTCCCGTGAGAGAATGTACTTGTGTCCTTATAGGCGAATGCCTAGATACATACTTGATCCTTTTTCCCTCTGAGGTGGTGAGCAAAATAGACTTACTGGCACAATCGATGTTCCCTCCATACATCGATAGCCCATCCATACCTAGTATTACATCCAATCCTTGTGACTCCAAGACTATCAGGTCTGAGGGAAAAACATGGCATCCAATGGTTAATGTCATCTGAAACATCCTTGATTTGCCACATATTCCGCTCCGGGTGAACTTACTAACATGGGGGCCATAAGGACTCTGGTGGGCAACTTATGTCTATTTACGAATCCCCTTGAAATGTATGAATGTGCTGTACCAGTATCGAAAAGAACTACTGCGGTAAATGACTTAACCAAAAATTTACTGGTCACCGCATCTGGTTGTTCTTCAACCTCCTCCACGGTCACGTGGTTCACTTGTCCTTTGTTGAACGGGTTGGGCTTCTTCCCGGCGCTTCCATTGTCGTTCCCATTCTTAGCTTCAGGGCACTCATTGGCATAGTGTCCATTCTTCCCGCACTTGTAACATGTGAAGTGGATGGGGTAGAGCGATTCTGATTATTGTTTGCTCCATTCCTATTTCCATTCTTGGAGCCATTGTGGTTGTGCGAACTCCCTCCAGGGTGGGTGTGGCTTCCATGGTTATGGGTGTATCCTCCCGAATTCAGAGGTAATCGGGGCTTCTGCTGGGCTCCAGGATTATTCCTTCCTTGTCCATACTTCCTTTTGCGACTCTCAATCTGTTGCTGCTTCCCTTCAATCATAAGAGCTTTATCTACCAACTCCTGGTAGTTGTTGAAGGTTGCCACCATCAACTGTACACTCATCTCATCGTTTAGCCCTTCCATAAATCTCTCCTGCTTAGCGGCATCTGTGGCCACATCATCTGGGGCATAACGAGATAGGGTACTAAACTCATCTATGTACTGAGCTACAGTACGATTCCCTTGGCGCAAGTTGCGAAACTCCCGCTTCTTCATGCTCATAGCTCCAGTTGAGACATGGGCAGTACAGAAAGCTTGTTGAAACTGTTCCCAAGTAACATTGGCTACAGGGAAAGTGGCTGTATAATTCTCCCACCATGCTGCTGCGGGCCTAGACAACTGATGTGTAGCAAATCGCACCTTCTCAGCATCCGTGCAATTGACGGTGGTCCAATCCCTTCTAATCTTGCGCAGCCAGTCATCCGCAACTATTGGCTCAATACTGCTAGCAAACACCGGCGGTTGCAACCTTAAGAAACGTGTTTGGTTATCCACGGGTGGTGGTGGTGGAGGGTTGTTGTTGTTCTGGTTGTTCTGATTGTTCTGGACAAGTAGTTGCATCAAAGTGTTCAGCTGCTGGATCAACTGAGTGAGCTCCGGGGGAAACTGAAATCCGGGCTCACGTCTCGGAGGCATCTGATGGGTGTAGAGGGTAGAGATTAGAATAGAAATGAGGTCTGAGGGAAAATCACTACCCATATGCACATGAGACAAACACAATCGTATCACACCAATCAATTTCAAACAAGGGCTTACAAAGATCTAACTAACTTTACAAAAGTGCTCTAAATACTACTTTGTGGGGGAAACTGCTAGTCGTAGGGTTGTCATCTAGAAATTTTGATCGGCAGAAGATTCCATGATGTCTGCTCCAGCTTCATCTTCATAGTCTTCGTTATCACTATCATCGAGGTCTCAATCCGTGTCATCGATGATGATGTAATCTTTAGAACGAATCTCCTGGGGTTCTTCTTCCTCTTCTTCTCCTTCTGGTGCTGGATCTCCCATGAATACTCCTAGCTTCCTTGTCAAATCATCATTCTTCTCCACAACTATCAACATCTCCTCCTCATATCCGTCACGAGTAGACTTGAGTTCTTCTTCTAGCTCCAAATTCCTGGTTAGTGCCTTCTTCAAATCTATCATCCCTGCGCACATCTCGTGCTCCTGTCGACGAATGTGCTGGTTTAACTCCTGGATGAACGCTGCAATGGACCAGTCCTTCCGGGTGCTGATCATGTCCCAACGCTCATCTCGGCGTCCACAAATCTGGTAGATAGTGTCCTTCAGCTCCTGTTTGTAGACTTCTCTAATTCTTCCCATAGTGATGTGGGCTAGCATGCTCTTGCCTAGGCTCCAGGTTGGTGCATCAAAAGAAAACTCTATTGGCTCAGTGGATGGTGCGAAGGTTCTCTCGGGGATTTGAACTTGAATGCTCCATCACTCCTCTTCTGGTAAAGTGACGGTGTAGGTCCTGGTAAAGCTTGGTATTCCTATGTTCAGGTACCTAGTGACTTCCTTCAAGTGTCATCCAAAATGTGTGTCTTCATCCGGTTGCGTGAACTTGTTCCTTGGGTCCACCATCCTAAAGAAGTAGAAAATGGAGAGAAGTCAGAAATGAGTAGAGAAGAGTGACCTAGGGTTTATCTTAGTGGTCGTGTCCTACATTCAACATGTGCTCTGATACCATCTTGTAGCGACCATGATCCGAATGGACCGAAGTCTCTGTGTTCTGTGTCATCCCTGGATCGGTAATGCTGACACACATAGTACTTGAAGGATTTATAACAGAGTGGCAATCACACACTTATTACATCGAGTGTCTCCAAAGAGAACTTATTACAAAAGTCTATGGCTTAAGGCCATCTAACAAAACAACAGCGGAAGGCTCGGAAGATAAGTGAGTCCATCAACTCCAACGGCATAGCTGAGTGCATGACAAACGACCTAGAACGTCTTACTCCTCGTTTGAAAAATCTGCAACGTAACATGTTGAAGCCCGAAACGGGTCAGCACATGGAATATGCTGGCAAGATAACACGGAAGATGCAAGTAACAGAATAAACGCTAACACTACATGCATATTTGGCTGGTGGAGGCTCTAAGGTTTAAAGTTTTTGCATAAAGCCAAATTTTTTCCTACAACAAAGGTATAAATTTTATTTTAACTATCATGGTAGGTGAAACATCATTGAGAAGGTACCTCCAACTCAATCCCAATTAAAATAATCATTAACCCAACAAATTAATTTTAGAGTGATGAGATCAACCAACAATTCAAGTACCAGATACTCAAGATTGTCCATAACCGGGGACACGGCTAATCATGATCAGTTTGTACACTCTGCAGAGGTTTGTGCACTTTTCCCATAAGACTCAATCACCTCCGTTTAATTTCTCGCACTGCATGGTGTTTGAGAATTGGATGACTGAGACACAGTCTTTCAGAAGCATTTACTCTTTACCCCATGTGAACCCGTACACCTACTTTCCCCTACATCTGCAAGTCCACCACGAAAGAGCTCACAAAACTTACTCATACTATGACAGAGCCCATAATGGCATTATGGCTGCACACGGAAGTTTCTAGCATGAATAGTTTTATGATCCCTTTGAGCCTGGGTGGCATTCCATAGGACAATCACACGGAAACCCCGGGATTTCCTAGGACAACACTGGATTCCCCAGGTTCCCTGTAACCAATCCACCCAGATGTGTATTCAAGTAGCCACCTTAAGTTGAACCATGAATTAACAACTCACATCTGTCATGGATTTCACTCAAACCAAAACCACGTCTACGAGCATAGCATGATAACCTAAGCATGGCGTAGAAGTAACTCCCAAGGGTCTGAAAATAATGCAGGTAATAAGTTCTACCTCAAACTACTTCCCAGACCCACAAGTTAAGAGATCCTACTCATGCAATGTGTGAGGATTTGATCTAATGCATAAAAACAAGGTATTTAAAAGGGTATGATCAAAGTGTTACTTGCCTTGCTGATGATTCTCAAATCCTAGAGACTCGTAGTAGCACGCTTCATAGTCCGAATATTCTATCACAAGCAAACAATAGCATCCATAAGCAATCAAGCAATGACCCACCAACCAAACTCGAAAAGAGAAGATCTAACCAGAAAGTTCAACTTAAGAACTTCGGTTTGCAAAAAGAAACAAATCGAAAGAAGCAACGAAACTCAAATTGTGAAAGAAACGAGATCCGATTACTAGTTAAATCTAGGGTCAAATTTTATAGTAGAAAAACTTTGTTCAAGTTGCTTAAACGAAAAGAGGGCGTCGAGACGAAGATCTGGGATTTTGAATCACCTGTTTCCGACTCTTGAGCGAAAAGAAAAACGAAAAACAAGATCAGTGCAGAAATCACGATCGAAAATAATCGCGGATAAATACCCCGAAAAAGAAAACTGACGAACAGCCTAACGAACGAACGTTCGTTAAACTGAGACTAAACGACGAATTCGTTCGTTAAAACGAACGAACGGGCGAACATTCGCTAAACAACTAAACCAGAAAAAAACCGATCTAATCTAAAAAAATGAAACAAGGGTTTTCTAAAAAAACGAAACTAGGGTTATCTAAAAAACCGAATCGGCTTTCTTTAGAAAACCAGGACGGCGGGGCGGCTATCTCGGCTCGGCTCCGGCGGGGCTCCGGCGGTGGTCCGGCGCGGCGGCGGGGCGGCGTAGGGAGGCGAGGCTGCGGTGGCGGCGGTAGGAGGCGGCGGCGGCGGCTCCTAGCGGCAGCGGCGGCGCAAACGGCGGCGGCTGCGCTGGCTGCGGCGGGCGGCGTCGGGTGGCGAAGTGGGGGTGGGGGCGGCACTATTTAAAGAGGGGGAGCTGGTGGCTTGGGGGAGGGTGAAAGGCGGCGGCGGCGGCGGACAAGAGTCCGGCTCGGACTCTGGCGGCGCGGCGGGGAAGGCGGCGGCGGCTCGGGCCGGCCTGGCTCGGCTGGGCCGTCGTCCCAGTCGGGCGCGACTTTTAAAAAAAAACCGCCAAAACTAAGAAAAATTCTATAAAATTAAATAAAAATCTATAAATGCTAAAACAAATTTTCACCGTCTAAATAAAATATTTAGAACAAGATGAACATTTTCTTGGCCCTAAAATCCTGTTTTTGAAAACATGCAAGTTTTTCCTATGCAGATAAAATCACAAATAAATCCGAATAAAAACCAAAAGTGATTTTAAGAATTTTCCTCCAATATTTCTTTTATTTTGGAGAAGTCATATTATCTCCGCTCATATATTTTGTTGAGAAATATTTTTTTGGGGAGAAAAATAATTAAAACCAAAGCTATCCTCGTACCGGTATTCGAGAAAACTCAAATACGAAAACGGTAGGATTCCCAACTCTCTCTGTAGGTTCTTGAGTTGCTTAGAATTTTTGAGGATCGCCACACACAAAATGCAAAGAAATATGAATGCAGTATGATCTATGTATAACATTCCAAATTGAAAATTTGGGATGTTACACATCTCCGTGAGTAGCAAGTACACCTATGTTTTTCGGTATTTCGTGTTCCATATCCATAACTAAAGATAGAAAACAACTTATAATAGAAAATAAAATCTACTTAGCGATAAAGCAAACAAGCACACATGAGAATATACACCCACGCTATTGCTCCCCGACAACGGCGCTAGAAAAAGGTCTTGATAACCCACAAGTGTAGGGGATCAGTTGTAGCCTCTTTCGATAATTAAGAGTGTTGAACCCAACGAGGAGCTAAAGGCGGAACAAATATTCCCTCAAGTTCTATCAACCATAGATGCAACTCTACGCACGCTTGACGTTTACTTTACCTAGAACAAGTATGAAACTAGAAGTACTTTATAGTTTTTTTGTGGGATAGGTTTGCAAGAATATCAAGAGCACGTAAATAAAGACTAGGGGCTGTCAATATGAAGAAGCAATAAAGTTAGTGATAGCGAGTGTGGAAAAGTGGTGGTAGGAGTTGCGAAATTGCCCCTAAGCAATTGACTACGTTACTAGACCGATAGCAAGTTTTATGTGGGAGAGGCCACTGCTAGCATGTGATCCCTTACTTGGAATTCTATGCACTTATGATTGGAACTATTAGCAAGCATCTGCAACTACTAACGTTCATTAAGGTAAAACCCAACCATAGGTCCTCCTTCAATCCCGTATGCATCAATTTCTACGCTAGGTTGAAGCTTCTGTCACTCTTTCCCTCCAATACATAGTCCTATCAACCTACAACTAACCCTATGGTGTGATCCACGCGCGCGCTCATATGACGGGCACCAAAGGACAGCAACATAACCACAAGCAATTTAAATTAGTCATAGCAATTCGCCAATCACCGATAGGACAACGATAATCTACTCAGACATCATAGGATGGCAACACATCATTGGATAATAATATGAAGCATAAAGCACTATGTTCAAGTAGAGGGTACAACTGGTTTCGGGAGAGTGGACCGCTGTAGATAGATGGGGGAAGGTGATGGAGATGTTGGTGAAGATGATGGAGGTGTTGATGTAGATCGCCGTCACACGAAGATGGCCCCGGTGGCACTCCGGCGCCACCGGAAGCGAGGAGGAGAGAGCCCCCATCCTTCTTCTTCTTCCTTGACATTCTCCCTAGGTGGGAGAAGGGTTTCCCCTCTGTCCATGGCCTCCATGGCGGCGGACGGGCGAGAGCCCCTTCGAGATTGGATCTGTCTCTCTCTGTTTCTACGTTCCCAGATTCTGGCCCTTCACCGTTTCTTATATTCCCAGAGATCCGTAACTCCGATTGGGCTGATTTTTTGACACGATTTTTATCCGGATATTATCTTTCTTGTGGCGAAAGAAGGGCATGAACCGCCTTACGGTGTGGCCACAAGGGGCCAGGGCACGACTGCCCCTGGTGAGCGTGCCCCCTGCCTCGTGGCCCACTCGAGCATCGTCTCATGTTGGTTCCGCTTCCAAAAATTCACATATATTCCAAAAAATATCTCCGTTCGTTTTTATTCCGTTTGGACTCCGTTTGATATGGATATTCGATTAAACAAAAAACATGCAACAAACAGGAACTGGCACTAGACACTGGATGAATATGTTAGTCCTAAAAAATAGTATAAAAAGTTGCCAAAAGTATATGAAAGTTGTAGAATATTGGCATGGAACAATAAAAAAGTATAGATACGACCGAGACGTATGAGCCTCCAAGTGTAGAGGTTTGTAGGACAGTAGCAAATTTCCCTCAAGTGGATGACCTAAAGTTTTTCAATCCGTGGGAGGTGTAGGATGAAGATGGTCTCTCTCAAACAACCCTGCAACCAAATAACAAAGAGTCTCTTGTGTCCCCGATACACCCAATACAATGGTAAATTGTATAGGTGCACTAGTTCAGCGAAGAGATGATGATACAAGTGCAATATGGATGGTAGATATAGGTTTTTGTAATAAGAAAATATAATAACAACAAGGTAACTAATGATAAAAGTGAGCATAAACAGTGTTGCAATGATAGGAAACAAGGCCTAGGGTTCATACTTTCACTAGTGCAAGTTCTCTCAATAATAATAACATAACTTGATCAAATAAATATCCCTCAACATGCAACAAAGAGTCACTCCAAAGTCACTAATAGCTGAGAACAAACAAAGAGATTATGGTCGGGTATGAAACCACCTCAAAGTTATTCTTTCTGATCGATCTATTCAAGAGTCCGTAGTAAAATAGCACAAAGCTATTCTTTCCATTCGGTCTATCATAGAGTCCGTACTAGAACAACACCTTAAGATACAAATCAACCAAAACCGTAATGTCACCTAGATACTCCTTTGTCACCTCAAGTATCCGTGGGCATGATTATACGATATGCATCACACATTCTCAGATTCATCTATTCAACCAACACAAAGTACTTCAAAGAGTGCCCCAAAGTTTCTACCGGAAAGTCAAGACGAAAACGTCACTACAAAAACAAACACTTCCATGATGATACGTGTTTGTCACAGTAGGTCACGTTTTCTGTCATGCATGTACATCCATGACGATTTTATGACAGAATCAAGATAGTCATACATGTGTTGTCGTAGAAGTGTTCCATGACGTTACCAAAATTATCATCACGGAAGTGTCCACTTCCATGATGATAAATCGCACATCACAGAAGTGCTTTCGTCAAGGGTGACCGCCACGTGGCATCCACCGTAACGGAACGTCGTTAAGCTACCGGGTCCGGTTTTGGATCCGATAACCCATTAACAGCCCCGACCAATGGGGATTTTCCACGTGTAAAATTATCATTGGCTGGAGGGAATACGTGTCGGCTCGTCGTTGGAACAGATGTCATCCACTCACTGGACACATAGCGCCTATGATACGTCGACACGTGGCACGGCCCAACAGAGGCCCATTCCTATGAAAAGGCCGGCCCGTTTGACTTGGTCAAAAGGTGGCGGGCTGGCCCACGGCAAGCCTGTTAACGGCCTGTTCGCATATAGCCCATTTACAGCCCACTAACCCAGGGCCCGTTTACGGCCTATCCGAATTAGGCCCAGTAGCGTCATCTAGGTTGTCCAATATAATTCCATCCCATTTTAACTTCCGTCCCATGTATGGCCCATGACGTCTTTCGGCTCATATGAGGCCCTTAGTAACCCTCGGCCAATTAATGGCCCGTGGTGATACTCGCCCATAATAAATAGTGCCCAACAGAGGCCCATTCCTCTGAAAAGGCCGGCCCGTTTGACTTGGTCAAAAGGTGACGGGCCGGCCCACGACAAGCGTATTAATGGCCTGTTCGCATATAGCCCATTTACAGCCCGCTAACCTAGGGCTCGTTTACGACCTATCCGAATTAGGCCTAGTAGCGTCATCTGGGGCATCCAATATAATTCCAGCCCGTTTTAACTTCCGGCCCATGTATGGCCATGACGTCTTTTGGCCCATATCAGGTCCTTAGTAACCCTCGGTCCACTAATGGCCCGTGGTAAAACTGGCTCGTATTGAACAATGTTTTACTTTATACCCATTAACGGCCCATTATTCCGTCAGGCCGTTTCCAGCCCATGTTATCTTTCGGCCTACTCAGGGCCCATTTATTCTTGGGCTCATTTCCAGGATTCGTTTACTTTCGGCTCGTTACTCTCATTTTCTGCTTGTGGGCCAAATTCAGCCCGTGGTTACAGTCGGCCCGTTTGTGGCTCGTTAATACGTTGGGTCGTTTTCATAGCGTCATCAAATACGGCCGATTAACGACGGCCCGTTATGGTCGGCCCATTGTTTCTACGACCCTTAGAAGGCCCATTGTTTCTACGGCCCGTAAGAGGCCCATGTTAACTATAGTAAATATGTAGCCCATGGTTAATGTGGCCTAGTTTTAAAAAATAGGCTATTGCGACCACTAGCAAACCGCGGAAAAAGAGCTGCACTGACTACAAGAAAACAAATAAACAAGAAAATAACGAAATAAATAGGCAAGCAACTTATGCTAGGCTATCACGGCTATTACACATATTACATCCACTGGGCATCAAAGTTCGCCACCAGTGCAAATATAGGGAACAAAGCAGCATATAAACGCCGTAGCAAAACAAGTCCAGAACTGAAACCACTTCAGAAGAGCTCAAGAAACAATATCCTGGGTACCCATAATGTCGGCAAGATGCTTAGCAAGCTTATTAACTTTCTCTTGTTTTGCGCTTAAATCCTCCAGCACTTGCTGTTGCACCAGAAAGTATGCATCTGAATTCTGCAGGGACTTCCTCAGTCCTTCGGCTTCCTGTCGCATAACATCTGATCGATGTCTTTCAACTTGAAGTTGAGACTCAAAAAGACGAACTGATTGAGGCAGCGAGTTTGAAGAGCTGGTGCCAGCAGTAGTAGCCAGTAACTCAAACACTACATCAAGACAGTACTTTGGGGTTGTCTGATTGTCTTCAATATAGTTTTTATCAGCTTTCTTGGAGACGAACAGGGATGTCTCACTATCTTGAACCTTATCTGCATTACTTCCTATACCATTGCATAACGGGGTACTCTTCTCCAATATTTTATCCGCAATTTAAAAGAGAAACAAACAAACACATCACAGGTTTACAATGTAGTATATGAAACTCATTTTGGTAAACCAGTTCAGTAGTAAGGGGGACATGATAACAACATGAAACAAACATATATATATATATATATGTAGTATGGTCACTATATGGTCTATATCATTCTAGTTTATGTTGCCAAATCAAGATAGATACAGTTCGAATCATATCTATTTAAGACAAAGTAGCTTAGACAGAATATAAGTGTGGGAAACTACACATCAATAACAACACTTGTAAGGTGCATGGCATGAGAATATAATTGTTTATTCAATTGAAACTAAAATCAACATAGAGCAAGTTACAACAGCTAACACGTTAAAGAAACAGGTTTAAAACATACCTGTTGCGCCATTGGAGTTTCAATTGCATCCTTCAAATTTGAAATTAGTTGGTATGAGTAAACACATTGATGCAAGAGCAAAGTAGCATGAACCATAGCTACGGAACCTGACCCAAGAACAATTCTTCTTCTGCTTTAAGCGTTGACTTGGGGTTCGGAGTGGTGGTCCTCGTGCATTTGGCACTGCAGTTGCCTTACTAACTGCTCGTGTTTGCGTGCTCTGTGGTGGAGACGGTGCTGTGTCAACGGGAACTGTGTTACTATCTGCTGGGGTTGGGGTTAGAAGGGGTGTAGCTTGTTCTTTGTCCAACTAGGTAGGGGTACAATCTGCGTGAGTCTGGGTTATGTGTAGTGGGGCTGGTTCTTGGGCAAGTACAACAGTGGTTCTATCTCCATTGACAGGTAGCACGATCTTTTCTGAAGACCATGTTTTTACTCCCACAGATACTGCCATCACCCCCTCCAATTGAAATGGCTGATAAACAAGAAAAGTAATTGAATGTACAGACATTGTAAGATAGACAGGTGCAATGGATAGTAGGGAAGAAAACAGGGCATGAAATAATTCACATTTATGTTGTCTAACCAAACAGAATAGCAGGACATAATTTCACATATATGATGGCTAATTAAACAGGATAGCATGACACAATTTCACATGTATGATGGCTAACTAAACATGATAGAATTACATACTTCAAAATATGATGACTATGTAAACATGATGACATGATATAACTATACGATGTGTCTATTAAAGTGGTTGGCATGCCATAAATCACAAACATGCTGTCGATGGAAACATGATGGCATGATATAATTCATGGATAGAATGACATAATTCAAAATATGATGACTATGTGAACAGGATGAGATGACATAACTATATCATGTCTTTACAAAATGGGTTGGCATGCCATAATTCAGATACATGCTATCTATGTAAACATCATGGCATGATACAATTTGTCGGTGTACTAAGATAGGGGTACCTTAGTACCCCAACTTGTGCACGGGCAGTAGCAGCTTCCCGCGGCAGGGTCTACCACGTGCTTGCCGGAAACCTCTCTGGTCCTTATTAAGCCATTCAAAAACAAAGTATACAAGACAGAAGATCAAGGCCCCGGCAAGTGGAGCTTGCCGGGAAGGCCGTCCCAGGCTCAAGATTACCTCATTAACTCAAGGCCCTGGCAAGAGGAGCTTGCCAGGAAGACCAGAAGATTGCCTCTTATAAGACACGCCTCGGTGCACCCTGCGCCCCGGCAAGACCCGGGGAGCGACAAGCTTCCCGGCCCGACAAGATCAAGACCCCGGCAAGGTGCTTGCCGGGGGAAGTCTGCACTGTGTGCCCGCGCTCCAGCTCATCGGCCCACGCGTCGCCCTGGGGCCATTCCAGGGACGCGTGGCGGATGGCTGTGCAGCCTGGGGGACACGGTGGCACTCCATGGTGACGAAGCTACCACCGTGGCGAACGGAGACGCAAGGGCGGGCGCTTTTGGGGTCGACGGCGACGGGCATTTAATGCTCTTGTCCCCCACTGTCAAAGTAGGTGATGACCACTGTTCATGCACTGTTCATCCACTGTTCCCGCACTGTTACAACTACCACCAAAGTTACATTTTTACCCCTTTCTCCTACGTTGACACCTGTCGGTGACCCCTTGAGCTATAAAAGGAGGCCCATGCACAACGTAGAAGGGGTTCAGAACCTTGATAGCTCTCTCGCTCGGTGTAGCTAGTTCTTCAAGCTCCCGAGCTCCCCAACTCAATACAAACCAAGTAGGAGTAGGGTTTTACGCGTTCGTCGCGGCCCGAACCTGGGTAAACTGCTTGCGTGAGCTCTATGATCTGCTCTTTGTGCTCCCTCCGCTCCCTTACCGCACGAACAAAGGGGCTCCGGTCCCATAGGTGCTCGTGGTGGACAGTTTCCCCCGACATCTTTGGCGCATTCTGATCCTTGGGTACCCGTGGCCAGGTAGGGGGCGTCGAGGTTGTGCGAACCTGATCCGGCGCTCACGCGGGCGCACTCTTCATCAACCTCTCCAACTTCGTCAGCTTCATCAGCAACAACAGCATGGCCCCGAAGAAGAAGGCTTCGGAGGTCGCAGGCCCGTCTGCGTCTGTCCCGCCGCCACCAGAACCAACGGTGGGCGGAGGAGACGCCGTCGGAAGGGTGGTCGCCGGCGAGGAAACTCACGGCGCCACCAAGTCCAAGGACAAGACGGACGACCGAGCCACGGTCTACGTAGATGCGCCACGTCCATCTCAGCAGACGACGACCCAGCAGCGCCGTGGTACAGGAGGTACCATCCGCTTGCTGGGGCAAGGTCAAACCGGAGGTTCGCGGGACGCTCCGGGCCACCGTCCTGGCACGAGCAAGGTGCGGTCGCCGGGGCGGGAAGCTGCTCCTTCTAACCCCGTTAGGAGTCCGAGCATATCCCGCTCCTCGCGCCGCTCGCCCCCGCTCCCCTCCTCTCCAGCAGAAGCGCTCGCAAGAGCGCAACTGCTCCTCGATTTCCCTCCAGCGGCAGACAAAGCCGAAGACTGGAGGGCAACCATCCAGAGCCTGATCGCCTTCGCCAATAACGAGATGCCGCAGCAGCCGGCGACATCACGGCCGCGGCAAGTTGAGAAGACGAAGGCCGATGGCGACAAGACCGCCGGGGGTGCAACCACCATGCACTCCCCGCCGCGGAAGCAGAAGACGCCGCCCCGCCGGATTAACGTCGACGACGACTCCACGGCGTCGTCGGATCCGCGGGCTCGTGGGGACCAGCGCCAGGTCCTTGACGATCGGCGACAAGAAGACGCTCGGACGACGATCGAGTGCTGCCGAGAAGCCCGGCGACAATCAGATCAGCGAGCTGGGACCGCTGTCGATACGCACGCGCCCGGTGAACCAGGCGACTTGCCGTACGTGGCAGGTTGCCCTGCGTTTACCCGTGAGCTGCGGCGCGTCCAGTGGCCCAGCATGAAGAACTTCAAGCCTGACGTACCGGAGAAGTACGACGGCAAGACGCACCCCTAGGAATTCCTCAGCATTTACACCATCGCGGTGCAGGCTGCCGGGGGGCGCGACGAGAAGATACTGGCGAACTACTTCCCGCTGGTGCTTAAGCCGAACGTTCGTTCTTGGTTTATGCACTTGCCGGAAGGCTCCATTTCTTCTTGGGCAGATCTTTGCCACCAGTTTGTCGGCGCCTTCACGGGCGGCCACAAACCCCACGGCCAGGAGAGCGATCTCCACATCTTGGCCCAGAAGGAAGGAGAACCTCTACGCAAGTACATCCAGCGATTTAGCCGCGTGCAGCACAACATCCCCGACGTCCACCCTGCCGCGGTTATCAGCGCGTTCCATCAGAACATGCGTAACCGCCGCATGCGTGAGGAGATGGCCTTGACCAAGATACGGGATGTCAGCGAGCTCTATGCTCTGGCTGACAAGTGCGCGCGCGCCAAAGAGGGGAGGAGACTCCCCGGAGAGGATGCTGGCGCAGGAGGAAGCGACAGCGAGGATGCCGCCCCGGCAAAGAAGAGCCGGCAGCGGAACAATAGGAAGAAGAAGAGCAAGGAAGTGCTTGCCGTCGAGAAGTCCGGCAAGGAGGCTCCCGCCAAGCAAACACAGGCTGGCGGCTCTGGCAAGGAGCCTGCCCCTGTAGCTGCAGCCGACAAGCAGGACGGCTCCGACAAGCAATACTGCAAGATCCACCGCACCAAGGGCCACGACCTCTCCAACTGCAAACGCTTCGAGTATCTCGTCGAGCAGCAGAAAGCTGAGTACGAGCGGCGCGACAAGGAGAAGGCCCAAGGAGGCGGAGGAGAGCCCAGCAAGAAGCGGCCATTTAATGGCCGGGGAGGACGCCGCGGCAAGGCCAAGCAGCGGCAAGGTGATCGACCTCCCCGGGGCCGCGACAAGGACGAAGAAGACGATGACGATGACATGGAGGAAGATGATAACAGCGAGCAGGAGTTCCAGAAGGCCACGGAAGTCCTGTGCGTCGACAACGGCGCCTCTCTGCATACTTCCCACCGCCAACTCAAGCAGTGGGTGCGGGAAGTAAATGCAGCTGAGCCGCCCGTCGAGTCGCGCAGGCTCCTCAAATGGTCCAGCACGCCCATCATTTTTGATCTTGAGGATCACCCTGACCGCACCACTGCGGTCGGGTGCTTGCCGATGTTGGTCTCACCAACCATCCGCAACCTCAAGGTCACCAAAATGTTGGTTGACGGCGGGGCCGGCCTAAACTTGATCTCCTCTGCTGTGATCAAGAAACTCCAAATCCCAGACGGCGAGCTCGAAGAGACCGGTTCTTTCCAAGGAATAAACCCGGGGAGGAGCAAGCCCAAGGGGAAGATTACTCTGCCAGTGACCTTTGGCGGGGAGCTGAACTTCAGGACGGAGAGGATAACCTTCGATGTTGCCGATATCCCATTACCATACAATGGGATACTTGGACGTCCTGCCCTCGCCAAGTTCATGGCAGCTTCCCACTACGCCTACAATGTACTCAAGATGCCAGGGCCGATAAGCGTCTTCTCTGTCCATGGCGACAAGAAGGACGCGCTTATCTGCGCCGACAAGATCTACCGGGATGCAGCAGCCGCGGCGGAGAGCAGCCCACTTGCCGCTGAAGCTCCCGAGGGGAAGAAGACCAAGACCAAGTCCGACAAGTGCTCTGGGGCCCACTCCGGCAAACGCACCTCTTCGGAGTGCTGCGCTGCCGTCGAGGACGTTCCATCGAGCTCCACCGGCAAGAGCAAGAAAGGAATGGCCGCTCCACCGGCAACCAAGAAGGTGTCCGCCAAGGAGGACGGCACTGGTGGTACCTTCACCATCAGTGCTACACTTGATAGCAAATAGGAAAGCGCGCTCGTTGCCTTCCTGCGGGCGAATGTCGATGTGTTTGCCTGGCAACCATCTGACATCCCCGGTGTTCCCAGGAAGGTAATTGAGCACAAGCTTGCTGTTTGTCCTCATGCGCGGCCCGTCAAGCAGAAGGTCAGGAAGCAAGCCGTGGAGCGCCAAGAATTCATTGCCGAAGAAATCAAGAAGCTAGAAGCAGCAGGCCTGGTTAGAGGCGTAATCCATCCGACGTGGTTAGCAAACCCAGTTGTCGTGCGTAAGGCCAACGGGAAGTGGAGACTGTGTATAGACTTCACCGATGTGAATAAAGCATGTCCCAAGGATCCATTTCCCTTGCCACGCATTGACCAGATTGTTGACTCCACTGCCGGATGTGAGCTGCTCTCTTTCCTTGATGCATATTATGGCTACCACCAGATTTTTATGGCCAAGGAAGATGAAGAGAAGACTGCATTCATTACTCCATGTGGCACATATTGCTTCATTCGCATGCCTTTCGGATTGAAGAATGCAGGCTCAACATTTACAAGGGTGGTGCACACTGCTTTTGAGCCACAGATCCACAGAAATGTAGAAGCTTACATGGATGACATAGTGGTGAAGAGCAAGAGCAAGGATACCCTGATCCAAGATTTGGAAGAAACTTTTGCAAATCTGCGCAAGATCCAGCTTAAGTTGAACCCCGAGAAGTGCGTCTTTGGAGTCCCCTCCGGCAAGCTTCTCGGGTTCTTCGTGTCTCAGAGGGGGATTGAAGCTAATCCCGACAAGATCAAAGCCATCGAGCAGATCGAAGCCCCGAAGCGCGTCAAGGACGTAAGGAGACTTGCAGGTTGTGTGGCTGCCCTCAGTAGGTTCATTTCAAAGTCTGCAGAACGCGCCCTGCCTTTCTTCAAAATTTTGAAGAAGGCAGGTCCTATGAAATGGACACCGGAAGCGGAGGCAGCGCTGCAAGACTTGAAAGGATACCTATCCTCCACTCCAATACTTGTCGCACCTAGGCCACAAGAGAAGTTGCTGCTACACCTAGCAGCAACCAATCAAGTGGTTAGTGCTGCGTTAGTAGCGGAGAGGGAGGCCGATGAGGAGTCTACACCACCGGCAAGCGAATCCAGCGACAAGCAGGGGGCTGCTCCGGCAAGCTCTGGCCCCGACAAGGACAACTCTGCGCAGGAACAATTAGAAGTGCGAAGAAAGATGGTGCAGCGCCCGGTGTATTTTGTGAGTTCCCTCTTGCAGGGGGCTAGATCAAGATACTCCGGGGTGCAGAAGTTGCTTTTCGGCCTCCTCATGGCCTCGAGAAAGCTGCGCCATTATTTCCAAGCACATGAGATAACAGTGGTCACTCGCTTTCCGTTGAAGAGGATATTGCACAATCCAGAAGCAACAGGCAGGATCGTCGACTGGGCACTGGAGCTGTCAAGCTTTGGTCTCAAGTTTGAGAGTACCTCAACTATACAGAGCAGAGCTTTGGCAGAATTTATAGCTGAGTGGACCCCAACGCCCGACGAAGAAGTTCCAGAGACAAGCGTACCCGTACAAGAAGCGACAAGCGAATGGGTGATGTACTTTGATGGTGCCTTCTCGCTGCAAGGCGCTGGAGCCGGTGTGGTACTCATAGCACCCACCAGAGAACACCTCAAGTATGTTATCCAGATGCACTTTCCCAGGGAACAAGCGACAAACAACACTGCAGAGTATGAGGGCCTGCTTGCCGGCCTCAGAATTGCAGCTGAACTTGGGATTAAGAAGCTGATTGTGCGGGGAGATTCTCAGTTGGTGGTCCGAAAAGTCAACAAGAGTTATCAGAGCCCTTTGATGGAAGCTTATGTAGATGAATTGAGAAAGCTTGAAGAGCACTTGGAAGGTTTGCAAATGGAGCACGTCCCGAGAGCTCAGAACGATATAGCAGATGGCCTTTCAAAGTGTGCTGCGATGAAGTTACCTGTGGAACCAGGGACCTTCCTGCTCAAGCTAACTCAGCCATCCGTTACACCATCAATTGGGCAGACCAAGAAGAGGAAGTTGGTCTCTGGCGACTACTTGCCGGCGGATCTTCCAGAAACCGCCGCCAAGGTCCCCAAGATCAACGACCAGAACGCTGAGGAACAGTTTGCTCCTGCAGACCCAAGGGTCTGTACAGTTGAAGCAATCGTTCCCGACAAGCCTCGCCCCGGCGAGCTTGCCGGGGGACCATCAGCTCTGGCAGAACTAGAGTTTCTTGCCGTAGAAGCTGGGGTTCCCGCAGCGGCCCTCATGCCTTTAGTCCTTGCCGTCGAGCCTCGGGCTCCGGCATGGGCACAGCACATCGTTCGTTTTCTGCAAACTGGAGAACTTCCCGACGACCCAGCAGAGATAGAGAAAATAACCAGGCAGTCAAGTATGTACCAGTTCGTGGTCAATGAACTGTACAGAAGAAGGCTCAATGGTGTCAGGTTGAAGTGCATTTCCAGAGAAGATGGACAGAAGCTGTTGGCAGAAATACATGGAGGCATATGTGGCCACCACATTGGCGCAAGGGCACTTGCCGGAAAGGCGTTCCGACAAGGGTTTTTCTGGCCAGAAGCCCTCCAAGATGCAACTGCACAAGTAACCAAGTGTGAAGCGTGCCAGTTCCCTGCAAAACAAATTCATCAGCCAGCTAAAGCTCTCCATATGATCCCTTTGTCCTGGCCCTTCTCGGTCTGGGGGCTCGATATCCTCGGCCCTTTCCCCCGTGCTGTCGGGGGCTTTGAGTACTTGTATGTTGCAATCGACAAGTTCACAAAGTGGCCAGAAGTGGAACCGGTGAGAAAGGTGACAGCACAGTCAGCGGTCAGGTTCTTCAGAGCAATTGTTTGCCGTTTCGGAATCCCTAACAGGATCATCACCGACAACGGTACGCAGTTCACTAGTCGCACCTTCATGCAGTACGTCCAAGACCTTGGCGCCAAGGTCTGCTTCGCTTCTGTTGCTCACCCGAGGAGCAATGGTCAAGCGGAGAGGGCCAATGCTGAAGTGTTGCGCGGGCTAAAAACGAGGACCTTCGACAGGCTGCGCAAGTGCGGAAGAAACTGGATAGAGGAGCTACCGGCGGCTCTTTGGTCAATCAGGACGACACCAAGTCGAGCCACCGGGCAGACACCCTTTGCCCTTGTCTATGGGGCAGAGGCAGTTCTCCCCACGGAACTCGTATACGGATCTCCTCGAGTGCTCGCTTATGATGAGCTCGAGCAAGAGCAACTGCGACAAGATGATGCATTGCTCCTCGAGGAGGAACGTCTCCAGGCTGCTGTACGAGCTGCTCGATACCAGCAAGCCTTGCGCCGCTACCATAGCCGCAAGGTCAAGGCCAGGAGTCTCGAGGAAAGCGACCTTGTTCTTCGGCGTGTTCAGTCCGCCAAGAATTCCAACAAGTTGACGCCGAAGTGGGAAGGCCCTTATCGGGTGAGACAATTCACAAGGCCCGGCGTTGTCCGCCTTGAGACCGAAGAAGGCTTACCGGTGAGCAACTCCTGGAACATAGAGCATCTTCGAAAGTTTCACCCATGAGGCGCGGTTGCCGTGATCCGCTCCGGCAACCACCTTTTGTACAAGTCTTGCTGCTGTTGCATGTAAACCTTTGTACAAAGCCGGGCGCAGATCCCGTGCATCAGTAAAGCTTTGTGTTTTCGCACTATTTGCCATTCTCATGCTTTTCTTTGTTATTTGCATGCATCATTTGGCATTTTGCGCAACAAACATGTCCGGTAAGCATTACCATGCCGAGGAACCCTATACTTGTTTCCTCTTCTCCTTTTTCTTTCCCTCTTAAGCAGGAAGAATGTTCCTCGCACACAAGTTTGCCGGGGGGAAGGAGGTGGAGGACGAACCAAGTGATGTTCAAGAAAGAAAAGCTTACCGGAGAACGAACAGATTATGAAAGCTAAGTTACCAGAATTCGAGCAGTTCAAATTTTTAAATTTTAGTTATCTTTCTTGAACAACCACACTTTGTATGGAAAACCTGTGCGCGGAGGAACCTACCCGTGGCTAGCCGCACCTTATCTTGTTTTCGAGTACGCTCAACGACTTAAGTGAGCTGCGACAAGTGTCGCGCCCTTGCTTTGTTTTCGAGTTCGCTCAGCAAGCTAAGTGCGTTGCGACTAGCTGCGGCAAGGTTACTTGCCGGTAAGACCTTGGCCAGCAGGCTGCTCAGAGTCCAGCACTCAGCGCTCGCGGCAAAGGCCCCTTGCCGGCAAGTCCCCTAGAAGCGTAGGGTTAAAAGCATACAAAGTAAAGGACCAAAGCAAGGGAGATAACGCTGCATCGATTGCTCAAAATAAGATAATATATTACAAGGGATAGCTTGTCGCAATCACTAATAGGTTCGTGTTCATGACACACTTTGCAGCAGCAAAAGAAATAAATGGGGAAGAGGCCTAGTCTACGAGATCGCCTTCACGCCTGGAGATCTTGTTCACCTTGGCGATGATGTGTGCGACCTGCGCCTTCAAGGCCTCCTGATCCGCGTCGGCCGGCAAGCTGCGGAGAACGTTGACAAGATTTATACCAGGATTGCGGTAAACAATCTTGGTCAAGACGCGCTCCAGGGTTCCCGCGCAGAGTTGGCGCGACTCCTCGGCCAGCTGCGCGGGGAGCTTCTGCTGCAGACGTGCGAGCGCCGGCGTGATCCCCGTGAAGAAAAGACTGAGCTTGGCGCTGTGGGGGAGGTTTGGATCCGGAGAGTATATGAGGTGCTCAACCCTCAGCGCCATCAGCTCCTTGTCGATGTTGCCAGCAGAAGCCACCAGATCTTCAGTCCATACCTCGACGGTCCGGCGAAAGTTGTCGGCTGAGGCGGCGGCGCTCTCCACCAGGCCTCGCTCCTTGCGGAGCTCATCCTTCAGCTTGGTTTCGCGGTCCCGGACGGCGTCGAGTGAATCTTTCAGCGTAGAGACTTTCAGCTCCAGATCTGCAATCGAATCCTTGGCGGCCTTGAGCTCGTCGCCCTGCTTGGAGAGGCGTACCTGGAGTTCCGAGTTGGTATGGGCGTCCTTCTCGCGCTCTATATTGAGCGTGGTGACCCTCTCCGTGCTCGCCTTCAGGTACTCCTCCAGCTGCACCACCTTAGCTTCGAGGTCCTTCTTGGCGGTCTCTGCAGTGGCGGCGGCGGCCTTCGCTTCCTTCAGCTCTCCGCCAAGGGCCTGCTCCCGGGCGGCAAGGTCGTCCTCGTGAGAATCGAGGTCGACCTTCCGCTGGTTGAGCGCTCCTTCTCACTGGGACAGCGCTTCTCCGGCGAGTCGCTGCTGCTCCTCGGCCTCAGCCTTCTCCAGGAGCCACTCTTGGTACTCTCCAGCAAGCCTCTCGCGCTCCTCCGCCAAGTCGCGGAGGGCCGCCTGGTTGGCGGTGCGGAGCTCCGCGGCGCATTTCTCCATATCTGCTGCGGTCTTGGCGGTGAGGGCTTCCCGAGACTCAAGTTTCGCCTGCCTGGCCCGGTAAAGGGCCAGGAGCCGGTGAAGCAGTTTCTCCTCCTCGGGCTCGTCGCTCCCGCCAGGCGCCTCGACGATCTTCAGCCCCGCGGAGGCGAGGACCTCCCCATCGAAGGTCTCTCCCTCCTCGGGGGCTCGCGACGAGGATCCCCACGGCACCTGTATGAAGACGCCGTTGGGAGCCTCAAGATAGAAGGCGGACTGCTCCTTCTCGGTGGAGGGGTCGGCGGCCCGCGCAGCGCTAGACGCTCCTGCCGCCTCCGGGCCGGCAGTGCGGCCACCGTCCCCCTCCCCGGCCGCTGCGTCTGCGGTCGGGACAGTCTCCTCAGGCGCAGGCTCGTCGGCTCCTGCCATGTCTTCGACGACAGGGGCGTTGCCGTCGTCGCCCTGCGCGCCTTCCTCGCCGACGACCTCGGTCTCCATCCGGTCCGGCGCGGGAGGATCTAGAAGAAGAAGAAGAAAAGAAAAAGTTCAAGCAAATATCCAAAAAAGACAAGTCCAAGAAGACGAGGTTGCAAGACTCACCTTCACGAACTTTGTCGACGACAGGCCACCTCGCCGGGGAGCTCTCCCTTGGCGGGGTGGCCGCCCTCGCCGGGCTGCTCGCCTTTGGCGGGGTACTCGCCCTTGGCGGAGTACCCGCCCTTGGCGGAGCGCTCTCCCTCGCCGGAGAGTTCGTCCTTGGCGGGGACGGCGGGGCCTGCGGCTCCTCGGGAGTGGTCTCCGGGCGCTCCTGCGGCTGCGGCTCCGTTTCTACACAAGACAAGCAAGACGAACAGATCAACAAGATGTTAGTACAAGGCAAAAACTTCAGGCGCGCCCGACGAGCGGAAAGTTCAAGACCAGACTTACGCTGGGGGCTGCGCTGAGGGCTGCACTGGGGGCTGCTCCTCGGAGCAGCGCTTGGGTCCGGCAAGCTCGTCGCCGGCGCGTCCCCTGTCGCCGCGACGGGCGAGTCGTCCTCGACCTCGACTACGGGAACCTTGGCCTTCTTCGCCGCTCGCTGGGCCAGGGTCCTGAAATCAAAGCAAGAAGCAAGATCAGAATCATCAACGAAGGAATCGAGACAAAATTAAAGAAGCTACAGAATACAAGTCCTTACTCCTGTTCCTCGTCGTCGTCGTCGCTCAGGGCGGAGAAGTCGAACTCCACCTGAGGCGCTTCCGCGCGAGGAGCGGGAGGAGAAGGCTCCCTCGGGCGCTTGGCGGTCCCCGGGGCTGGGGGCTGCGAAGCCCCAGCCTTTGTTGGCACCGAGGCCCGGGGAGCAGGCGGAGCAGCCGCTCCGCTTTGGGAGGCTCCTCCTCCGCTTGGCACTGGTGCGCGGGGCGCCTCCGTCGCGGTCTAGCTCGCTCTGGTGGCGCGCAAAGCCTGGCGAGCGGGCTGCTGTCGGGGCGCCTGCGTCCTCGTCGCCGTAGCCGCCTTGCGGAGGCGCTTCGGCGGTGTTCGCTTGGGACTTGCCCGGGGCGGGGAGCCCTCCGAGGACGAGGAGACGTCGTCGTCGAGCCCCAGAGATCCGCCGGTATCCTCGTCGGCTCCGGCGTCCTCTTCCTCCTCCTCGGTGGGCTCGCTGGGCCCAGCACCCTGCCCCGCGGCCTTGCTCCTTCCGGTAGCTCCGCTCCCTCCGGCACATCTGCTTCCTCCGGCAACCTCGCCTCTTGCCGCGGCCTCGCTCACAACTCCGGGGATCCCGGCATGCCTCAGAGAAGGGACCCCGGCGAGCTCGTCGGGCGGAAGTTTGAGAAGTCTCCGGATCTCTGCCTCCTCGGCCTGGCACGACGCGTCCTCGGCCTCTGCCTCGTCGACGGTGAACCCAAATTCTCCTACCGCTGCGGCTGCGGCGGCCTCTTCTACCCGGGTAGCGATATAAGCTATCTCCCGATCCGTGGTGGCCCGGGTGAGACCCTTGATCTCATCGGTGTTCTTCGGCACCTCGACCAAGTTATCGAAGAAGCTCATAATGGCGTCCGGCGTGGGTACTATCCATGTTGGGTCGACGCCATGTGAGTCACATGCGGGCATCATCGCCCGCAAGGCGTCCCGGGCGGTGCTGTTGCATAGAGGTACTACTCCCCGGGGAGATCTAAACCACTCTGGGTGAGCTGGGTCGTGCTTGAAAAGCTCCCGAAGCATCCCCTTCAGCTCCAGCGCCGTGAAGTTGTAATTCAGCCCCGGGCGCAACCTCATTACGTCCGCCGCATTGCCAAACTCCCATGCTGGCCTTTTCCTTTCCTGTAAAGGAGCAATGCGGCTGCGGAGGAAGTCTGCTCCTACCTCTCCGATGGTCAACTTGGCTACCCGGAGACGAAGAATCCTGACAAGGGCAGCGTTGAGCTTGATGTCATCGGCGGCCAAATCACTCCAGTCCCTGCCGCGCACTATAGCAGTTGTGCGCGGCGCAGTGAAAGGCTGCGGCTCATCCTCCACTATCCAGCACCAATCCGCGCGCCACTCCTCCCACTTGCCGCGGAGCTCCCCTTTCAGATAAGATTCCTTCTTGTTCAAGCGGAAGATCCAAGAGATCCCCCCGGAGAGGGGAGCGCCGGCCTCTACTCTAGGCATAAAGAAATGCCTAAAGAGTGCTACGTTTGGATAGATCCCTATGTAGTTTTCGCACAGATGTGCGAAAACTGCCATCGTGAGGATGGCGTTGGGGGTGAAGTCTAAAAGATGGAGGTTGTAGGTGTTCATGATGTCACAAAAAAATTCAGAGAATGGAGGACACAGGCCGCAGTGGAAGAAGGCAGCAAAGAAGAAATACCCGCTGGGGTACAGATCTCTGGCGGCGGCCGGGTAGACTCGGGTGCGGGGATGCGCCTTGGTCTTCTTGGCCCAGAACAGATAGTACTTGTTCCAGAGCTCCCGCGCGCTGAGCCTTGGCGCGAAGACGACATTCCTCTTCCGCAGGAGAGCAAGCTTCGCCGCCTGCTCGGATTTCTCTTTCTTGGCCTTCTCCGCCTTCGCCTTCTTGGTCTTCTGGGCCATGGCGGAGGTGGCGAGGGAGGGAGACGAGGAGTCCGGCGGTGCCGCAGATGCGAGAGACGGCGGAGGAGGTGTGGAGGCGGAGCGCAGAGGGGGATTTCTGGAGGTGGAATAAGTAATGAAGACGAAGTAAGGTAACGGCCCCTGCTTCCTCTGCTTTTAAGGGGGAAGTGGGGGACGCTCCGCATTTCCCATTAAAGAACGTGGCCACGATCTCTCCCACGACGCCGCAATCGACGCGTGCCGTTAGGGAGGGACGCGGCGGATGCGGAAGGGGAATTACGGCTCGCCGTGGGCCGCGCGTGCCCGTGCACTGTTTTGGGCCTGGCCCAACGGCGCTGGGCACCGCGTGTGGCCCAGGCCCGGGGGCTCCTGTCGGTGTACTAAGATAGGGGTACCTTAGTACCCCAACTTGTGCACGGGCAGTAGCAGCTTCCCGCGGCAGGGTCTACCACGTGCTTGCCGGAAACCTCTCTGGTCCTTATTAAGCCATTCAAAAACAAAGTATACAAGACAGAAGATCAAGGCCCCGGCAAGTGGAGCTTGCCGGGAAGGCCGTCCCAGGCTCAAGATTACCTCATTAACTCAAGGCCCTGGCAAGAGGAGCTTGCTAGGAAGACCAGAAGATTGCCTCTTATAAGACACGCCTCGGCGCACCCTGCGCCCCGGCAAGACCCGGGGAGCGACAAGCTTCCCGGCCCGACAAGATCAAGACCCCGGCAAGGTGCTTGCCGGGGGAAGTCTGCACTGTGTGCCCGCGCTCCAGCTCATCGGCCCACGCGTCGCCTTGGGGCCATTCCAGGGACGCGTGGCGGATGGCTGTGCAGCCTGGGGGACATGGTGGCACTCCATGGTGACGAAGCTACCACCGTGGCGAACGGAGACGCAAGGGCGGGCGCTTTTGGGGTCGACGGTGACGGGCATTTAATGCTCTTGTCCCCCACTGTCAAAGTAGGTGATGACCACTGTTCATGCACTGTTCATCCACTGTTCCCGCACTGTTACAACTACCACCAAAGTTACATTTTTACCCCTTTCTCCTACGTTGACACCTGTCGGTGACCCCTTGAGCTATAAAAGGAGGCCCATGCACAACGTAGAAGGGGTTCGGAACCTTGATAGCTCTTTCGCTTGGTGTAGCTAGTTCTTCAAGCTCCCGAGCTCCCCAACTCAATACAAACCAAGCAGGAGTAGGGTTTTACGCGTTCGTCGCGGCCCGAACCTGGGTAAACTGCCTGCGTGAGCTCTACGATCTGCTCTTTGTGCTCCCTCCGCTCCCTTACCGCACGAACAAAGGGGCTCCGGTCCCATAGGTGCTCGTGGTGGACAGTTTCCCCCGACACAATTCAAATATATGATTTATATACTAACGAAGTGAGTAGAGGGCAATCGCATATATGATGTGTCAACTAAGGAGATGGCATTCAATATCGTGTATATGATGTAAAAACTAAGCATTGCAATACAACATATGCTTGATATGAGTAATATAATCCTGCCAAGTTTGAGCATACACCTCAGGGGGATAATAGTACTAGTCATCTGCCTCTGAATCCTCCTCTGAAGATCTATCTGTAACTAGCAAGATATCTACTTCACCAGGTAGCATTGTGTGCTCTGAAAACCTTGTTTTCACTCCAGATTTCTCCATCACCAATTCAAATGGCTGATGCACAGGAAGAGCTGTTGAATATACAAACATTTTCGAAAAAAGCAATGAGAAATACAAAAAATGGACATCATGATATAATTCACATATATGACGCTTGGCTAAATAGCATGAAATTGCATAATTCACATATATAATGCCTTGCAACAAGATAGCATTGCATAATTCACATATAAAATGTCTTGCAAAAAGATGGCATTGCATAATTCACATATATGGTAATTAGACACTAAACAGGTGGCATTCACACAAATGACATAGCAATGACATAGCAATGCAAGATACCATACGCACGATATGAGCAACCTAACCCTACCAAGTTAGAGCTTGCACCTCGGGGGGGGGATATGACTGGTCATCTATCTCTGAATCCTCCTCTTGGGAGTTATCTTCCTCTTGATTACGATCCGAAATGGGTGGAGGGGGGCTGCCTTTGCGCCCACCATGGAGCGACGTCTGCATGAAATTTTATTGCCACACAAGGGTCGTCTATTTTGCTCTACATGTTCAGTTCAATTGTGTACAATAACTGACTTGCATAGGAATAAAACATAGTGAGATTATGTAAGGACTGCATGCACAAATCCAGACTGAATGTAGCAAACTGTCGATAGACCCAAAACCAATGATAGCAGGCAGATAATAGCTTTAATTAAAAAATACAGATAATGGCTTCTTTAATGTTTGTTTGCACCCAAGATGAAACTCATAGTAGACACCCGAGATTAACCAGATAGTAGACAGATAGTACTGATTGCTGGCCCAATATGTACCCCACAACCATTTAAAAACTCAAGTTTCAGCATAAGTTTGGACCTGAGTCGGAGTCTAATAGGTGAACACGATGATAAAGTAGCATGTCATTATATTAAGCAATGCATAACATAAGCAGACACGGAAGAGTGCGACCTCTCTTGCGGACCCGTTTCATCCTCAAGGTCATCTGCTCAGTTGATGATGGTAATGCAGTTGTCGTGGCTGCCATCGGCGGGGAAGAAGATCTGAGGCGGCGAAATACAGTCTGGAGAGCGGATCCCGGCTGTCGTGAACCCTTTCGTCGTTGGAGCAGCTGAGTTGGGGTGGAACACAGCACCGCAGGAGCAGGACAAACAACACAAGGTTTTCTTTGACACATATCTGTAAGAGAAGTAATTGTGTAAGGGCTTGTTTGAATTTGAGGATTCTAACAATGCAGGGATAGGAAATAGACATGAATAGGATAGGAATGCACGTGCAAAATAGAGAATTTAAAAACACATGATTTCTGCCAATCTGGGTGTTTGGTTTATAAGAATTGGAAGATCACAGGATGCAAAGAAGCATGGTGAGATTAAGTCAAACGACAAGAAGTGTACAACCTCTTTGGCGAAGCCATGTCAATCTCAGCGTGATTGGGTTGTCCGGTGAGGATGCTCCCGCTGACTTGGCTGTCGGAGGAGGGGAAGAAGATCTTAGGCGTCTGGAGATGGAGCCCGAGGTACTACTCCGCTGTGATGGAGGGTTTCGTCATTGGAGCAGCTCCGGTGAGTTGTACGACGCCGAGGCTGAAGCAGGACAAGAGAGACAACGCTAACCTGCGTGGAATTATAGCATCTCCAATAGATGATGTAAAATACACAACCACAAAGTGCTAGATGTATACATGAGCCTCTCATCTCTGAACTTGACTGTCAAAACTGAACTTAACTGTCGAAACTGAATTTTGCTGTCAAAACTGAATTTAACTGTCGAAACTGAACTTAACTTTCGAAACTGAATTTTGTTGTCGAAACTGAATTTTACTGTCGAAACTGAACTTAACCGTCGAAACTGAATTTTGCTATCGAAACTGAATTTTACTGCCGTAACTGTACGCACTAGAGGTGAGCCTACACGTCAGTCGACTGACCTTTTCATCTCTGGTCAGTCGATTTTGCAGCCGTTGGATACGAAATCAAGGGCCTGCAGTTCATCTTCAACCTCCACCCCCATGAGCCGCTAGCCACCACCGGCCAAACAGCCGCGCCTCGCCGCCCGCGGCAGGTGGTGCGCAGCCCCGCCCGCCAGGAAAACACTCCCCACCGCCGGTCCGCTGCTGCCCCGGCCATCCCTGTAGGCCCCCCCCCCGTGCCGAGCTTTTTCTCCGGCGATCCCCACGCTACCGCCCCACCATCGCCGGTGACCACCGCCCCCACCCTGAACCCTAAGATAGATTGTGGGGTACTTCTCTGGTGAGCCCCCCTCTCCGTTACGGCTGGTTCTTCCATAACTCCGGCGAGCCACCCCACCCCCTGAAGATCGACTGACCCAAAAGTCGATTCAGTCGACTGAAGTGTAGCTAAATCGGAGCAGCATCGCAAGCAAGAGCAAGAGCGAGAGCAGCAGCGTGAGCAAGAGCAAGCGCAAGAGCAGACTAGGTAGGGGACCGAGAGCAAGAGCAGAGCAGCAACGTGAGCGAGAGCTAAAGCAGCAGCAGTTCCTACTGATGTGGATGTCGCTGCAGAGGGAGCGACGCCGTGGAGGAAGTGGCCGGCGATGCCGCCTTGGATGGAGCCGCGCCGTGTCGGCTCGGGACCGAGCGGCGGCAGCACCTTGAGATCGAATCAAGAAGAAAATGCGGCGATTAACGTACAACCTCTTTGGTGGCGCCGATTAGGCCACAGATTTATCCGAGGAAACGGTGATGATGATGCTGAAGACGGTGGTGTGGCAATGGAGGTGGCGCGAAAGATGAGGGGAACGTTGGGGCAGCTCCTTGGAGGTGGAGGACGGGGTGGGTACCCCGGCGGAACGACCAGATCGATGACGGATCCTCATCTGGTACGGTGGATGAGGGATGTCGAGGTGTTGCTGTGGACGACGCCGTTGGGGAAGAGGCTCCAGCTGGGTGGCGGGCGGGGAGGGTGTGGGGCTTCGCAGGTTTTGCCGGCCTCGGAGTACGAATGGGTGGGCGGATGGGATGAGAGTGGGGAACCATGGCTTAGGGTCACGCTTGTCCGAAATGTGGGGTCAGTTACGAAAGTGCCCCCACCGATTTGAGGCGGTTCTTTCAGTTCAGGGGTATCACGGGCATTTCGCTTGTCGGGATTTCACAGGAGGTGGGAGTTTTCGCGCGCGTTGAAATTTTGGAATAACAAGGCGCAGGTTGAGATAGAGGGAGTTGTAGGAGCACAATGAGAGAAAGATATATCTTAAATATTTTGGGCTAACAAGGCGCAGGTTGAACTTTCCGGACAATCCTAACGTGTACTGTACCAAATCAATTCGCACTACAAATGTCATTCAAAACTTTGAATTCATGTTATGTTCAATTAAAATATTTCGCTACGTGTATAATGCATGCAACCTAGTACTCAAATGAACGTTTTAGTGCATTCCAAACGTATATATTACCGCTTCAATATGAACTAAATTTGAATTCATTTCTCCATTTGAATAAGATCTACAATAATGATTGTTGTGTAGTCAAAGCATTTGAATTCGTTTCTCTATTTTAATAAGATCTACAATCGTCATTATTGTAGAGTTAAACCATCGTTTGCCTATTATCTTCATAGCACACCACATGATTAGTCTCGAGTTACATATGAACTGTGTGTACTATATGAACTCGAACTTGATTTTTTGAATCCACTTTATGTTGATTTGCATATGTTTAAAACACTATGATCTCATATTCAAATATATGAATCCACTTTCATATCAAATTATGATCTTTGTTAGTCTCTTACACCCACACAATCCTCTAACCTTTGTAGCTACCACTGAATTTCTCTCGTGCATGCACACGCCCTCGTCGCCCTCTTCCTCCCTTAGTATTCTATCCATCGCGCACATTCATTTTGTTTTCTTTAGGTCATTCTCCCACAGCCTCCACAACTCCTTTCCGACACACACCGATCGATAAACCTCTCCAGCGATGTCTCCCTACAACAAACACACGCACCTTCAATCTCCTCCTTTATGTGTCCTTGCCTCGTGTCTCTCATACGGTCCCACACCCGTGCAAACTCTCGCCCCTCTTTTAAACGATCTCACAACCCCACACTCCTCCCCCTATCTAGTTAGTAGCTGGGCCTCTTTCACCACCTCCTAGCTCCATTCTCTCTGTCTATCCGTCTCGCCGGGCCTTATTTGCCTCTAACAAATGGACGTACATTGACCGATCTCCCGCCATACATATAGCTAGCTAGGTCCTTATAACTCGTTTTCCCCACGCGTCGATCGATCTACCTAATTAGTTATGTCTCTCCCTTCCTCCGACAAACAAGAATTGATCTACCGATCTAGTTAGGTTTGCTTACCAAACACATGGTTCCCCTTCATCATCCATGGATGTGTCCCGACAGATCTATCACGCACAGGCACACACAGAAACACATCCCCACTCTTATTGATAATATTGCAGTCCCACCCTTAGTTTGTCTAGTAGGCCTCTCCCACCATCTTCGAGAAGCAACTCCATCACCCATCCAACACTCTACCGCTCTCCCTCCCTCTATCTCCTCTCTCTCTCTCTCTCTCTCTCTCTCTATCCCATCCTATTTCTCGTCCTTCAGTTATGTATGGATGTCGACCGATCTCCCTCAAGACATAGTTGGGTCTCTACTTCTCAACACATATACAAGTTGTTCTACCTCTATAGTTAAGCCTTTGCCAACCCCTCCCCAAACCCCCTCCCCCCCACACACACACCGATACATCGAGCGTTCTAGTCATGTCTCCCTGCAACACACAAACTTGACTTGTGCCCTCTGACGTTCCGGTAGCTAGGTCAGTCGCCCTATATCTTTGACTTTCACACACACACACAATTTCGATGGCTCTCTTGATCGATCTCGCACCCACCCACTTGATCCTCTCTTCGACTCTATCGATATCTATGACCCCTCCCTCTCTTCTCATGGATCGCCCGAACCTCTATATATGATATGGACATGCCTCCATTTCACACACATTGCATGCAAATTTTTGTTTGAGATGTCATCGACACATATTCCCACAAATACATTCACGAAATCAACCTCCCCCCCCCCCAAAAAAACAAAAAACACACACGAGCGCACACAAGCCATTTGTCTAGGTTTGTATCTCTCACACGCCCACGTAGGTGGGGAACGTGCACGAAGAGAAGAGGTGTAGGCACGGCGCACGTAATCCCGTCTCTTTCCCAACCACACCCGCGCGGGTACACAGTGGAGCTTATTTCTGTACGAAAAGGCAGCCCACGTGGTAACTTGAAACGTGTACTGGTTGTCCACTAGATGGAGGGAGGATCGTCTACCACGGGTGAACAAACAAATTACGACTTGACGCGTTATGTTAAAAACGAGGCAAACCATGTGGGGCCTACCTTAGAGGCAAGGCTCTATACACTGGAGTACTTTTGATGTGTCCCGTCAACTCGCAGAACGAGGATAAGCTTGCTTAGTACGCCGTCTCCCCCGCCCACAGGCGCGGTGGCTCGTAGGACGAGGTGAAGCTTGCTTACTAAACCTTACGCCCGCTCCCTCGCCCACGCGCGCGGTGGCTCGCAGGACGAGGAGAAATTTTTACTACTCCCTCCGTTTACTCCTCGTCCCTACTACATTGGTTAGAGAGATTATCATATTGTTTGGAATATATATGTCCTTTAGTAGATTTCAATATGAACTACTAGTACATACTCCAAACACTGATGTAAATAGATGTATTTTTAGTGTGTAGATTCACTCATTTTGCTCCGTATGTAGCATAAAGTTGAGACACTTAGTTTGGAACGGAGGGAGTAGATATTTGCTATGATCTGTCAATCATTGAGATGCAATACCATGCATGTTAGTCTCCTTTGTATTTGATGAAATGTTGCAACGGGCAACCTTGGATGCAAGATACATGTAACAGAAGCTGGAAGCTTGATAGCATTGTACTATCTCGCTGATAAATTATAGTACGTACTCCCTCCGTTCCTAAATATAAGTCTTCGTAGAGATTCCACTAGGTGGACTACATACGGAACAAAATGAATGAGTCTACACTTAAAATGCATCTATATACATCCGTATGTGGTTCATGGTGAAATCTCTACAAAGACTTATATTTAGGAACGGAGGAAGTACTATTAATATGTAAAGAGTTTTTTTGCAATTGTATTATGTAAAGAGTTAGGTGTCGCACAGTGTCCAGAAAATATGGTGATGGTGTGAGGTGGGTCATGTAATCACCAAGCCTGAGTGTTTTCACTACTCTTCCACTCCTCCGCATTAGAATGGAGTGAATTGTAATATAGTAGTACCTCCTTTCGCCGAAAGCCTCGGACATCCAGCAGTCCTACCACCTCAGTAATAAAGACCAATGAGCCGTCAAATCACATAGACCCAGCAGTAAATTGGACGGATGAAGCAACCATCACTCTTGAATCCGCTTCTCCCTTCAACGCAAGTGCCAGTGAGAGGTCGCGTCCGCTTTGCCCGAGCATGAATGCGGCACCAATTCTTTGTAGTGGCGCTGACCGTTTCAGGCGGGAAGTGCACGCGGGCGATGGAGGGACTTTGGGTGGGCCAGGCTGGTCAGGAGCGGGCATGGCAGCTGTCCGCCTGTCCCTACCGGACGCCCGAAAATGACAGGATGCACCGACTCTCGTGGCTAAAATCGTACACTACACACCATCTCTCTGTAGGAGTAGGTCGATCTGTCGCTCTCTCTAACACACACATGTTGTTAAACACACACACGCACACGCACATGCACACACAGGTTCATAGAATAGGAAAATCGTGCGAGTGCGAAGCCACAGGAAGTGAGATACAAATGGAGTATGTACAAACTATGACCAGCCTAAGCAATGTAACCAAACGCTCCTTACTCTGCCTTGTTATCTCCCCCAGAAACCCAATGAATGGAGTGCAACTACGCGTTGATTAGTCAAGAAATCAAAGTCGGCTTGCATGCGAGTTAATACGTGGCCCTGCATGGTAGCTAAAACGGCATCTCTTAGTTGTTTGGATCAATTGTTGCATTCAGAGACAGAAATCAGGGCTTTGATTGGAGGAATGACCGGTCAAGTTTCTCTTTCTCCTCCAATCTGCTTGCACCTTGGTCCCGCTGCACCTTCTAACGTGACTTATTTACACCTAGACGGAGGGAGTCGTACGAGATACGGTGGCACACTGACTTAGGTCGAATACGAGTGCCCAAAATTGTGTGCATGTTATAATAAAGATTCACTTAAAATAGTACGTGAGCGAACAGAAGGATCAATTGGACAGTGTTCTTGAGCAGTAGCGAGATGTGGGAGGTAAGATACACCTCTGGCGCTTTTAATTTTTCTTATTAATTTGTTTGTTTCACCCTCTAACGTACTACATGGAGAGAGGTAAGGTGACTAAGGTTGTATTAATTTTGCACCACTGTGGATAGTCTTACCACCAAAGCCACATGACACGATTATGATTTAAATCCCAATGACTCCCACACACACACACAAAATGTATACAAGGTTATTTTCGTCTCGTTGAACATAACGGGAGGGTTGTGTAGCTGGTTAGCCTGTTCTCTCATCAAACTTGAGGTCTCGGGTTCTATAACTACACTTGAGCATAATTTGTGCCAGGAGGATTCTTTGACTGGTCAAAATGGATGGATACGGAGCTATACGATCTCGTAGTGACCGTATAATCACCTCATCACGTATAAGCTGTATATATATATATATATATATATATATATATATATATATATATATATATATATATACGCTGCAGCCTCATCGCTTGTAGTTGTTCTCTTCACACTCTCTCACCCTCTCCAGATCTAAACAAGACTTCTAGGCCTCTCTCTCTCTTCCCTCACTGCTAGTCTGGTTGTAGTTGCTCTCTTCACACTCTCTCAGCCGGCTGGATCAATCCACCGGGAAGGGGAGGAGGCTTCATGCTGTCGCCGTCGGCGAGGGAGGGAATCCACTACTGGCGCAACTGTTCACTTTCACCCAGCAGCAGCGCGGGAGGGCCTCCGGCCCCTTCTTCTTCTTCTTCGACGTACATAGTGTGGGTCGAACGGCCTCCGGTCGCCCACCGAACCACACCCCAAGAACCTTAAGGTATAATTTACTTATTCCACATGCATTGCTCTAACTGCATGTGGGCTTTTTCCGCTTCTGCACTCGAATATAGGTGTTGGATCAAACATGAAAGTAGTGGTGGAAAGTTGTATACCATGAATCTAGGACCTGGTTCAAAGAGGAAAGGAATGTGGGAAAATAGTGGGAAAAGTTGTATAGCATGAATCTAGGGCGTGGTTCAAAAAGGAAAGGAAGGGGGAATGTAGTGGGGAAAGTTGTATCGCATGAATCTAAGACGTGGTTCAAAGAGGACAGGAATGGGGGAAAGTAGTGGGGGAAAGTTGTATAGCATAAATCTAGGATGTGGTTCACAGAGGAAATGAAGTGGGGAAAGTACTAGTACAGACTGGCTATCCAACACCTACGTTGGTCGAAAAGTGAAAACAATAATAAACGCAGTATGCACATCTGTAACGAACTGATCTTTTGTTTTTGGGTACAAGGCTGTAGAGTTTGAGCAGGACTAGATTTGCTGCGCTCACATAGGGAAAGGTGTCTAAAGATAACAAAACTGGGACCAACACAAATATGCTCCTTGGTTGTTTGTTCATTGTTGCAACAGACTGTGCATCACCCAAGTACATCGGTAGATGCACATGGTGCTGGTGCGTCCACTGTCCCGTGCAACTCTTTAGCTGTTGTTAATCTAAGGCCCTGTTTGGTTAAAAACTCCCTAGTCCCTACTTGCTTGGTTCCAGGGACTAAACATGGACTAGAGGTTATTAAATGACATGCTAAAAGACCATGTTACCCTTAGTAATGAACTAATAGAGACAAGGTGCCATGCGTGGCAGGGGCAACTGTTGGAAAAAGTCCCAAAAAGACTCTCCCTCGGGGTCTTCTTTCTTCAGTCCCAAATGCCCACTTTTAGTCCCCAAAAGTCCCTCCTATTTGGTTTAGATGGGACTGACATGGAGTGTTTTTAGTCCCTCCACCAAAATGTCCCTGTAAACAAGCACCCTCTAATAATGCCGCTGGAAAATTGATGCAATGCCACAGTTGAAAGAAAATTACATGTTTAATGAATTTTATTGTTAATATAATCTCTTTTAATATTAATCAAAGCCACTGTTCGAGAAATGCTACTGTCTTTCTTTCTTTCCCATTTAGATAAGGTAGATGCTTCTTTTTGTTGGCTTCTGTGTCATCCACCGTTATTGACCACTAGTTGTTTCCTTTGCACCTTTGTGTAAAAAGGGTTATCTACTTCACCTTGTTGCCATTGTGACATTTTGTTGCACTGCACAAAACACTTTTGTTTTAAGAGTGTTTTGTGCAGTTCAAACAAAATGTCACACCGACAACGTTGCTTGATTGCTTGATCTTAGTGGAACTGCACAAGTGGAGATCTTACTTCCTATCCGTGTTGGCAAATTTGGTTCAGACCTTCTTCTTGTGAGTTGTTTGAAATCCGCGTCATTAGAGGTCAATACTAGCCTTCTTTCACATTAAAGGTGAAGCTTGTCTGTTACTGAACCAAGTGATGACGGGGAAGAACAAGCGGAAGAAAAACAAAAATCAACTCCTGGTGTTGTAAAGAAGCACTGGAACTATGATGACACAAGTAATGATATAGTTTTGCATCTTAATTTATTGCTATGGCTGGAACGAGCAATTGTTTTGCCACTGATTTTATGCCACTCTTAATGTAATACGTAATTATCTCTACTTGTGCAAACAGGGATCTTCTTTGAAGATACCATATATTTTAGTGGAACTGCACAAGAAGATGTTGGAAACATTAATCTAATCGAGGAGTATATAGTAAGCATGGCAACCACAGTAGATAGCAACAGATGGATCCAGAGAAGTGCTTCATCTGTATGCTCTACACAATAAGCCTCCTGACAAAGGTTGGTACTCGCCCACTGATTTCATTCATATGATTGAGCTTTGTCATCTCTATTGGTGTTGTGCTACTGTTTAGATACTGTCATCAAAAAGTGGTATTGTCCTTGAGAAGTGCTTCATCTGTGTTCTTTTAAATATTCCCTTTCCTTTTTTTCGAGCAAACAAGGATGCTAGCATTTAATTATCCTCTTGTCTTTGCACAATAGGATCATCCTCCTTTGAGGCCTTGTTCGGTTGAGGTGGTTTTTGAAGGGGGATTAGATCCCCTACAAGCCAAAATCCTCTCCAATCCTCTCCAATCCCCTTGGGAGGAGGATTAAACGAACAAGGCCTGAAGAAGAATATGGAGTACGTGAAGTGACTAGTTCCGATTATGCCAGGATGAAGAAGCCCTGTCTATCTTCTCACGAGAAGAAGCAGTTGAAGGATGGTTACATTACCCCCCACAAGACCATTTTCTTGCTGAGATGCGTGAGTACAATGTTGTTCTAGGATTCTTTCCAGTGAGTTCCATTTTTCTAAAAGTGTGCTCTACATCGACCATTTAGGTGCCAGTTTAAACTGTCAATTCATAGTACATTTTGCTTTATACTAATCACTTTTTTTGTATTTGTGCAAACATGGGTGCTTAGCTTGATTCCACCACTAGCAAGGAGGTGCCGGTAAGTTCAAGGCGTTGCAACATATAAGGGCGAAATCATACAAGCTACGCGCGAATTTGGTTGATTTTGGTGGAACTTCACAAAAAGAATAGCTGGTCAGCTGGTTTATTTAGCACGAGGTGCATGTCAATGTCCGAACTGATGGCAAACCCCGCCAATTCCACAATCGTAGGCATTTTAAATTTTGGAATGGGAAAACCTTGTAAATTTTGCTCATTGATTTTAGCAAGAAGACATGTGTTTGATATTTTCGAATGGGACACGCTTTCCTGTCACCAGCGTCGATCCATTTTTTCTTTATTCTTTAGTTGTGAAGTAAATATTGGCTTTGACATGTGAATCGCTGAGATGCATAATCATCGATTGTTTTGAATGTTCTCTATGAATTGCCAGGCGTGTGTGTTTGATTGCAATGTACAGGAACGCTAAAAAGCTGCTCCAACTGTTTGTACTCCTTCTGTTCCTTTTTAGTTCGCACATTGTGAAAGTGCATACTTTTTTCTATAAGATTGGTCAAAGTAGAGATACTTTGATTGCAGACAAAACTTGTATGCAGACTAGAAAGGATCGGAGGGAGTACATGTGAAACTTCTACAAACGAGGTGATCACCCTGGGAGTACATGTGAAACTTGTACGTATTGTTTTGCATGTTCATCAAATGCCAGTGATACAAGAATTCGAACTAATCGAAATAAATTCATTCATACACGGTCGGATTTCATATAAACATGCCGGATTTCATTACATTTCATACATTCTTCAACTAAAAAGGGGTGAGCTAGAGGTATAATTAATTAACCGAAACTACCCACCTATGCCCGACTGAGCCGAACAAAAGCTTCAGTGACTTAACTACAGGTGCAGTTGTGTAACTGACATGTGGCCCAGATGCCTGTTGGGCCCACGTGTCAGTCAGCCAACTGCACTAGCAGTTAAGTAGAAGCAGCGTCCTTCTCCAACATAGCTCTCCGACTCCACATCGCCACCAAGAAGCTAACCGGCCATCGGTGGTCAACCCGCCTAGCTTGTCATAGCGATTAGGGCAGCGGTGGCCTTACTTGGACCCGAGCTGCGGCGACCTACCGTGTTCTACTCTTCCTCGTTTTCTGTGTGGCGCGGCCTCGTTGGCAGCGGGGCGGGGCCTCGGCGGAGCCGGCAATGGCTTCTGTCTAGTTGCCGGCGGGCGGCGCCTCGGCGGAGCGGGGGAAATCCTCCCCCTTGTTGCTGGTACGGTGGGGCCTCGGCCGAGCCGGCGGTGTCCTCTTCCTCGTTGTTGGTGTCGCGGGGCATCGGCGGAGCAGAGCCTCGTCGACGCCAGCGGAGCGGGGACTCGTCGGAGCCGGCATTGTCCTCTGCCTCGTCCTCGGTCTCGCCAAACAGCGCCTTGTCCGCTTCATCGCCCTCTTTGTAGGCGGCCGCAGCCTCCGCCACCCGCATGCGGTACCGCCAGCGCTCGAGGCGGCTCTCGCAGGCGGAGCGGTACGAGTCGAGCAGCGCCTCCTGCTTCGTCCGCTCCGCGGGGATCTGCTCCTCTGCCTGTAGTTGCTCCTGGAGGAGATGGTGGTTGTAGGCAGCGTTGGCCTGCGCCTCCCGGAACTGCTCCTCACGCTTCTACCTCACCGTGTCCATATGTTGGGCATGGGCCTCACCGATGGTCATGGTGCAATGTACCAGCAAGGATGGCGCGGAGGAGGGGGTTCGGCGCCGGATCGTCGACTACCATGTTCTCCATTGGGACGTCGTCGCCCTCCGGCTGCCTGCCGGCCAGCCAGTCGGCAGCAATGGCTGCCATCTCCTTGTGGTCTGTCATCCACCCGTCTCGAAGAGCGCTGGAGCGCGAGGAAGCCATGGTGGGCAGTAGTGGTGTGGATAGGAGAATAGGAACGGATGCAGATGACTGCGGATATGGCCGGTGCAGCAGTTTATATATCAATGGTGGACGGCGGAGGGACGGACATGTGGCGCCGGAGTAGCCGCCTCGGCAACCGCGTATCATTAATGTGGGCGGCAGAAGGACGGACAGACGACAATTGTGTCGTTTGAAGGTGGAGCAATCACATTCACCGGGAAGCAGGGCGGGCGACACTGACCGTTTCGGGCAAAAAGCGCGCGCGACCGAGGGATGCGGTCTGGATGGGCCAGGGCAGTCAGACTCGTGCTTGGCAGCGGGTTGGTCCAGCAGCCGAACATGCTAGCTCGCCAGCTACCTCGCCGAGCTGAGCGACGACAATCAGACGATGGACGTAGCTTTCGACCAGGAGCCGGCGCCACTGTCCAAGCCGGTTCATGCCGTGTTCACCATAGAGCAGGTGGGGCTGCACTTCGACGCCCTAATGGCGGAAGAGCTACCAGCGCAGGAGGACCTGTGCTGCAACCTCCTTCTCCTCAACGAGCACCGGTGAACAACAAACGAACAACAATGCCGTCGCGGACATCTGGCCCTATGATACTGGCTTCCTGAATGAGCAGCGGGCGTTGTATCCCTTGAGGCCCTCTCCGTCATCCTTCGAGTTGTTGTGCTCGCCGTGGCGCCGCCGTCTCGCGTTCTCAACATGGTCAACGGACATGAGGATGAGGAGACGTCTTTACTTGGAGAGGATGACAGTGGGTACTCACCAGGGCCATAGCGGCACATACGCAAGTGTCTCCTTCTTAGTATATGAAACATTAATTTTTTTTGCTTCCTCCTGGTTTTCAGACATCACAGTCCCACATGATTGTCAACCTATGTAGTCAATAAACGGGAGAATTGCACAAGAAGAGGCCGACAACTGGGACCAAGCAGCTCGAGCAGTATTTGTGTTTTTGAGGTGTGAGCACTGCAGAGTTTTTCTTGAGCGATATTTAGCCCAGATATTAATTTTTCTTCTGTGAACAACAACAAAAACATTGCTGCAGCTATTAACTGGGCGGGCTGTGGCCCGTCTAGCCTAGGCCAGATATCCAGCCCAGATATTATTATTTTTCAAGCTGAAAATGGCTAGCCCGGCTATAATTTTTTAAGGAATACCCAGGCAAGGTCAAGTTGTTATTCTCCGCCCCGCTGGGCTGCAAATATTTCCTAGGAGGGATGCATTAGGATTAACAAGAAAATGGGCTTTAAGAAATAATAAATGGGATGTAATTATAAAAACTGGGCAGTAACTATAAAAAATGCACCAAACACGTAATTACTTTATAAAATATTATTTTTGGATATTGAATTTAATGTCATTAATTGTTGCGAGCGCAATGTTTCATTGGATTTTTACGTAATATAAATTTATATTGAAATTGTATTTAATCTGACTAGAAATTTCGGGATAAAATATTTCTGATCCCATCGAAATGTGGGAAATTTTATTGAATTCTGTTTTGAATGGTTGGTTGAAATGGGATGTACTTTTAACAAACTGTAAATGGGCTGTAGTAAATTCCATTAGAATTCAAAAATTGGCTGCACATTCTGACAAATCTCAAATGGGCTATAAGTTCTCTGCCACACACTTGTGGCCTTACTAAGTTGACGTGTCTCCTAAAAAAGAGTTGACATGTATGCAAGGCTTTGTGAACTTATAGTCAACACACGGTTCTAGCAGCAGTGGCCGTTGGATGTCCATCCAACGGATGCCGTGCTTCTTCTTCACTCTCGGATATTCTAGCTTCACCCGCAAAAAAAATGATTCCCCCTGACATCTGGGGCGCACCGTTTCGAAAGCTAACCTATGGGCCTACTAAGTTCACGCGTACCATGGGCTTTGTCAACTTAGTCAATAAAAACGATTCTAGCTGCAGTGACCGTACCATGTCCATCCAACGGCCGTCATGCTTCTTCAACCTCTGGTCTTCTTGCTCCAGCTGCCCAAAGCAGCGCCGATCGTGCCGCCTTCTCCTACCTCCCATGGCTGGTTGTGCTGCCGCGCAGGCCTCACCGCCCCTACTACACCCACCGCTGGCCAGGCCATCCCTCTACTCACCCACACCCCCTGTTATTCCGCGACGACGACAGCCTCACACCACAGTCGAACGAGTGAACCCTCGTACTCCTATACGCGTGGGCTTCCGCTGCCGCATCTTCCCCGGCTCCGCGTCGTCCCCTTCCTAGGCCTCGCCGTCGTCCACCGCCCTGGTGCTCTCGGCACGGCGTGGTCAACGTGGTCAAGGAACGATTTCCATCGAAAGAGTACTGTACGTGGAGAGGCTGACAGTTGGGTCCATGGCCGCAGCAAGGAAGTGCCTCCTTATTACGCGCAAAATAATTATTCCTCCACCTGACAGCGGGGACCCACCGGACGGGCCACCGTATTTCATGAAAAAAACGTTTCCCCCTAACTGCTGGGACCTACCAGCTACATCTTCGCATGCAAGGAAGTGCGTCTGAAAAAAAACAATTCGCCCCCCCTGACTGCTGGGACCCACCAGCTACATCTTTGCACGCAAGGAAGTGCGTCTGAGCAAAAAAAACACAATGATTGCCCCACTGACTGCTAGGACCCACCACCTACATCTTCGCACGCAAGGAAGTGTGTCCGGGCAAAAAAAACGATTCGACCCCCTAACTGATAGGACCCACCAGCTACATCTTCGCAGGCAAGGAAGTGCCTGACAGTCAGGACCCACCTGGTCGAAGCTTACGTAGCGTTGTCATTCTGGCCGCGAATGTGTATGTACATACTGGTCGATGTAGAGGCACGCACATGTCGTAGTAGAGGCGCGCACGTAGCATGTACACGTACGTACAGCGGCAAGTGTGCAAGATAGAAAATACGGGCATGTACGTACATACGGGCAGGGTCTCGAACACCTACTCGCGCATACGTACGGCCAGAGCTCGTGTACATGGCTAGGTCGGAACGGAGAATCAGCGTCGTCGTCGTGTTCATCGGGAGCCAACCGGCTGGGTCGGAACGGAATGCGTCGTCGTGTTCATCGGGAGGGCTTGGATGGAACAGCCGATGGAAATGAGGCCTGGCGTACCGCAGAACGGAGGAAACGGCCTTGTGTTCGACCGGCCACGTTTGAAATGGGATCTTGTTCATTGGGAGGGGTCTGGCGTACCGCAAAACGGAGGAAACGGACCTCCTACGGTCGAAACAGGGGTCCTGTTGATCGGGAGGGGTGTGGCGTACCACAAAACGGAGGAAACAGACTTGTGTTGGAGCGCTACGGTCGAAACGGGGGTCCTGTTGATCGGGACGGGTGTGGCGTACCGCAAGACGGAGGAAACGGACTTGTGTTGGAGCGATACGGTCGAAACGGGGGTCCTGTTCATCGGGAGAGGTGTGGCGTACCACAAAACAGGACTCCACGGGATACTGTTCATCACCACCGTTGACCGCCTCCAGCCTCCACGGGCTACTGTTCATCCATCGTCGACCTCCTCCAGCCTCCACCTGTGACTGTTCAGCCTCCACCGCACGCTACTCCACCGGCTACTGTTCAACCAGCCCTCTCCACGGGCTCCTGTTCAACCACCCCTCCACAGGCTACTGTTCATCCAGCCCTCCACCGTCTACTGCTCATGCAGCCCTCCATGGGGTGGTCCTGTTCATGCAGCCCTCCACGGGGTCCTGTTCATGCAGCCCCAACCGGCTCGATCGAACGGGGTCTGTTCATGCAAAGGCAACACCACCGGGTCCTGTTCAGCCACCCCCACCGGCACTGTTCATCCAACCCCCACTACCAACACTCACTGTTCATGCAGAGGCAGCATTGATCGGCTCCAGTTAGCAGCACTAGCGAAGGAATCGCTCGATCGGGTTTAGTTAACAGCCATCGATCGATCGCTCCGGTTCAGTAACGCGTAGCCTGCAGTGCAATCGCTCGAGTTCAGTTAGAGCCCAACGCCTCGCTTGGGTTCAGTTAGAGCCCAACGCCTCGCAACCACGCGTGTGCGTGTACGAGGGAAACGCGCATCTCTCGGCCCTGACCACCCACCGTAACCAGGAACACCCCATATTTTCCTCGCCCTCGCTTCTACCACGGTTTTTCCATCATGGACGGCCCAAAGAATGTCATGCAGCTGCGTCTCCGGCCCGCCCAGGACGAAAAGCCCATTTTCTGTCATGATTTTTGTCGTAGAAGTAGGACGCCACCACATCTATGATGATACCGTGTTTTGTCACAATTATTGTCATAGAAGTGTCATAAGTATGACAGAACAAAGTTTCGTTCAGCCCAAAATGTCATGGATGTGTCTTTTTTTTGTAGTGCGTGTGCCAACCCCTATGCATAGATTCCCAAGGTGACGGAACCAGCAAGTTGATCACCAAAACATACATCATGTGAATCAATAGAATACCCCATTGTCACCACAGGTATCCCACGCAAGACATACATCAAGTGTTCTCAAATCCTTAAACACTCAATCCGATAAGATAACTACAAAGGGAAAACTCAATTCATCACAAGAGAGTAGAGGGGGAGAAACATCATAAGATCCAACTATAATAGCAAAGCTCGCGATACATCAAGATCGTGCAATTTCAAGAACACGAGAGATAGAGATCAAACACATAGCTACTGGTACATACCCTCAGCCCCGAGGGTGAACTACTCCCTCCTCGTCATGGAGAGCGCCGGGATGATTAATATGGCCACTGGAGAGAGATTCCCCCTACGTCAGGGTGCCGGAATGGGGTGTAGATTGGTTTTCGGTGGTAACAGAGGCTTTCGGCGGCGGAACTCCCGATCTAGGTTATTTTCTCGAGATTTCTGTATTTATAGGATTTTTTGGCACAGGACACAAGTCAGGGGGTCTCCGGGCTTTCCACGAGATAGGGGGGCGCGCCCAGGGGGTGGGCACGCCCGTGACTCTCCTGGCCCAACTCTTCTACTCCGGGGGCTTCTTTTGGTCCATAAAAAATCATCAAAAATTGGCACATCAACTGGACTCCATTTGGTATTCCTTTCTGCGATACTCCAAAACAAGAGAAAAACAGAAACTGGCACTGGTCTCTGGGTTAATAGGTTAGTCCCAAAAATCATATAAAAGTGTATATAAAAGCCCATAAAAGATCCTAGAGGGATAATATAATAGCATGGAACAATAAAAAATTATAGATACGTTGGAGATGTATCATGCATCCCCAAGCTTAATTCCTGCTCGTCCTCGAGTAGGTAAATGATAAAAATAGAATTTTTGATGTGGAATGCTACCCAACATAATTCTCAATGTAATTTTTCTTTATTGTGGCATGAATGTTCAGATCCGAAAGATGCAAGATAAAAGTCTATATTGACATAAGAATAATAATACTTCAGGCATACTAACAAAGCAATTATGTCTTCTCAAAATAACATGGCCAAAGAAAGTTCATCCCTACAAAATCATATAGTTTTGCTATGCTCCATCTTCGTCACACAAAAATACCCAAATCATGCACAACCCCGGTTTCAGCCAAGCAATTGTTTCATACTTTAGTTTTTTCAAACTTTTTCAACTTTCACGCAATACATGAGCGTGAGCCATGGACATAGCACTATGTGGAATAGAGTGGTGGTTGTGGAGAAGACAAAGAGGAAGATGGTCTCACATCAACTAGGCATATCAATGGGCTATGGAGATGCCCATCAATAGATATCAATGTGAGTGAGTAGGGATTGACATGCAACGGATGCACTAGAGCTATAAATGTATGAAAGCTCAACAAAAGAAACTAAGTGGGTGTGCATCTAACTTGCTTGCTCACGAAGACCTAGGGCATTTGAGGAAGCCCATCGTTGGAATATACAAGCCAAGTTCTATAATGAAAATTCCCACTAGTATATGAAAGTGACTAAACAAGAGACTCTCTATCATGAAGATCATGGTGCTACTTTGAAGCACAGGTGTGGAAAAAGATAGTAGCATTGTCCCTTTTCTTTTCTTTTCTTTTCTTTCTTTTCTTTTTTTTGTTTTTTCATTTCTTTTTTCTTTTTTTGGGTCTTTCTTTTTTTCTTTGGCCTTTCCTTTTTTTTCTTTGGGACAATGCTCTCATCACACTTATATTGATTTACAACTTGATATTACAACTCTATACTAGAACAAAGTATGACTCGATATGAAAGCCTCCGGCGGTCTACCGGGATGTGCAATGAATCAAGAGTGACATGTATGAAAAATTATGCATGGTGGCCTAGCCACGAATACGATGTCAACTACATGATCATGCATGGCAATATGACAATGAAGAAGCGTGTCATACCAAACAGAACGGTGGAAAGTTGCATGGCAATATATCTCGGAATGGCTATGGAAATGCCATGATAGGTAGGTATGGTCGCTGTTTGGAGGAAGGTATATGGTGGGTGTATGGTACCAGCAAAAGTTGCGCGGTAAAAGAGATACTAGCAATGGTGGAAGGGTGAGAGTGCGTATAATCCATGGACTCAACATTAGTCATAAAGAACTCACATACTTATTGCAAAAATCTACAAGTCATCAAAACAAAGTACTTGTCAGGACCGGTCCTTCAGTAAAATAATTACCGGAAGACCAACCTTTTATTAAACCAGCGAGGAATATTATTACCTGCTGGCAGACAATTCCTTGATACAGAATTCCAGTACACTGAATATTATACAAGGTTGAGCAGGGGTTGCTCAACAATTTTATTACTAGCGCGCCAATATAATACATAAAGGCAGATATGACACAAGGCAGGGTGGCATACTACTAACTCGTAATAAAAGGGGTGGTGGAATATGTCACAGAGAAGTGGGTGATGTGACTCCAATATAATACAGTCCATCGGGTGTCGGAGTGAGACCCAATGAATTTATTTGGTGGTAGGCGGAAGCGATTATAAAACAGTGATCAACTCCAGGATCGCAAGGGACTGACTGGGACTCCTCTAAGCGTCGCAATCTCTATCAAACTCTTCATCCATGAGATTGCCTTCGTCCACATCTGGGCAAATCAACAAGCTAGGTGAGTACTTTGAATGTACTCGCAAGACAGTTCGGGCTTAAGATATAATAAATGCCAACATGATGCATCTGAGTATTCCAGCAAAAATGCGACCGGAATAAAAGTATTAATGTGCTGAATGCAATGATGGAAGTCGGGCGGTAATCCTCCCGAAATCCCAAAGATAAATAGAAAGGACCGAACGAGTGTCCGGGCGACACCTCGTGAAGAAAGTAATAAAAGATAACGGGCCACAGTCGTGCGTCTGAGCGACACCACATAAAGGGCTTATAGCAAAATAAATAACAAGAATGCCTTAGTCAGACGTCTGAGCGACATCACATAAAGGGCTTATAAAAGAAAAGAATGCTACAGTCGGACGTCTGAGCGACATCACATAAAGGGCTAATAAATAAAAATAATGCCACAATCGGACGTCTCAGCGGCATCATATAAATGGCTTATAAAAGAAAAGAATACCACAGTCGGATGTCTGAGCGACATCACATAAAGGGCTTATAAAAGAAAAGAATGCCACAGTCGGACGTCTGAGCG